>JAOXXN010000395.1:135731509-135746323 GCA_026770055.1 Myrmophylax atrothorax
CCCCACCTCCCACCCCAACCATGGCATAGAATCATAGAATGATTTAGATTAGAGTACATGATGTCTGGAGATCATCTACCACAACCTTCTACTCAAAGCAACTTAGGTCAGGTTGCTCAGAGCCTGTCTCAGTTGAATGTTGAATATCTCCAAGGAGGGATACTCCTTAGCCTCTCTAGACAGCTCTTTCCAGTGTTTAACCACTCTCATTACAAAGATTTTTTCCATATAAACTATTTTATATTTCCCTTGCTGTTATTCATGTCTCTTGTGTCTCATTCTTCCACTGTGCACCACTGAGAAGAGTCTGGCTCAACTTGTCTGTATCCTTTCATTAGGTGGTTGTAAACAGCAATAACATTTTCTCTTAGTCTTCCTAGGACTGAAAAATCCCAGTTTCCTCAGCCTCTTCTTGAACGTCCCTCCTTGCTCTAGCCCTTTAATTGCCTCCATAGCCCTCTGTTGGACTTCCTCCAGTTTGTTAGTGTTGCTTGCACAGAGGACTCCAGAGTGGGACACAGCACTTGATATAAGCTTCCCCTCTTGAACCAAAGGGAATAAACTCTTCCCTCAACCTGCTGGATGTGCTTTTCCTAATGCAGCCCCATATGAGCTTGGCTTTCCAAAGTGTAAGAGGTTTTCTGTGAGCAAAGCATTCCTAGAACTGAGCAGTATGAAGCCAGGGTCTTTTTCAGGGTGGATGCAGTTACTGCAGAACTCATTTGATATAATTCCAGTTGTGCCTTCCAGCGTGAGTCACTTGATGTGGATCAACATGAAATGCTAAGTGCCATTGCTCAGTCAGTCAGAGTGGGATAATTTCATTCATCACAATGTTAGGTGTTGCATCTGAGCTCAACATCTGTGCTTGCTATATGGGCAATAGAGAGAGAGAGAAATCTGCAGAGGCTTATTCTTCTCACCTATTTTAGACCCTTATTTTATGAGGAAATTATTCTTATTGGAGGGGTCTGGCTCTTTTCCTTGGTTACGGAATATGCCTGGAGACTTGGCTTAAACTAAACTTCTAAACATTTGATAGATTTTCTTAGGTCAAGTGAATCGTACCCTGACTGCAGGGGTTTTGTGGTCTTCTCTTGCACAGGCTACGCAAAATGTGTTTACAAGTAATCTGATGCCAACATGCGCAGTTTTCCTGCTGTTAACCATTCTAAATGTTTTCTGCAAGTTTGACTTCAAGAGTAATCAGGTGTGGTGAGACAGATGAGCCAACTTAAAATTCTATTTTACCAAGCAAAACTGATAAGACTCATCTAATTGCTCTAATAGCCTCATTCATCACATGACCTTAGTGATCTGACGTTTTCCACTCTATTTCACTCTTGTAATTCTTGGAGTAGAAGAACAGAGAACCAATGCCAAATCTATGCAAGAAGAGATCCCCTTCTGGGAAAGATGTAACTTTCCCAGAAGGAAAGTTCTTTTCCCCAGCTGGAAAGATGTTGACTTTTTCTTGCTTATTGAAAAAACAGTGGCCCTTTGGTTGACCAGGGAGGATGGCTGCCATCAATACTGATAGCTGCTCCAAGATGTCTGATATCAGACAACAAAATGGAAGTTGTGGCAGTGTGAATTTGGGTATACATTCAAATATTTAATTTTAATTATCTTTTTAAAGGATTTTTCTACTTCCATGCTGTATATTTTCCAAAGGTATTTATAATGCTTCAGTATTTGAAAGAAGTGTTGAATATTTATTGGCAGAAGCAAGTATAAATTTTAAAATGACATAAGCATCTTTCAAATTTAGAGCACTGGCTAAGCCCTTGGTGGATGACAAAGGCCAGGTATTCTACCTAAGATGGGCTTGTACTACCCCTGGATGTCCTGCATCCTTTGAGATCTTTATATCACTGGCTGAAAATAGAAATACATCTTACTAATGAAACTGAATTTAGAAATTTTGTAGTCTGAATACAGTCCTCTTTCAGCGAGAACCAAGAAAAGCTGATGGCTAAGCATCTCCTCACCTTTGTGCCTGTAATCAGTCATTTTTAACCAAAGCCTGCATTTCTCTATGAGTGGGACAGGACTTTTCTCAAAAGAGGACCAGATTTTACTATTGTGAAATTCATCAGCATCTTCAAAGGTTCACTGCTGCACATCAACACTTTGTTCCCTCAGTCTCTTCTCACTCTCAGACAGGTGACAAACATAGTGAGGCAATTAGACTGTGTTGTCTTTAACCTACAGAGGATATCCAGGTTTGAACTCTACTGGGGCTTACCTGAGAGTCATTCAAAATCCACAGATGTTGTCAGGTGTTGTTTTCATTTGGTTAGTGGCACATTAGAGGGCATTGTATTCATCCTCTTTGATCCATAGAGTTTGTGTTTGTTCTTGATCTGAGAGATGAATATGGTTTAACAGAAGCAAAAGGACTTTCAGAGTAAATGTACAAAAATACGCAAAAATGCTTACTTTGACATTATTTAATCCTGCCTTGAAATAGTTGGAATAATTTATTCAAGGACTGAGTAGATTCATACAGTCTATGGGTAGAGTATCAGTCAAACCCTGCTGAAAATAGAAGTTCCTCCTAGTTAAAATCTTGAGGATGTACAACACAATTTGCATTGTGAAGCACAAAATAATGAGACTAATTAGGTGTGTCAGCTGCTTGTTGTATTTACATATTTATGTCTCCAATGTATTATTTCAACTTGATTTAAAAAACTTTATTTTAAAAAGATTCTTGACAAGTTATTGCTATTGTGAGCTTTTGAAGTGAGAAAACACAAATGTTCAGTGGAACATGCATGGTGAGAAGAACATATTCTTTATTTGGAGTGGCAATCTCTTGGCTACTTTAGGTTAAAATGAGAATGAATACAGGACAATTTAGGTCAGAGACTTGACTTGGGGATGACAAAGAAGTCAGAGAGCACAGTCAAGCTGTCAGTAGGAAATGAAATTATTTTCTTGCTGTTATTTTAATGCCAGCTAATCAAAATAAAATATTAAAAATGCATCATCTTTCTGAGTAGATGTATGTAAGAACAGAAAAGCTCCAACTAAAACAAGAAATTCATGGCCTGAGTGCTGTGAAAACCAAACGAAATGTTGAGAAATGAAGAATAAGAAAAATCATAATTTTTGTTCAGTTTAAGTGCACAGTACAACTACACAGGAGTTCACATAGTTCAGATGTCACATCTCAAGAGGATATGATATTAAAAGTAAAGAATCCCAGAAAGCCAGCTATAATGATCAAATGTGTGGAAAAGCTTTAACATCAGGAATAAAGGGTTTAGGGCTCTTCAGCTTGGAAAAGAGATCAATGAGGGTAGATAGGCCATATGTCTATAAAGCAATAAATAAAGTAAGAAGGCTATTCTCTGTCTCTCTACATTAGAAGTAGAGAACATCAAATTAAATGACTGAGTGATAGTTTTGATTAAGGAGAAGATGAGATTTTTTTATCCCTCCTAGGGAAGCTGTGGAACACACAGTTGTATGGTCAGTGGTGGATGCCAAAAGGTTTACGTAGCTTCAACTTGAGTAGCCAAATTTGCGGGAAAAGGAAAGAAATCCCTCAAGGGCTATTCAGTACATAGATCCCTCTTCTGGAAAGAAGGTTGCTGAGCTGCAGACTGTTGTAGGCTAGAAGGGGAGGCTGGGGAATCATCTCTATATGCTTGACCTGCCCTTGGACTCTTGGCCTCTGTTACTGGCTGTTGACAGAGTTTGGCCACCAGATCTTTTGTTGCATTCCTGACTGCTGTTCTTAAACCACCACACAGATACTGGCAGCACTGTTATACCTGTCACTGTGGCCTCTGTAAAAGTCTTCTGCTGAAACACCTTAATTATGAGTGTGAACCTGCAGTATACTCAAAGTGACCACAGTACTTGTGCACAGCAGGTCATTACTATATAGAAACAGATTTATGGGCAACTCTAAGACTATCAATTGTTTGTTGGGGACTATGAGGATCTGAAATTCTTAGTTAACATTGGTCATAACAAGCTTCTAGCCATTATAACTCTCTCCAGTTAATAGCAAAGTTAAAGCTGAATGTCATTTGTGACACCTAATTCAACAGGGTGTTTAAATGATTCCTCAGTCATCATTCCAAAGCATTTTCTTTGGTAGTCCTTAGCTAATTTTAAATTGAATGATACCATTTGTCAGTCAAGAAATAGAGTACCTATTCTTTCCCTACATCCTGCACCTCCAGTAATTCTCTTAGTGATACCGGCAATAAAAATGTTTGGCACAGGCAGCTGCTTTTCCAAAGGAGTGAACTGCCAAAGGTGTGAATGACAAAGTGGCTCTTACATTATTTCTGCCATACATAAAGCAAAGATGGAAGAGAAAAAAAGCTCCCAGTGTTCCAGTAATCCCAGACTGCATGCATATTTCTACTTCATTTGCCAGCAACTTAAAGCCCCAATATTTGCCTTACTGACTATAGCAGACTTTAAATTGTGGGTGAAGGAGATCTGGGAGGACTGAAAATCTAATCAACTACAGAATTATGTCTTGGCAAACTGAGTTGGAATCAACCATTGGGATGCAGCAAAGGCCAATGTGAAGGGGCCTGAAGCAGAAGAAATCATGAAATAGGTAAAAAATAGGTGAAGATAGAAAAATTAGCTCAGTAGTAGTTTAACACAGAGATTAGGAGTGGGGGGATAATTGTTGAAGATAAATTAAATATGAGTCAATTAAGACTGAGACACAATTTTTCATCCTGGAGGAATAACTGAAATGGCTCTGTTAACTTCAGTGGGAATTGGATTAGGGTCTGTAAACTGCTGGACGAATATTTAAGTAGATTTTCATATTAAGTTCTTATAGAGATAAAAATGCTTTCAAAGGAAGATCCTAGAAACTTCCACCATTGTGGACAATTATGCTCTATTTGAGTTAGTGACAGGCCAGTTGAATTAACACTGCTGAAATGCAGAAATATCTGTGGGTGAGTTCCCCTGCCAAACACTTCAGTCTTACAGTTGTTACATTAAATCCGTGATTTTCCCTATTTTTCCTCCAATATCAAAGCCAAAACCAGACCATTTTAATATATAAAGATGCTTCACTTAAAATGGCAAAGTTATAGTTCTAGAATTGTCACATCAGATGAATATTTGATGGGTCCTAATACTGGATCTTCAACCTTTGGAAAGAGTTGCCAATATTAGTACCTCCATTTAGATTCACAGTCTTTTAATATCAGCCTTGTATGAGCTGGCAAGGTCAGCCCCAACAGTTTTGATCAATGTCTGTAACTCTAAAAGTGTTGTCAAGTGCCTTCTCAGAACGGACACTCAAGGGGCAGCTGGTACGAAAAGGAGAGCTCTGGGACAGAGCTGATGGGCGTAAGAGCACATGTGTTAAGTTAGACAAACAGTTAAGCAGGAGAGATGTCTTAAAGAGTAATTTGTAGACACTGGGCATCAATTGCCTTTTTTTCCTCAGACTTTAATGTGATTGTAAAGCCAGGGTCAAAGAAAGACAGGCAGCTGAGTTACATTTTATCTGTTATATTTGAAGTGGGTTCCAGTTGACAAGTGGGTTTTGATTTTATCACTTTTGATGCCTCGTTCAACTAGTGGAACATCTGTTATTTCAACAATGTTACACCACTCAGCTATGCATTCTAAATAACTTGGTGTACAGAATCTGAGATGAAAACAGATGCACTTTGATTAAAGGGGAAAAAAAAGTTGTGCTTGCTGACATTAGAAGTGTTGTGGTAGCTGAGGATGAGAGACTATTTCCCTTAAAATCAATGGCAAGACTACTGTTCCTTTCAGTGAAAGCCAAGAAATTACAATATCAAGTATTTCTTTTTGTTTCGATGAAACTGTGTCTACAAATATCTTTTCTTTGAGAAACAACACTGTATCATGAAAAGGACTTATATGCAGAGTAATGAGAGAATGTTAGTGGTGTCATTGCTAACTGGAGTATAAATAGTACAAATGAAAAGCCACCCTGTATTTTCTGGACCAATATGCCCTGCAAAACTACTCTGATTGATTCTTCACTATCTCCCTTCAGCCTTAGAGAAGGACCCTGTATGTTTTGACAGTCTGACTCTACAGAATTGAGAAGTGTAGATTAGATGCATGGTAAATCAGGGAAAAGAAATGGCATTGTGGCAAACCCCAGTCATTTATTCTGTGAGGTGTTTGTGTCTTCTTAGAGGTGTGGAGCTGCATCAGCTTAGATTCACCTAATGTGAGGACAAAAATAGAAAACAAATATAGAAAGTCTTTGGATGAGATTTATTTATAGACATTCTCTCAATAAAAACATAGTGCACTGGAAATTACAAGTTTACAATAGGGGGACGGAGCAGAAAGCCACACTAAATTTATCATCTGGGATAAAAGACAGAGTGAACACTTCAAGAACATTGGGGATTTTTTTGTAGTGGATTTGGGAGTCAAGAAAAAAATAAAGACTTCTTCTTTTAATTATTTTATTAATTTCTTTGTGTTTCCTTTTCCTTTCTGAATGCTCTCTTCCAACTGTCGCTCCCATAGGATTTCAAACAGGGGTATTATTGCACAACTGAATGAAAGGAAAAGAAAAAGGGGGGAAACCCCCTCAATTACAGTCACTAAACAACTGTCAATTTGGTTAAGAAACAAGGACTCAAAAATCAGATGCTTTGTAAATCCATGGGGCTTTCAAAATTGTACCCAAACTCCTGAGGCAGCAGGTAATGTGGCATTATTTGGCATCCCAACTGATTCTAGGAGGTGGGAGTAGAGAGGTGTATGAATGTGAAAAGCACACTGATTTTTTTTTTTTTTTAACCTCAAATCATTTCCTTAGTGCTGAATTATGGTTCAGGTCAGTTTGTAAGTTATATGAGCCAGTTTGCTGATCCCTAGATATGAGACTCCAGGGAGATAAAGCCAGACTCCAAAACAATCATTCAAAAATCCAGTCAGAAGAAGGATGAATATGATACTTTTGGGGATGGTGGCCTGTGGAGGGAAGAAAAAGAATTCTAAATGGGAAATTACTCAGAAGATCATAAAAATGAGCAATGCAAAAAGAAAAAAAAAGTGACAGCTCTTTGCTTTATGGAAAAATATTTTCCTCTGTGAGACTTTGCAAAATAAAAAGGTATCTGTTATTATAGTTCATACTTTCCCCTGAATTTCAGGTGGATCTGCCAGAGTGTCGTACATCCAAGTGCATGTGCTTCCTGCTTGTCACAAATATCCTCACTGTGCTTGTCAACAGCAGCATCACCAAAGACCTATGTTAAAGGTTTGCTTCAGTTTTTCCTAGAACACACATGGATTTAGTGGGGGAAAAAAAGCGCATATTTTGGTAGTAAAACAGGCAGGGTCACTGAGGCTATCTGCAAGCCTGTATCAAATACACTAACAGATTTCCTTCATGACCTTAAAGCCTGAAGTTCATGAGTTAGGGGTTACAAATATACACATTTTATGTTTATTTTGGTCAAACGAGCTGGATGTGGATTAAGCAGATGATTCACGTGTTTGGTCATCTCCATGTATAGTCAGTGAAATTAAGAATATTTTTCACCAATACGCCTGCATTGTGCATGCGCATTTCTGCACTGAAGGCATCTTTGCCAATGTTTCTGTTAGGAAATGTGGTGAAATAGTTCCTTCAGTAAGCACCCTGGGCTATTGTCAGGCTACATGAATTCTTTTCAAGGGCACATTAAAATCATCAGAAGGAGAGCACAGTGTAAGTACAAAGTGTTTTTTTCTAGGCTGAGTCACATTTCTCTATCTTATGTGCACAGCTGAAATAGCTCTTTAGTATTAGTCTTCATTAGAAAAAGCTTGCAATATTTTCTGTGGGCTGTATGGTATGATCATCGCTGATGTAACAGCACTGGTGTTTGAGGTCCCGTGAGCTGGGTGATTTCTTATGAAAAAACCCCACAAAAATGGTAACAGAACCCAGCACAGGTGAATCCTTTTTTTTATGAATGTGTACATCTGCTACAGGTGCCTTGAGTCTTGCAATTATGTAAATATTTTTTCCACAGAGAAGAGACATGAAATTTGTTTGTTTGTTTACATTGATGCTATATATTATCAAAAAGTACCAATTATGAAAGCCTCTGATGTGGAACAGATGACTAAAAGGGGCAGCTGGATAACTGCTTTCTATCACTCCTAAAGCACACTAACTGCAACAGCCAAAGCATCACATGAGCTTCAATTCTTTGGGCATGGACTGGCATAGGAAATGAGCTGTGCTTTAGTGGACTTGTGTGTCAAGAGATTGTCTCTTCAAAGTAAAGCTGAATGTGAGAATGGGATTCTGAGCTATTAAGTGGAGAGGCGAGTTGGAGAGTCTACTTCTGTCAAACGCTGGAGGAAATTTTCAGAAACAGATGTATATATTTGGGTAACTAAATCCATCCCTGGCATGCTGGCCTGTATCAGCAATAGTGTGGCCAGCAGGACCAGGGCAGTGACCGACTCCCCATATAGTTAGCACTGGTGAGGCCACACATCAAATCCTACGTCTAGTTCTGTGGGTCCATTGCTGCAAGACAGACATTGAGGTGCTGGGACATGTCGACAGAAGGGCAGCAAAGCTGAGGAAGAGTTTGTAGCACAAGTCTTATGAGGAGCAGCTGAGGGAGCTGGTGGTGTTTAGCGTGAAGAAAATGAGGATCAGAATAGAGCTTCTCACTCTCCACAACTACTTGAAAGGAGGCTGTAGCAAGGTGGCTATCTTTTCTTCTCCCAGGTAACAAGCAACAGGACCAGAGGAAATGCTCTCAAATTGTGCCAAGGGAGGTTTGGATAGGACATTGGGAAAAATTTCTTCACTGGAAGAGTGGCCAGACATTTGAATAGGCTGGCCAGGGAAGTAGTGAAATCACTATCCCTAAAAGTGTTAAAAGGGGGTACACTTTAGCATTGAACATGGTGGTGCTGGGTTAATGGTTGGACTCAATGATCTTAGAGGTCTTTTCAGCCTTTGTGGTTTTATGATTCTACGATCCCTATAAACCTAATTTTAAAAAATGCTGTATCTATTTTGACATCTATGGAAGTTCGTACTTACTTAGCCTACATGTTGTTATCATGAGCAAAAGAGGGACAAAGACCCAACTTGCTTCTTATCTGTGTTAAAGTACCATAAACACATTTGACATGGTGTACTCTGGGGAAGAAAAAAAACAAACAAAAAAACCAGAAAACCAACACACAAAACAGAAAACCACCCATCTAGAAGCCAAGCCCTCTGCCCGGGACTCCATTTGGCTTCAGTACAGCTACCTGCCAGGCCAATTCTAGATTTCAAGTGGTCTAGTGAATTGTGACAAACTGGCGTCAGTCTTGTATTCCTATCTTATGAAACATTTCCAATGGAATATTTTAATTAAGATCAGCTTTGCACACTGGCATGGTAAACTCATAACCATCCCACAATCAAATATCAACCGGAGAAAGCAGTAAGCAGTTGACCACAGAGCTGTTGTTTAACTTTGAACCAAGGTGGGAACCTGCTCTCATTTTGTCAGGCAATGTCTAGCTGCTGCCCTGCTCCTCAGGTTCAGTTTCACTCCTCAGTAAGGAAACAGTAATGTAGAAAACCCGCCCATGTATCTTTCCCACAAATATTCAACTCATTCCCTGGGTTCAGATGGATTTTCTGTTATTTAACAAGTAAATCTGTAATGGAGTAGGGAATTAAAATGAATCTAAACCAGAGCTGTTCAAGAAATTCATTGTCTGCATTGGTTTGTTTATTGTTGTTTTCCCCATGGATTTCAGTCACTGAGCACTATTTCTGGCTTGCCCTGTCCACAGCATTCACAGGACCTCTGCATAGGCTGTCTGAGAAAATCAGGTTTTTTCAAAACAAAGATGCAGAATGTGGTCACTCAATTTTTTCATCTTATAGATTTCAGGGTACTTAAAGTTCCTTTTAAATGGAGCAGCTGTCTGGGTAGATACAGTGGCCAATCACCACTTCTCCTGTTAATTTGCATATAATGAGTCTATTGTTCGTAAGGGATTAGCATCCAGAGACTGCTGGCTGCTCAGTCTGCTCTTTGACGGATTACTTGGACCTGTCATGACTCTTTAAGGATCCCTGCTAAGAGGCAGAGTCAATTACTCTCTGCTGAGCTCTGTGCTGCTGTTGCTCGGCTGTGGTTCATTTAAATCGAGTTCAGCTATTACCACACCACACGTCAGCATATGCTGCAGGCAAAGAAATGTGAAGTTTTGTGCTGCTTGAGCAGTGGGGCTCAGAGAGGTCCTCAAGAGCTGTTGGCCTGACTCTGCTTGCATGGAGGGCAGATCCATTGGGCTGGTCAAGGTCATAGGCTTGATGGCTTTGGTAGCCCTAAAAGAAGTCCGTGCCCTTGGCTGTCCTTTTCCTTGTGTCTTGTCACTGTCAGGAGTGACTTCCACTAAGGATCAGTTAAGCATCTTCAGCACACTAAGGAGACCACAGATCCGAGTGGTGGAGAGCTAACAAGTGCAGTAGGTGGATAGATGTTGCCTGCTTTCCAGGTGTAATAATAGGAGTTATCCAATGAAGCTAGCATGTAATGAGTTCAGGACAAAAGGAGGCAGCTCATTGCTCACTGTGTGAGGGAAGTCCTTGGGGACCTGGAGAAGTCCTTGCCACAGGAGACTAAGAATGCAGTTCCCATGAGTTCCAAGGGAAGGTGAATCTATTCTTACTTAATTCAGGTATCTGTACTTGTTTTCCACATAACAAATTCAGAGATTTACCAAGATACACTGGTCACTGTATAATACCAGTGTTGCAGAGATTGAGAAGTATTGGCTGATGCTTTTTGGAGAATCTTCTGTACTGATAGATCTACTCCTTGAAGCTGAAATATAAAAGGAATTTCATACTAAGTCTACAAGTTTTCAAGCTAGTGAAAACACACTGTTGGTACTGGCTTTGAGCTTTTCATACAGAGAACATACATGCAGCTTTAATTATTTAAAAATGTCATAAGAGATGCCAGAGGACAAAGAAACATTAATCTGGAGTTACTGCTAAAAGGATAAAGTACTTTAAGGAGTAAAAAAATGTTACGGGAATGTTGCTATTATCTCAGAACCAAGCCTTATGAATCCAGGACATGTAAAGTTAAGTTTAGACAAAGTAATCTTATACTTAAAAAATAAATCAAGGCAAATGGAGACAAGGGAATATGTACTCAAGGAAACTGAATGATCATAACAATCTTACTAAAACAAACCTTTAGCCACAACATGAAGATAAAAAATAAGATTAAAGAAAAGTGTGTCTGTAAAAATCCATTTAATCTAATTTGTGACTATGTACATTTCTGACTGAGGGAAGGCCAAGGTACTAGAAAATTATATAACATTTTAGCCAGAGGTAGGGTGAAACTTGTTGTCACCTCAACTCAGGGATTGAAATCCTGAGGTGTCAGTGGCACAGGATTTACCTGTTGAGCACACACTGGGAGTCCCAGGATCCTGAAGGGCATCAAAGAAGCACATGGTGTTTTAGCTCTGCTGCTCTTGTAATTTTGCCTGAGTTTTACAGCCAGTTTGGGTACTTGCTACAGACTACAGTAGTTACCTAGCTCTGCATGGGCTGATTCACCCACTCTGAGACTCTACCACTTGGACAGAGCTCCTTCTCAGGAGCCAGCAACAGGAGGTTGCTATGCATAAGGATAGGTAGGAAGCACTGGAACAATACCACAAGTGCTGTCAATAAGGTATATGTTTTTAATAAAATTGTTTTTAATACAAACTCGCTTATGTAATGAAGATGGTTTTTTACTAGTTTTCAAGTACTAAAATGTTGTTTGCACTTGCTCACAGCCTATCTCTGTGGAAGGCTGATTTCAAAGCTGATTTCGAAATTCCCAGACTGTGGATTTGAAATTGTTAATGTGACTTGGTAAGAAACATCTTTAGAAGGACATTTTTAAAACTGAAATCTTTCAAAACAGACAGTAGCCTAGGTGCTACATATATGTAACAATATGCTATATTGTTAGGATTGAGATAATATTATGCACGCATGATTAGTGAGAGCTTAATCTGGATTTCCAGTACCTGAATTAATAATTCTGAACAGGGATAACACTGAAAACTTTTCCTTAAATGGGAATGTTTTGATCCAGCTCATCTGCTTGCACTGTCTCTAGGCACCCAACCTCCCTAGTCCTAAATACTAAGCCATGCTTACAGAGGCATCACATGGATGAAAAGGATGAGAGAGGCCTAGTGCCAACTGTTTAACCTGCCCTCCCTGCTTCACCCTTCACGCTGCTGTCCTTCTGCAAACACTTTTTTCTTAAGTAAAGGATTTCTGAGTCTGTATTTCAGCTTTGGGTGCCTGGTCCTTTTGAGGCTAGAGCTCGTTCTCCTACACAAATGAATAAATGCTGCTCCCTGCTGGAAAATCTCAGCACAGTACAGTCTGCTGTATTTTCTTTATGAAAAGAAGGTGATGGAAAAGGTGAATATCTATTAAAAATCAGACAAGTGCAGTCCCCCAGGGGCCAAACTCTCCTAATATCAATGTTACTGCAGTGCTGCCGCATCTCCTACTGCCCCTTTTGTTCTGCAGGGCTGCTCTTTCACAGTGTTGGAGTCAGAGCCACAAGTATTGGGGCATCCTCTGTAACAAGGACTTGGAATCACAATAGAGGAATAGAGAAGGCACATAGAGACGACCTGATAGCAGCTTTTGTACCTCAGGTGAAATCCAACGTGTCTGCATGTCTACACAGGTGGATCTGCTCCTATTGACTGAGTGCATAAAGAGCCACCTTATCTAGCAAACAGATTAACTCTTCATGCCTATCTTATATCAAGCACATAAGTGCAGAGAAGCAGGCAAAGGGAAAGTGTTTCTTCTGGGACCAATGGACATTGACAACAATTATGAACTTCGTCCATAAATACTTTAAAGCATTCCTATTGATGTCTGAATGGCATGTGGTGGATCTCACTGAGTGGAGATCAGAGTGCTAAGGAGATTAACATACATGACTTACAAGAGGTGAGCTAACTTGACATGGTTTCACACAAACCCATTTTGTGCAGGTTAAGTAGAAAATACTTTCAAATGCTGTACTGCATTAGGCCAAATCCTGAACACCTATTCCAATCCACTTGACTAAGCTTCACATAAGGTGCTAGAAGTAGCAGCACCTAGTCCCTCATGGGAAGATACAGTGTACTTAGACACTTTCACAAAGACGTCCTTATTAATCTGAATCTTAATGCTCTCAAACCTGGGAGATATTACATCCCAGCACTCACAGTACTCCCAGCTCATCTCTCCATGGGCTGCCTATTGGCAGAAGGGTTGTGGTGCCAGTGTGTTTACATGTGAAGAACTGAAAAGACTGGGACAGATTGTAGGAACTAAGGTGTTAATGTAGCAGTGTGTATAGTGCAGCTGCAGTCAGGAAATGACATAGTCAATATCAGCTAGGGATGAAAAAATTTGCAAAAGCAACAGCATTTCAAGGAATAAGAAGCACACCAGAGTAGAACAACATGCTTGCTTTCTTCAAGCAGTAGGTGATACTGGATCAAGTTCAGTCTAGATTTCATCCATATTTTTTCAGACTTCACCTCTAGCAATCTTTGCCTCAATCTTTGCTTGTACTCCTTCCTCAGTTGTGGTTTCTGAATTACTGAGACGTCTTTTTTTTGCACCCACAACGTGCAATGATTCCTTTATAAATACTGTATTTACTCAGGCCTTAAGCCAGTACTTGGTGACGTTGGTGGGATTCAATCCACAGACTTCAGAGGACTTTGGAACACACTTTCTCTGTGAATTACAATACTAATTTCATTTCTTAACCCTTTTCTTAAGTGATGGAATATCAGCATGGAAGTCAATACATTCCCAACTGCAAGCTTTGCCTTGTCAGTTCCTGCAACAAAACCTGGAGAGGGTGTACCCTATTGAAGGGAAGGCAGCCAAGGCAATATGGAAGAAAGCTGAGGTTCTTTTTTTTCTAGTTTTTTGGGAAGCAGATGGTAATTGTTAGTTTCAAGCCAAAGTTATGGCTCCTGATCTGGGTCTCAGTCCCTGGTTCCTCTGAGGTCAGTTGGAAAGGATGAATCAGAGGTGAGCTTCAATGATGCATTAAGAGCTCTCCCAGCAAAAACAGATTTAGAGGAACAAGCAAAACCAAATCCACTCAGTTAATGTTCTTTTCAGAACTCCAAGAAAAGCCCAGGACTTCACAGGAATACTGTTCTGCAACTGGAAACAGAAAATAAAGAGAAGGATGTGCGTAACTGTGATACTATACCCTGAAACGGCAAAACACTGGGACTGAGCATGTGACACTTTTTTTCTCTCACCTTATATTTCTTGGTTCTCTCTGAAACTTAGGTTTATCCCTATATAACTCCTTCTGTGAACATTTGTGTCTTCTCTGTCCTCTTCTGTAGGCTCCCATTACTCTTGAGTGCTGTTTGTAGTTTTCTCTCTTGTTCATGCACCTTGTATGACTTCTGTTCTCTTAATCATTGCTCACGCAGTCCTGCTCTATCTAAACTCTTTTCCCCTGCTATAGTATTCATCCTCTCATTCCCTGTGTATCTTCTGGTAACTTCTTTTCGAAGTGTGACCAGAAATCCCCCAGAAACTGGTGTGAACCATATCCACAAATGGATTCTATGAGGCAGGTGCTACCTGCAACTTTAACTTCCCATTAGATGGAGCAATGTCTATGGAATAGATAACATTTCTGCATCTGGAAAGCAATTTGTTATGTCCTTAATGTCTGTCTGCTTTTATTTGGGATTTTACCGTTAATGTGACACCCCTCAGTGTTGAGCATT
>JAOXXN010000395.1:135761132-135773860 GCA_026770055.1 Myrmophylax atrothorax
AAGATATCTGTTTTATCATTTCAACAGAAGCCTATTGAGTTTTTTTATATCTTGAAAAACAAACCCTTACTGTAATAGAAATGCCTTTAATGTGCAAGACCTTCCCCAAATGACTCCAAATATTAGCAAAATTTAGTTTGGCTTGACTTTTCTAGATTTTTTTAAAATTATTTTGTACTTTAAATTAAATTTCAGTGCATTCTTCAGACAAAAAAATGTTTGCCATCCTTTTTGGGTTAATTTATTATAGTGGTTCTGTACAAATGACACCCTTTTAACAGTGCTGAACTGAGACTTAAGACTCCTTGGTTCTCCAGTTCTCCAGCTCTCCAGCTGGCTCTCTGGGCAGAGGAGGTTTCTCATTTCATCCATAAAACGGGGGCATTGGATGTTCTATACAGAGATTTGGTATCTGTGTGCAGAAGACTTTCAGCATCTCATTCTCAATGCAGATGCAAGAACTTTCGTGCCTATCTGTGGGTTATACACTGGGCGCAAGTGAATAAAATCACATGTTAGGTTGTAATGCTCTCATTCACAACAATGGCCAATGCCTTTGAATTGCAGCTCAGTTAATGGCAATTAAATTGGTATTTTTTATCACGTGTAGATGTGGGCAAATCTACACATAAATAAGCAGAGAATTCTTTACAAGTCTTTAATACAGCAAGTCTGCAGAAGTATTTTAACTGTGAATTTTTATGGAAAATATAATTAAACCTGCATTATTTGGCTCAGATTCTACAGTGGGCATTGCATTTACATTTGCACAAACAAATATTAACCACGTTCATTTCAAATAAGAGTTCTTGTATTGTTTGGTTTTATACAAATTTGTAACAGTCACAACTCAATTTAAACTGATAAGAAAATCAGAATAGTCTCACCTCCCTTGCAGTCTACACAGCTCTTGACCTTGCCAGGACTCATGAAGATATGATTAGGAAGAATCCTTTAAAAAGAGTAAAAATGAATCTGTGTATTTGCTTTCAGTTAGAAAGCCTCCCAGACCTTTAACTTGATGGATTGTCATACCAATAAATACATCTACTCTCTTAACCTCTTGCTAACCATCAGTTGCACCCCATAGGCTGCATTTGGCAGGAGTGCAGTCACTGCAGCCAATTTGGCCACCTCTGGGACACATTTATTACTGCTGTAGAGGTAAGAGCCTGAAACCTGAATGGCAAATTGGGGCCCCGTTGTACTCAGTTCTGTGGAAACAGATTGTAAGACTGGACAGTCCGTGCTCCAGCCTGGATCCACACTCACCACAGCACTCCCACCTACACGATGATTCACATGACAGTGTCAAGGAAGGGTCTGATCCTGTCACACTGGAATGAAAAGCGACTTTATGAGGCATAATGTGCATGGCATACCTTCATATCACATTTGGGAGGGCACAGATGTTGTCAAAGCCAGTTAAGGTGCTTAACTGATGTACACTAGAGATCTGAGAGAAACAAAAAGAGCCAGCCAGAAGCAAACTGCAGCTCCCTGGAAGTCCTTCTCAGCTGCTTGTGCCAGTTGCTGCTGCCCCCACACCAGCACCCATCACTGCCCACTCTGGAACAGCTCATCTGGGGGGAAAGCGAAGCTGGCCCACAGACCTCTCAGGAACACAGCTCCTGCCTCTCCCTGCATCACCCATCACCTCCAGTGCTTTCTGGTCACCCCTTACCCACTGGTCATCACCATGGCTGGTGCTGGACCCAGCCCATCTGCCCCCCTGCCCTGGCCATGGCCAAACTAGACCAAAGCGAGGATGTGGTACTGAAGTGGTCATGCTTGTGATGATGGTTGAACAGAGGCTCAACACCCATCTTCTGCCACAGCGCCTCCTCAGCTGCCTGCTCACACAGCAGTCCTGGCTGCTCCCATCCTCCTTGTCTCTTTTTGTTCTGGTTGTATGGAGTTGGGTGGGACACAAGTTCATTGCTTGGCACTTCTGTCTGGGAAGGACTGGCAGCAGGAACATGATGGAGGTGTGAGCCAGGGACAGGCTTGGTGTGCTGGCACAGCCCAATCCAGTGCCGCCTGTGCCAGGCAGCCCTGCTGCCTGCAGGGGCTCCCAGCTGAGGACTAGGGGCTGTGCCTGTGGCATGGAGGACAAGAGCCAAACAGTGGAACCACAGAGCAGTAAAGAGGCCCAGGACAACAGTGCTCGGCTTCACAGACTTTTATTTTTCACTCTGTACAGAACATGTCTGCGACTGTAATAAGGCATCAAAAGCACTATTGAACAGCTCACGATGGACTGTGACACCTCACCCTGTTGTGGATCAAAAAGGAGTTTTACAAGATTAAACCAGTTGCTTTTCTAGTCAGTAAACTTTATATTCATAGCAGACAGGTATTTAAAAGGATTACAAAGACTAAAAAACTGTAAACACATAAAAAACTAGCACCAACCCAGTGTAGCTTCCTAGGAGAGTCTCAAGACATTTGTTCCACAGAGCTGGCTTCGGGCTGGCAAAGAGCAGGCGAGGTTGGCTGTGCCCAGGAGCCAGGCAGGGCACCTGCAGCCATGGGGCTGGGACGGTGCAGCAACAGGTCTCCATCCCAATGAACATCCATCCCCATCAGGGGCCATGCAGCTCGCAAATGGTCAGCCTTGGCCACCGGTGTCTGACCGAGAACACAGGTCACTAGGGAGCCAGACATGGGGTGCCTTGAGGAAGCCTCCCTCTCTCCCTGCCTCGGGGTGCCTCCGGGTTCCCTGTGGTGGGAAGGCAGAGGCCAGGGCAGAGCCCAGCCCACAGACATGTCATGAGGTAGAAAATGGGAAAGTGTCACGTTTGGTGCTTAGGGTTGGTCAGAAATAAACTGACTAAGGGCAGAAATCCCAGTGGGTTCCTGGGGTACTCAGAAATCTGTACTCAGCATCCTGATAGTTTAAAGGACACCTAAAACCTGGTTCGTATACACCAAAATTTAGACCCCTAAAGAAGAAAGCTCTCCAATGATCCATGTGACAACTTTAGCCCAGGCAATGAGAAAACACCAACAATTCTTCCCACATCTGTACCCTTAAAGCATTTAAATTTTGAGGAGGGGAAATCAAATTGTGAGTGTGCACGAGAGGGCAATCAGTGTCCCTTGGCCTCAGCCTTTGGTATGGTCTCATGCAAGGTGAACAGTGTGAAGGCTTGCCACTGGCCAGTGGGCTCATACATCCATTTTCCACCATCAGCCACCAGACAGCAAGTGCTTTGGTTTTTGTTGCACCATGCAGCATGAGAACCTGAGAGTCCAGAGGTTTTATATCGCACCACCAACCCACACCATGCTGTACTTTGTAAAGGTGATCAGAGAAATGTCCTGAGAGTTTTTATCTGCTAAATTCCTGCACTCTGAAGGCCTACCTTTGTCTCCTTCTTAGCACACACTAACATCAGAATAAAAACTGTGGTAGTCCTGTTATTTAAATTTTCTTACTCCTCACATTCCTGCAGTGTATATTTAGATTATTAGGTTGACTAACGTTTCCTTAAAATGCTCAGGGAAAATTTCAGGGTTCATTAAAGTATTGCAGGCTCATGATCTGTGACAGGCATTTTACGAAGTGTCAGAAAACTTCTCACTTGATAATAACATACTGACAGTCGGGGGAGCGTTCTTTTTTCCAATGCTAATAATCAGCATTAAGGCATGCCATGGTTCCTACAAGAAATCTGTGATCCGTACAGCTTTAGCTGTCATCTTTCTGCAATAATGGAATGTACTCCAGTTTCTTCATGCATATGTATCATTAAAACCCAAAAATAATAGTTCTCAAAACCACCAACCTCAGTTTTAGAGTTTATGTCATCTGAGAACAGCAATTCCCACTAGGGTCCCAGGCAGGTGAAAGGGTTTTCATCCCCAGCAGCGTCTATCCCCTGCCCCACACCGTCTTGCTGACTCCAGCTCAGCACCATTTGCCCTTTCACTTGACAAAGCTTTCCCTGGCCCTCTGGAGGGCATGGCCAGTCCCTTCCTGTCCTCAGGGAAGGATGAGAAGCAGCGCTGTCCCCAACACCCAACCTCAAGCCAAATGACAAGCCCTGCAGGCAGTGTCCACACGCAGGCAAAGGACAGCTAAGGAGGAACCTTCCTCCTCTGTGTTTTGCTTCTTAGGCTACTTCCTCACTCTCACTGACCACAACAGGCTGAAGTCTTCTTATATCTGAAAGCTATTCCATGTATTTGCTGTGGAGATTCAAACCTGAATCCCCGATGACATATCTAGAGGGATGTAGGCTGTCCAAAGACAATTGTGGAGATGCTGGTCACTGTTGAGTTACTGCCTGTGAACATGCTGCGTATCACAAAATAAACTGGGAAAATTATCTACTAGGCAGTAGCACTTCTTAATAAGGCAGCACATTTAATCACCCAGTAACACTGAACTAATGCAGCGGTTAGGGCCAACAACATCTGAAGCAGCATCTCTTTTTCAGGGCGAGCGTTAGAGCCTGGGTAGCACTTTATGCTATTTACAGTGACGAAAGGCACGAATCTGGAGCAGCACAGCTCCTTTGGCCCTCGCTCAAAGGCACCTGTGCCAGCAAGCACAAGGGACAGAACTAGCTGAGTGCCAGACTTGGGTGCTGCACTTGTCTCCTAACAGAAACAGCCAGAAAAGAGGGAATGAGAAACCAGGTGGCAAATAGCGCTCCATCTCTCTGTGGGAGGACTCCATGTTTCCACCATCCACTTGTTATTCTGAACTTTGTGCTGCCACATATTCCTGGGTAAAGGGAGCATAAGGGAGACCTCCTCACCCCCTCCCAAGTGAACTCTTCTCCTGTATGTCACAGTGGGGAAAAAAAAATGTATAATTTAAAAAATATTTCATATTCCTGATATTAGAGACCTAACTCATGACTGACAAGACTGTGACAGTGAATCACATGTTTCTACTAAGACTCTGCAGGCAGAAACTGTACCGATAGAGCTCTTCACACATCTTTGGCTTTGTCACGCATACATATATAATAACACATATATGTATGTTAATAGGACATATAGATATACTAACCACTGTTAAGTAAGAAGTGACAGTGGTGCATAGAACAATTTTTCTTGGTTTTCTCAACACTGCATGAACACAATCTCAATGTTCCACTGATAACAATGCAAATAGCATCAGTGGTACAGGTTTTTGTCTATGATGCCACAGAACTGTGATTAGTAGCAACATATACCCTGGATCATCCCCTATGTTAAGTGAGTCTCATGTCAGCCAGTAAACTGCCTGATACTTAACCTTTGTACTTCCTGATGATTTATTTTTTACAAATAAATTGGGTTTTATTGAACAAGGCTCAGAGAGCTCCTTCCTGACCTTTCCTTGCTGGTTATGAGAAAGCTGACAGCCTAGTGACATAAAACCGAAATTTCAAAAAGGACTAATAAGATGCAGACAGCCCCAGTATAAGCAAAGCCCTGCAGATGAGCTTGAATTTCTGCTGGCATTTGTACTGAAGGAGAAGTATTCAGTCTCAGCATCCCTGTCCTTTTTCACTCTTCGGTATTTTGAGACTCCAGACAAGAGGTCTGTTAATTCAAGTTATGGCAGTTTTCATCCAAAGACATCTGTCCACCAGGAACTAAACTTCTTTTATATGGGTCACTATAGCTATCAGAAGTTAATGACTATCAATCAATGCTAATCTGAAATGAAATGGAGCCACTGACCTCAAGCTGAAAGAGCCTTTTGTCTTCTACCAATACCACGAGCCATATGGTTTCCTGCCCTTTGCCTCTTACTTTATATTTTAAATAATCATCACTAATTGTACAATTGTTCGAAAATATGGGGATTTGTGGCAAGTCATGACCAAGTGGTGTTCTTTCTTCCCTCGACAGAAAAGAAGGGATCAGCTGAAAATTAAAGAATAAAAAAGCATCTCTCTTAATGAAATATTAGCTCTGCTATTTGATTATTGGTCCTGCTTCTTAACATTCTCAAGTAGACTGTTAATAATCCTGCAGCTGCAATAATTAACAGCTTCCAAAGTGTCAAGGTCATTCCTGTTCTACATGGGAATAATAAGAAAACTATAAAGGCAAGACACCAGTGGAATGTTTTATATTAGGATAAACGAATATCTGAGGAACCTACTTATCACAAATATCATTTTATTCAGTGGTTTTCACTATTTTATATAATTTGCATTTCCTCTGGCACATTTCCCCTTTACAACAAGTGCTCATATATTGCAAACATTTGATTATAGAGCTTAAGATACAACCACTCTTGTCAGACAAACAAACTGCATCACCAGCTATCTTTAGCTGCACCTGCTTTAATGAAACATATTTTCCTGTAGAAATGCTGCCTTAAAAATCATGACTACACTAATTATCTATGGCAAGCACATCTTCCTCAACTAACGACAGCTCGAGCATATTATCATTTGCTCCAGACTTCATTCTGAAATTGAAAGATCCATACAGCTTTGCAGACTCCTTGGAGGATGCAAACCTGCTCCTCCGGTACAGCTCCCCTTTCCACATGGACATCATCAACAGGCTGGAGAGCACCACACCCCCCAGGGTTAAGAGACACAGCCCAGCGATAACACAGCGGTCCAAGTGAGCACCGATCCTTGCGCTCTCGTTCTCCAGCCTCTCCATCTCCCGGGCCGCTACGGTGTTGGGATCCACAGTCACATCTCTGGGTACCACATAGGAAATTATCACCAGCAAAATGCCACTAACCAGGAACAAAATGGCACTAATGAACCCATAGTCAACAGATTTCCCGGCTGCCGCCTCTGAGGCAGCATCATCCTCCTCAGAGACCAGAGAAGGAGAATCATGCACCCACTGAGGTGGGAGCTCCCTGCAGGAATGCTGCTGCAGAAGGGCATCCTGGCAGTGTCCACCTGTAGGACTGAGGGGACTTCTTGCATGCTCCAGATTTACATTTTCATCCACACACGTGAATGATGTCTCGAGTTCCTGGGCACAGCAGCAGGCTTTCTTCTTCCCTCTGTCCTCTTCCCTGGGAAAGTGCTCAGGGGGGTGGCAGAGCTGGGAGGTGCTGGAGGGTGCAAGGTGCTCCTCAGGTGAGGTGTCCAGGGACGAGGGCTGAGGTGCCAGGGAATGCTCAGCCACAGGGCCCCTCTGCAAGGGCTTGCAATGCCTTTCACAGTGGAGGGCTGCCACGGCAGCGGCTGCTCTGGGGTCCACCTCAGCCCCCTCACGCTGCTGCGGCTCGTAGGGAGGGGAGGGCAGGCTCCAGTCAGTAGTGGTGCCCAGGGGCACCTGTCTGCTCTCCTTGGCCAGGTAGAGAAGCTCCATGCAAGCCATCGACCTCGTCCTGGCGAGCCCTGACTCCTGTGCTACTGCATCGTCCAGCAAATGTTGTCCTTGACCTGCAGAATCGGCTTCACGGTACCAGAGCTGCTGTATCCCAGAAATCTTCTACTCTTTCACCACTGTTTTGTTAGGGACATGGCTTGTGTCAGCTGTTAAATGATTAAACAAATCCTCTCTGACACTCATTTCTTTTCGGTCTGCAAATGAAATAACAGAGGGGAAAAACCCAACAACAACAGAACCAAACTTGTCAACCTCACAATGATACATTAATAAACCAAAGAGAAGATAACACAAATGTAATACATCAGCCTTCCTCTCAACTGTTTGAGGGGAGACAGCAAACAATGACTGTTTTAACCACGCATTTAAAATTGCAATCCTCTTGCAGATGCAAAATCTATTACGAAGTCTAATCAACCTTTGACACCACTATCCAATTAAGGCAGTAAGTCACCTACAGAGCACTGGATAACCAGAAAAACGGTGTAACATGTCAGAGAAAAGAGCTGTCTGTTGTTTTAGAAGCAAATAATTCCCCCGCCCCCTTCCAAATAAAGAATTTTACAATCAGATTCACGGACTAATTAGAGAGAAACACGCAAATCCCATGTAGCTCAATAATCCAGGATCTGTATTCTCCGGTAGAAATCTGATAATCCTATGGGAAAAGCAGTGCTTTCCTTTAGCAGATATCCCATTCGATTAAGAGCTTTTGGAACGAAATTATGCCTCAAGGACTGATGACTCAAAGACGGATATTACTTCTCATCTGCAATTAATTCGTTATTACCCCCTTCGCCTGCGCCCCATCCCCCTCGAGGCCGCCCGGTGTCACGGGGCGCAGTCTGCACCCGATGGATGTGTTGCATGCGTAAGGAAACACATGTGCGCCCACAGCACATACGTGATCGCTCACAGCCGCTGCTCACTCACGCTCTTCTCGGGATCTCAGCGAGAGCCGGACACGCGGGGAAAAGCGCTCGCCGCCGGCGCGGGGAGCAGCGGGATCCACCCGGCACGGAGCGCCCCGAGCGGTGCCGAGGCTCGCTGCGCGCACACGCCGCGGGCACACACGCACTGCCCCGCAGGCAGGAGCCGCCTCCTCCTCCCGCTGCTCCTCCTCCTCCGCCCTGCGGGGCTCTCACCTGCCCGGCACTCACACGACAGACACTCACAGACACACACACATACACACTCACACACACACACACCCCTACCTCCCGCCCATCTCCGTCACCAGCAGTGCCCGCCCGCGCTGTGCCCAGCGACCCGGGGCTCCCCCGGGCGGCGACGCCCGGCCCGGCCCAGCCCAGCCCAGCCCAGCCCAGCTCAGGCGGGCAGTGCCGGGGCGGGCGGGCCCTGCTGCGCACGCCGGGAGCTGTAGTCCGCGGGCAGCGGCAGCAGCGCCGCTGCGGCAGCGCTCGGGGTCGCGCTCGCCCACCCCGCGGCCCCCGCGCTCGGGCTCTCCCTGCCCGGCCGCACTGCCAGGGCTCCAGTCACCAGACTGTCCCCTCCGAGACCCCGTTCTCGGCATGTGCTTGGAGAGCAGCTTCAGTGCAGCGAGCCCTGTGTGTGTGTCTAGCTCGATCATCGACCAGACTTGTTTCCCATAGTCACGGGCGCTCACGTCTTACTCCAAGGAAAGATAAAATCAGATTCTTAAAAGATAAATGATAAAATCAGATTCTCAAATGATGGCAGCGCTCCCCGAGCTGAGACTTCGAGACGTACTCACTGCTGCAAGATTTACTGGAAAATCTCAGGAGCTCACTCCATGTTGGGAGACCACATACTTCCTCTGGCCAGCATAAATGACTGTTAAAAAAAAGTCTTGCCAAAAATACGTAATAAAATAAATGAGCAGTTGGTACAAACCTTCACTGACTTTTCTTGATAGTTTCTCTAAAGTGGTAAACTAGAGTTAGAAAATAAATTGTGTAGGAGCAGGAACTGAAGGGTTATTGGAGCAGGATACTGTGCTGTTGGGGAAAGACCAGTCTCTGGGAAGACAAAGAGCATGGATGGAGGGAGCTTGGATAAGGACCTGAAATGAGGAGTTACACAGTAAGTAGAAGTGAGCAGCACTTGCCTGCGTGGCTACTGGGCAGGAAAGCAGGGGCACAAGACAGAAACTGAGCTGGGAAGGAACCAGAATAGAGAAGAACAGACTGTCTGAAGGAGTTGTCCTGACATCAGAGGACAAGGTGATTCTGTGTAAGGACTCTTTGCCAGTTCTGAAGCAATGCATTAGGTAATTAAGTCAAGACATATCCTGCTGAGACCGAAAAGACCCAGCACAGAAGATACAAATCTTTGTGGCAATAACTCTCATGAATGACAAAACTGCTTGCCAGGACACGGCAATAACAGGAGACCTGCAGTGCCCATCTCACAGATTGCTCAGTGCTGTGGGCTTCTTTGGACAGCGTTTCAAAGCAGCTCCAGGCACTGTTTCCATTAGCAGAGTGCAGTTTCAATGCATTGAATAGTGTATTATTCACTCTTTGAAGAAAAATTGTAAGGAGAAAATTATGGAGTTGCGAAAACGGCACAGGCTGTCCTTGGAGCTTTTTGTAATAATGCCCTCTTTGAGATAAATACAAAGGAGCAAATAAAACCTAGTCAAAGAAATAAAAAAGCCTATCTGTGTATTGTTCAAATACTTTCAAGTAAAAGCAAAGACAGAAACAAACTCTCTTGAAGACTGTTGTGCATATTCATTTGGAATGTAGCAGGATAGGAACACACAGATGTTGACAACTTCAAGCTGCACCTGCCACATCTGATAGACAAGTCTTAATTAAATGACTGACAGGACAAAACATGGTACCCAGCCCTGGCAATGCAGCCTGGAAGAACTCAAGCACCTCTCCTGGGCCCCAGCACAGCCTGCCAGGGCCTTGGGTGGGCACTTTGTTTCTGATAGCTTACTGATAGAAATGCAGGAAATTATCAGCACACAACAAATGGCCATGTCGTTGTTCTTTCAAAAGCCAGGAGCTACAGCACATATTCTGGAGCGCTTACTAGGGCCTTAGTTAATTGTTACTTAGCCACACACAAATGTATTGCTGCTCTGCCACCCACTCTCCTCTCCATTGTGTGCTAGCATTTGTTGGGCAGGTATATTAATTTGTTGCTAATAATTGCAGTCCTACAAACGATGCAGTAAACACAGGGACCTACATCTCTATTAAGCCAAGTGTTGTCTATTCTTATGTGTCTTCCCATGTGATGCTGCCCCTCCTTTGACTAGTACAGTGCACACACTCTAAGAGCAAAATAATTGTCTAGTCTCAATCTATAATACTGACATGTCTTTTTCTTCCTTTGGAGGCAACGAGTTAACAGCATTTTCTTTTAAAGAATGTAACTGGTTGTTGCCAGTGCTCTGAGGTGTGGAGGTGGTGAAGTGAGTGCATAGCAACGCATAGTCTGTGAACACAAGTACAGCTGGTGAAAAGCTTACTCAAGTAAGGGCAGAGAGTAAGAACATTTGTCACAGAAAAAAATGGCTATGTAGAGGTAAAAAACAGAGCGAAGGACACACTGTGGGACAGGAATAAAAGACTGGAGTAGACTGTCAGGGCTGATGAGCCTTATTCTCTGCTGCAGCCTACCACATCATAAAGCCCTTTCAGAGACTGAGCAGGGCTATGGTAGCAACACAGTGATAGTATGGGGTGACAGTAGACTGACAAAGGTGTCTCTGTTGAGATACATGCAGTTAGATTTAAACTATGCTCTGGACCTGTTTGAAGCTCTCTTCCAGTTGACCCAACTGTAAATGAATCCATGAACTAATATATATGGCTTTTTTGTTCTCAGTAAGCTATGCTCAGTATAAGAAGTAGGTTGGAAGTAGGCTTGTGAGCACCTAAAAGCTGTTTCACCCTTTCTATTTGAAGCCTCACTGACAGCCTGACCAGACCTGAAGGCATCAGAAGAGCCAGACAAAAATCTGGAACAAGTTCTCTGAATGGTGCACCCCATCATGGTCTGATGAAGGATGGGTTTAGAAATATTCTGCTTGCGGTTACCAGTTCTGGGAATTTTTCCAGTGCTGCATGGGGTCCTCAGTGGAGCATTCCCACAAACATTTTCATTCTTTTTATTCTTCTCAGCTTCATAACATGTACACAGAGTCCTTCAGTAATCTCATGTTCACAGAATCATTAATTCCTTGCCTCACACAGTAACAAGACCTTGGCTATCCAGTGGTCCTTGTGCAAGTGTTGCAAGACTGAATAGCTTCTAAGATAAAGGTGCACTCCAGCCAGTGTGGCTCAGAGCATAATATATTCAGAGAAGTCTAGAGAGAATATTGCATAAACTTCCCATTTCCACTTGAACAGATTATACTGCTGAGTAAAGGAAATTGGCTAGGGAGCCAATAACATGGCTCTGCAGAAAAATTTAGAACCTATTAAAGAAATATATGAACCTGTGTACTAGTCTGTGAAAAATAACAAAGGTAATAGAAGGGAATGAAGAGGCAAAACTAAGCTTATATCTAAATGCAAAAGAAAAAAGTGATCTTTTTTTCTTAGAGAATATAAGCATTCTGCAGATAATGAGCAAATATTTGGACAACTCTCTAAGAAAAGAAGTATCCAGCATTTCTGTGTGTTTAAAACACATTACTGTCACAGATCAATTGATTTATAAAGCAAAAGTAGACAGAAAAGCAATTTAATTCTGCTTTGGTTGCTTCACTAATGCACATCCATTGTGCATGAATAAAAGACACAATAAGTAAATAAATGTTCAGAGATAAAAGAAACTGTAGATGTGTGATATGATTTTCCAGAATTGCCAAGTGTAGATTAAAACCTTGCTAAATCCTTCTGCTTCCAGTGTCTGAGTAAGTGAAATCATGGTTTGGATGACTAGAGCTCCTGATGATGAACAAAAAAAGGTCACTCTTCATCTTAGAGCAAAGAGTCATCTGGAGGAGCAAAAGGTAGGAGAGTGATGTTGACCACTTGAAGACATGGGGCTTATAGCCCAGTGTATTAGCTAACAGACACAAAGGATGGGTAAGATTTAATGAACTGTCAGGCTGAGGTCTGCTCCCCAATGCAGCACCTGTGGAGCATACATTAGCCTCAAGAGCACCAAGAGGAGATGGGTCTGGGTGTGCCAGAGCTGCTGTATCCCACCTGCTGTGCCCACACCAGTGACTCAAGCTGGCAATCTGACCAACCCCACTGCTCTGGGTTTTGCTGCTCACCCTGACCAGCCTCCCAGCCTTCCTCCTTCAGAAGCTCATACTCAGCCATTTTCATCCTGACCAGCCTCCCTGCCTTCCTCCCTCAGGAGCTCATATGCCAGCAGGACGAGGGAAGTGATCCTTCCCCTGTACTCTGCATTGGTGAGGCCACACCTTGAGTATTGTGTTCAGTTCTGGG
>JAOXXN010000395.1:135796453-135810458 GCA_026770055.1 Myrmophylax atrothorax
TGATGGGGAGAGGGAGGGCTGGAGGGTGGTGCGAGGAGGGGCAGGGTGGGTAAGGGGGAGGTGGAAGGAAGGGTTATTTGCAATCATTCTGTTCACCTACTATTCTCTAGACATAGATGTAGAATGAATGCTGAGGTACTTGAATATTCTACCATAAAGACAAAAATACTTACATGGGAATAACCCTACATGAATTATTATAGCTACCAAAAGTAGAAATAAAAATTTGTTTACCAGTTAAATGTAAGAAAATTATTGTGTTAGTGTGGGATTTAAAAGGGATTTAAAAGGTTTTTACAGAGAAGACATCAAGCTTTTTTATCCTGACGCTGAATTCTTGTTTCTGCAAAAAGCTCTGTTAGTTTCTGGATTTTTTTTCCTTGTTATCTTGAAATATGATTTTGAATGTTTTTTGTCTCCCAGCTTTTTAGTCATCTACGGATATGTTCTATCATTAAAAAGAAAGAAAGAAAGAAAGAAAGAAAGAAAGAAAGAAAGAAAGAAAGAAAGAAAGAAAGAAAGAAAGAAGCATCTTTTACCTCTTCTTCCTACAAACACCATTTCTGCAGAACAGGAGCAGTGCTCAGTCTCTGGGCCCACTCATGTTTTATCCAGCACAGCATTTGTCCTGTGCTGAGGAATGTAGGACTCAGCTGTTCCAGCAGCAGTCCTTGGGCCTCAAAAGGAGGTATAGGTCCTTCTGCTAGTCTAGAGGCTAAAATTTGTTCCACCCAAGAGATGTCATGCTCACCTTTCCAGAACATCTTTCCATTGACTCACATTGCTGTAAGGATTCATTTTGGCTATATATACTACCAACTTCTTTGAGCATTTTGCCTCACTCCTGGTCTCTGGGACCTTGCCACAGTCAGTCTTGCATAACACTCAACATATTCTGTCCATCTGTTAACAAGTTTGCCTTGAAGCCCACTCATATGGATGCACAGCACATGAGGATACAGCCCTTGCTCACAGGGCTGGTTTAAATCTGGCCAATGTGAGCTCAGGACAAAACTGACAGCAAGGACTCTTGCATACAGTAAGTTTTCTGTGGAAGGTCGCCCATGCTTTCCCAAATGAGAGCTTTAAGCATGTGATGAACTGCAGCAGCACACTTAGAACCCACCAGGCACAGGCCTGTATGTCTTATGAAAGATGAAAAGGTTAAAACTTCACCACATTCTTAATCAGCTGTTTATGTTCTTTGCTGTCCTGGAGGCTCAGTATTTGGTGCCTCCAGCAGCAAGATTTTAAATTTTTATTTTGGCATCTGATGTTATTTAAGTGATCAACATGGAAATATTGTCATCTAGGAAATAATATAAATGTTTTTCTCCTATTTAGGTATAGCTCCGTTTTTGCAGACAATGAGGGTATCAAATATGTCAACATACGCTACACTTACTGTAAAATCAATATATATCCTTTGTCCCACACTAAAATATTTGTTTATCCTAGATGTCACTCTCTGCAGTTTATGCTTTAAGTTAGTCCAAAAAAATATATGTAAACCATTCTGAGCTTCTTCTCAAGGCTTCCAGTTGTGTGGCAGCCACCCACCATGTTCTCTTTGTTGGCTTGGTTTTTGGTTGGGTTTGTTGGTTTTTTGGTTGGTTTGTTTGTTCTATTTGTTATGGTTTTTCTTTGGGTTTTTGGTTGGTTGGTTTGGTTTTTTTAGTCTAATGAGAGCATCCTATTAGATACCCACTTTTCAGTCTGAGGGCAACCTGGAAATAAAAACATGAGACTAATGGAATCCTAATGGCCTGTAAAAATGAGCCTTTTATTGTCATATTTTAAAGTTCTAAGTATGTTCTCTTGCTTCTGTTTCTGTCTGAGTGCAGAATATGTGCACAATGCTTTAACATGTCAAGTGAATTTGTTTCTTGCTACCAACTTCATTATCTAAGTACATATAATGCAGGTGGCTTTAGTCAGACTATGTTCATGTAAATAGGAAAACAAATAAATAGAAATATATTTAATGCACCTACCTAAACTGAAGAGTTCTTGCTGCAAGTTTGGGTGACTAGTAGAAACCATGACTATAATTGCTAGTTACCTGTCTGTGTCCATCCTTAGGATAAGTAGGCAGGACTTGGCACAAACGCACTATATGCCCAAAAAAGGAATATATGTGACATTTTAGATGTTGACAGCTTGAAAAAAACAGAGCAGGGTAGCCAAGAATTACAGTATGACTTCAGTTATTTAATTTATTGACTGACTTGTCTAATGCCAAACTGAAGTGGTGAAGCACTTAGCTGAAGTAAGACAGATGGTCAGTGAATCAACATTTCTGTGGAGAGTAATGCTTTTATCCATTTTTTTCAGTTCTCTTAGTGCTATTACCACAGTATCGATCCAAACATTGGATTTTATATCAATTTACATCACCTGATATCATATCATCCGGATAAGAGCAAGTGTAATCTTTCTCCAAGAAAGATGCAATTTTAATAAGCCTTCAGGAGAAAACAGCTGTGGCAATTTTCATGGAAAAATAGAGGTCAACCCATTGTTTACATACATATTTAAATCCTTTAAAAGCCTTATTCTGCATACACATTTCTGTTACCTTACCTTTAAAAACATTTTGTTCCTTGCTGCTTAGGAAGGTATCAGTGATCCATAATGCAGAACCTCCTGTTTTGAGCACCACTGTACTAAAGAGTATTAAACAGTCTTCTGCAAGCCCTGTTTTACAATTTTTCAAATAGAAACTATCTTAGGGTTTGGAGATTTTTTCCTTATCACAATGAAATGTTCATATTTTTGTGAATCAGCAGCTTCCAAGATGGAAAATGTATTTTTGTGACTAAGTTTACTGCTCAGGTGGGTGTTAGTCTCTGCCTTTTACTGCTCTGGTGCTCATGAGTAGAAAAAAAACAAATAGGGAGTTTTTAATTTTCCTCCCCACCATGTATCTGTGCCCTGTGGCATTACAGACCGCTTGTGTAAAACTGGAGCTTTGGATGCGTATGGCAGACTCTGGGAGTGCACCTGCATCAACTTCTCCTCTTGGCCATGCCTGAAACAGTCATTCCTCTTGGCAAGACAGAGACAAAGTCATGGTCTGTGAGATGGTTTGTGAGAGGTGGCCAAGTTACAGAACACTGTGAGATTTATGCAGTGGGTTTGACTGCAATTTTTCCTTATTATCTCTGTCCACCATGGTTGTGATGGTTCCCAGTGTGGGCTGGTCTGTGAGGCAGCCGAGGCAGGGAAATTCAGTGACTTTGGTTTTCTACCCCTGCTTCCTTTATCTCACATAATACATGCAGCCTTCTCAGTTTTGATTTGTTTTACCTGCTCCATACTTGCTTTTTTGCAAACTATTTTTTGTCAGAAAGGTGGAAAGGGGGATGTAAGAGTACAGCATGGCAATTATAGTGAACTGCAATTCACCCCAAGAGCTTTCACTGGATGTAAGGAGAGCAGGGCATACATGTTACATAGCACTACGTTAGTTTTATGTACACACCATTGTGTGCTAAACTGTTTCCATGTGGTATAGTCTCATTTCATAAAACAAAATAAAAATCCAAATTATTTTAAGAATAATCAGCTCTTCTTTTACTCTAGCTTTTTAATAGAATATCAAAGCTAGTCTAGAATGCAGGTCTTTTGCTTCCAAGACATCCAGCCACTTGAACTATTTAACTAGAATACCAAAAGTTGAGGAAAAGTAAGATATTCTTAAAGCATCCTGGAAGTAGAGTTTCATGTGCAGTTCTTGCAACAGGCTGTTGCAGATGATAAGAGTTTATATGGATTAAGGATTGATTTGACAACTTCATGAAAGAGAAATTCCCTGGGGTTTTGTAAATGCACATAAATCATAAGACTTGTGAAGCTCATGAGCTGCAAATGACTGGAGAAGACCCCCAGGCCCTGTTCTTGTGCTTTTGCCTAGACATCCACTTCTGGCTTTAGATTGATTCAGTACATTTGCTCTTATGTTCTGACACAAAGAACTTTCTGGAGAGCCACACCAAGACAGAGGAAGGACTTTTGTCCAGACCATGAAGTGCAGTGTCCTACACCACCCTAAGGGAGTGAGTGATACGAAACAGTTTCATAGACTCAGAATTTGTTTATGCTGCAAAGGATTTTAAAGGTCATCTATTTCCAATCCGCCTGCCATGCAGGAAGCAATTCCATGAGACCAGATTGCTCAAAGCCCCATCCAGTCCAGCCTTGAACACTTCCAGAGGTGTGGCATCTACAACTTTCCTGAGCAACCTGTTCCGAGCCCTCATCATCCTCACAGTAAAGAATTTCTTCGTTATACCTAATATAAACCTACTATCTTTCAGTTTAAAACCATTACCGCTTGTCCTATCACTGTAATTCCTGATAAAAAGCCCCTCCCAATCTTTCCCATAGGCTCCCTTTAAGTACTGAAAGGCTGCTGTAAGGTCTCCCTGAAGCCTTTTCTTCTCCAGGCTGAACAACCCCTACTCTCTCAGTCTGTCTTCACACGAGAGGTGCTCCATCCCTCTTATGATCTCTGGACTTGCTCCAGCAGGTTCACATCCTTTTTGAGCTGAGGACCTCAGAGGTGGACACAGTACTCCAGGTGGGTTCTCACCAGAGCAGAGTAGAGAGGGAGAATCCCCTCTGTGGGCCTGCTGGCCATGCTGCATTTGATGCAGCCCAGGATACACTTGGCTTTCTGGGCTGTAGCACACATTAATGGGTCATGTTGAGCTTCCCATCAATCAACACTCCAAAGCCTTTGTCCTCAGGGCTGCTCACAATCAATGAATCTCTCCGTTTGTATTAATATTGGGGACTATTGCCTCCAAGGTGCAGGACCTTGCACTCAGCCTTGTTGAACTTTATGAGGTCCACCCAGGCCAGCCTCTCAAGGTCCCTCTGGATGGCATCTTGTCCCTCTAGAATATCAACCACACCTCTCAGTTTGGTGTCATCTACAAACTTTCTGAGTGTCTATTCAATCCCATTGTCCATGTCCCTGATAATTAGGCTAAATAATACTGATCGCAACACCAACCCCAGAGGGACACCGCTCATCACTCGTCTCCACACAGACAGGGATCCACTGACTGCCAGTGTGAGTGTGACCTCCCACCAATTCCTTATCCACCATGAGATTCACCTGTCAAATGTAATTATCTCTGTTTTAGGGACAAGGATATTGTGCAGGTCAGTATCCAGGCACTGTGTGGTTTAGCTCAGAATTAAGAGGTTGCTTCTCCCCTGCGTTGCTGGTGGTGATGTTCAACACATACACTATCAAGAAAAGAAAATCCCTGGAAATTCTTGCTCAAATCCAAACCTACCAGCAGTCTGCTTAAGAAAAAAAAAATACACATTGCCAGATTAAGGCATTTGCATGTAAAACAAATATTTGTCTCTGTGCTAAGCTGCAGAAAATATTGACTGACATATTTTGGTTGTGTCGCTTAACAAGCTATCGAAAGTAACTCTCCTAAATGTAAGAGTGATGAGATGGTGGTAGAACTGTTGTTCATACAACAGACTATGTCTGTGCTTTGACTAAAATTTCCTGAATTGAAACTCAAAAAAACCCATTAGGAATTATCCAAAAATGACTGTTCCTCTAGGAAGAGTTTCCTGAAATATAATCCCAACTGCACACATAATCAAAATAATGGCATCAAGGATTCCCTTCTCCTTATCAGCTTATCTTTACTTTTGCTTTTTGGCCTTGCAAATATAATGTTGAAAAATCACTGAATTCAGAAATTGCTGTGCTGAAGCAATAATGCTTCTCTCAATTGAAAAAGAAAATATCTCTCTCCTTTCTTTTCAGTGACGGAGAAAGGTCCTGCTAATCAGTGCCACACTGGAGAAGCAGGATTAGTCATAAGATCAGTGAGATTTCTCAGTGGCCATGCTCTGCCAGGGCTGAGCAGCACTATTGACACTATAAAAACATGAAATTCCAGTAGTATACACCAAGATGAAGTGAAGCACTTGGGCACTGGCGTCACCCTCGTCCACTACCCAGGCCAGGTAAGGCTCCCATTAACCTCCCACCCTCTCCAGGTTTGGCTGTTAGTGTCACTATCCCACAGCCCCTCTTTTTGGGTGATAGTAGTGGCTGCTGGCAGAAGGGTGCAGAGGCACAACACCCATTTGGAGGTTCTGAAACCCTCGGAGGATGCTGAGACAGGTGTCCCTTTCACCCTGCCCTTGCTGTAACTCCTAGTGTGCAGTTAGTGAAATCTACATTTCAGGAGAGAATAGCCCAGGCTGATGTAGACAGTGTTGTCTCCTGGCAGTGAATACATACTGCAATCTAAATTTAATGTTAAGGGAGCTAAGAGAGTCTGGATTTGAGTTGATCCAAGACAGGATTTTGAGTGAAAATATACAAAGTGAAACTCTGCACTTCTAACACCTGTTGAGCTGGGGCTGAGCAACTGACTCCATCCCAGAGCTGCTCTTCAATCTTTAGGGATTAGCTGGGATGGATTAAATTCTGGACCAGACTCTCCCAGCTGCAGATCTCTGGATGCAAGTGTCTGTGAGCTACAGGTTGTTGCCATTCCCCAAGCATCAAAGTTTAGTGGTATTTGAGCCCTGAACTGCTGAAGACTTCAGCATGGGGCAGGCAGGAGAGCAGTGCAGGACCTGCAGGAAGCCTCATGCTCCTCTGAGACAGCAGCTGGGTGGCTGACAAGACCCCAAAAGTCATTAGGCACCCGTGCATGACATGCTGTTCACTGACTGGAGCGGGTGCTTAGATGCCTGGATCACATGTACATCCTGTATTTAAACACATATATGTATACAAATTGAAGATGAATCTCACCTCCGGAGTAAAAAACAGAGAAACAGGACATAGCAATATGTTTTGAGATCCATGTACTATTACTATTTAGTATTTCTTTTTAATGTATCATGGGGGCCTAAATCCTTGCACCAATGTGGTCAGATTTTGTACTAGTCGTGTTTAAAATCCAGTTTGTTGTCCCTATGGAAAGGGTTTTGGGTACTGGGAGAACAGGGCAGGATGCAGGAGGCTGTGGCAGGAAGTGCAGGAGCAAAAGCATAATTGTGTTTAAAAAGAAAAACAATGGTTGATCCTTCTTGCAATTGCTTCTTCCTGAGGCAACATTTACCTACCCAGACATGAGGTATGCCTTCAAGTGGTCTTTCACTCACAGAAAGAATCTGGACTTTTTTGTGTAGGTGGAAAGAGCAGAGGATAACATAAGGGTGACCCTTCAGCTAGTGATCAGTGCTGTCCACTGCAAAAAAATGACAGGCTAGGGACAGATCAGCCCTACTTCAAGGGCAAAATGCTGCTTCTTTGAAAGCAAGGATAACAATCTGTTTAACTCAGGTCTGGGACCTGCTGATTTGTAGGAAAAGCCAACTAACTACTGCACTTACAAAAAATACTTTTTTGCTTTTTTCTTTCTTGGCCCATAGTGTACTTTGGCTACTATTTCATTATATTTTCTTTCATTTTTTGGTTCCCCCAAATAATAGGTTGGTTTACTTTTCTTTCCTGTCTAAAAGAAGAATTTGTTTTCTGTCTTCACTAATACCCATTGTTAGCATTTAGATTGTTCATTTTTTCCTGGTAATTTTTCTTTGCTTATAATTTTTCACAGAAGGTAGAAAATATTCAAAATTCACAAAGGATTTAGTTATCATGTTCCTCCTCTGGCCAATAGGTGGGACTCTTACCTCTGATATCCATTCTTTCTTTGATCTTATTGCATAGATAATAATGCAAAAACCATTCTTGAGAACTGAAATGTGAGGGATACATGTTACCCCACATCCCTGAAAAACATAAACAAGGGACCTCTGCAGCTCTTAACATCTCAGATAAGCCAGATATACAGGAGGTTGGAGACAGCAGAACTTGGGATTAGAGCAGGTTTATGTTTCAGACAGAGTGTTTCATGAACAAATTAAAATGCTTATCTGGGTTTTTTTTTCTCCCAGGAAGGATGCATATCATAAGAGTCAATTAATGCAATAAATAAAAAATAAATCACCAAACAGGTCAAGTTGATTACAAGAGTTAATCATGACTTTGTTCTTGTTGCCTTTTACTCTCAGATACAAGACTGACACACAAATTGCTGAAGCATATTAGGAGTTGGAGTTGACCTGCATTGGAATAGAAACACTGGATTTTGTTGGAAAGTACTTGATTTGGGTGGGAGATAGTTCCGAGGTGAAATGGTTCTTGGAAATATCTGTTTCCTTATATTTCTGGTGAAAAGCAGGTGGGACAACAGTGGACTTTAGCCTAAATGGAAATACACCAGCTCCCAGGAGAGACCTGAGGACTCCTGTGTTCTGACTTTGGTGGCTGAGAAGTTGTTGGTGGAAATGCTGTGATATTATCCATGTCTCTTGCAGTCAGTGCTCTGAACTCAATGGTAGGGATGTTGAGACCTCTCTGCTGGCTGTTATGGCTTGGGATTAACCCTTTTGCACACAGTCAAGGAGCTGAATATCTGGAAGACCTACTGTAGTTAATGTCACGTTAAGAAAGTGGCTCTCCAGGTTTAATTTCCATTGCTTTTTCTTTTCCAAGTGAAATGCTTTGATTACTTGAACCTCTATTTCCAGGTTTTGAAATAGAAAGGAGAAGATGAAGTCCTACAGCAGAACTGCAGTGTCACACAGTGGAATATATTTTATTTTCTAGCCCTTCTAGCCCTTGCTAAATGGCTGTGAAATGGTGAGCAGTTTTGTCTTCCAGGGTCCATACCTGCATATTTCCCTTTACAGTGTTCTCATGGGTTTGCTTCCCCTGTGTATTTTGCCTTGTTCCTATTGCCTGAGTACCTTGGAGGGGTGCTCAGTAAAGGCCTGTAAAACACCACACAATGAGATACAGTTTTGAGTGTATACAGTGTGTGGGTACAACAAATACACAACACTACCTCGAAGGCAATTGCCCACATTGATCACGTGAAAGAGGATGATGCCATCAGGCCCCAGCTGATGGTGTTGAAGTAGATGACCATCAGTCAGATTAAGCAGCAACCAGGGAATTATGCATGTCTTTTGACACAAAGGAGTCACACAGAGGAGAGATACGAAAGGCACATGAAAAAATGTGACAGAGCTTGATAGAGCTTGAGTTTGATACAGCCCCACCAGCTGCCGCACCAGCGTTACCACCTCTGTCCAGGCCAGACAGAGCACCATTCCTGAGGGTGCTGAGGACTCCCTGTGTCCTGCTGACCTGGGAGGGGACAGTAGCACTCTGGGGGACCCATACCTGCAGCATACAAGCCTGAAAACACAGGGTGCTGACATTTATGTTTTTATCAACATTTCATTAAGTGCCTAGCATTGTAGATATTACTGGCATCATCCTAATTTTGCAAAACACTGTCAGGAGGCTTTGCCTCTGTGTGTGTCTAGCTGGACCTTGTGCCCTGAATGCCCACAGGCAGCTGGAGAGTAGTAGCTGCACTCCTGAAGCGTGTCTCAGCTCTAATTTCATCCAGATAAAATCAGTTTCACACAGAAAGAACTCAGCACTCCAAAACCATTCCCAAAGCATGGAAAATGGGTAAATGGGAGTGTTGCTGATTCACCCAGCAGAGCAGCTAGTGCAGATGTGCCCTTCACTGAATGGGGTATGTTACCATCACAGGGACATCTCAGCCAGCAGCTTGGAGGCAAGAATGACCTACAGCAGAGAGACATTGAAAACCTGAGTGCTGAGCTGCCTGCAACCAGCACAGCTTTGCAGGTGGCATCTGCCTCTCCCACCCACGTTTCACTAGCAAAGAGCAATGGTGCGCCATCATGGTCTCATGCCTCTCTGTAATAAAAATCCCAAATAAACTAGATTGGTATTCTTATTAATCAGAGTTTTTTCTTTTTAAGTTAAAAGTAGTCCTATTTTTAATTTCAGATAATTCAAGTACCAAATGGCAAGGAGGAAAATGTGTAACAACATATGTTGGCTACAAAACATGGTGATCCCTTACTGAGCTGCCATCACCTCTGACTGACTACTGGAGCCCCACAAAATACCTTCTTTATGTTTCAGGGGGTTTTTGTAACTCGTATGTCACCTTATCCCATCTTTGTGCCATATATGAGCTATTACAGTTCCCTACCACAGGCAAACCTGACAGCTGATAAAATGAAATATTAATATTTTTTGATTCTACAGTCTCAAGACACTTTCCTTACTTTGAAGCAAGCAAACTCCACCACCTGCAAGCTAACTCTAAAGTGAGCTGGGCGTGCATTAGTCAAAGGACTTTTGGCATGTTTTGCATATGAAAAGGGGTGGAGGCTTTGATGATCCATTGATTAAAACAGAAAAATAACGAAGGAAGAAGGCAATTTCTTGAACATGTTGAAGATTTGCAAACAAAACGTGTCATTCTCTTTTACAAGGGCTGTCATTTGTTCCCAGGCTGTCAGCAGACTGGCCAGACTGCTTAGTCAGATCAAATGTCATGTGAAATGATCAAAAATTGTGTTCGTTCACACACACTGCTCTCAGCTTGCCTTTGCAATGCTCTCTAACTGCTGTTTGCACAAAGGCTTTGTTTGGGACTTGCTTTAGCAAGCAAATGTCAAAGTGTATGTTCTTTACAGGGCAGCTCCATGTCCAGCATATATGTATTGCACAGCATATTTAGGCAGCATACATGTCTCTGTTGTCCCTTGGAAGGAGCAACCTTCCAACCCACAGAAGCACCTCCTATTGCTGTATTTTGTCTGATATTATTTCATTCTTTATCTGAACCAAGGCATCAAGGTTACAGAATACTGAGTTTTCCTGATTCTTTAAGATGTTATTAAATAATTTTCTCATGTCCTAAGTGATGGATTTGTTTCTCTCCTCCTACTTGCCTCTCCTGCACTCCCCAAAACATGACAAAATTGATGACCTGCACATTTATAAAGATGAGAGGAAATACCTCCTTATGTTGCACATGATTAACCTCTAACTTCACCAGTGGAAGACAGGTGTACTTTGAAAGGGCAGAACAATTTACATTACTAGTAGCTTTAGAGACAAATTTAGTTTATTGAAGGTAATCTGTCATTATACTTTTAAGTTCTGCATGGCTATATTGGAAGACAGGAAGCAATATAATTTCCTCCAGAGAGAAAACTGTCTAACACATTAGCAATTTTTCCATTATACTTTCTCCAAAGTATAATTGTGAGTGTTGATGATCTGAAGCTGAGTTTATTGAAAGAATAACCTGAAATATATGGGCAAACAGCTGTGCTTTTCATGGCAACTTGAAACCATAATGAGATGCTTCTGACCTATGATGCACCTGCATGTACCTTTCCTGGCCTTTATGCTTGAGAATGATGAGTAAGAGCCTCATTAAACTGCTTGCAGGCTGTGGCTGTTTGGGTGAGGGGTTAATTCTGTATTGTAACTGTGATGGGGGCTGGAGTCTGGCAACCCAGGATTCAAGCAGGCTGCACTATTTATCATCCTTTTGTCTCTGTGCCCTCTCTCTCCCTCCAAGGGTGCCATGCATCATCCTCAGTGCACAGAATGTGAGGACATTTTACAGTGTTTTGTATTCCTAGGGAAATGTGAGTTCTAGGTCAAATGATGCTTTCAGCTTCCTCTGGCTATATATATTGATTTAACTGTAGTCCATTAATGTAATAATTATGAATTCATGACACAGTGTTTTGCTCTCCTGTACAGAACAGTTACAGTTTCATAATGGCCTCATTTGCTTGTTTTCCAAGTACACTTGAAACCCTCTGCACTATCTACTAGAATGAGTGACCTTCTTTGACTCCAATTTCAGGTAAATTTTATAACCAAACATTTCTACCCCATTTCTCCAGAAAAGATAAAATCTGAGTCAAGCAAAAAATGACAACAGAACTGCCAAATAAACTTAAGTACCCAGAATGGCCTTACACAAAACTGGAGCTGATCAGTTTAATTCAGGAAAGCAAGCAGTTCTCTCAACTCTATTTTACCTGTATTTAAAAATGAGTGCATTGATGAAACACTATAATTTTGATTCTTTTTCTTTTACTACTGGGAAATTGAGAGGCAGGAAAACTCATGCATAACTATACTAACAATTTGTAAAGATACCTGTTTTGTGTGGATACCTGGCTCCCTACATCTTGCACATTCATGTTTCACTCCTTTTCTCCTTTGCTCCTTGAGTGGAAGGAGAGCATCCACCAGAGGCATAAGTATTACACAGCTCAAAGCACCACTTCTCCATCTGAATTGACTTTTTAAGTAATGTATGGAGACTTGATCAAAAAGTCAGTCTCTTCCCTTCTGTGCACCTTTCAGGCTCTTCACAGGGAAAGCTCAAAAGATCCCAAGATGTTTCACCTTTCTCAAGAACCACTGAGCACATGCTATAGAGACCTAGAACTTGGGTAACAGCTGTCATTTTTTGGCATTTGCTGTACTTTGCAGTTTATGTCTCCCCCTTCAACATCTTACTATTCCTTTTGTTTTGGTGGTTGGAGTCATCTGTCATTTCTTTTTGCTCCTTACCCCTAGGAAAAAGGAGTCATCCCATCTCCACTTCCAATCTCAGTTGCAAGGATACTGAGGGGCCATTTGAGAGCTGGAAGAGACTGCTGTTTCACAATGCTGTGGTGACGAGGTATGTAAGGACTTGCTTCCAAGCGAATGATCATAGTCTGTAGGAAAAGAAGGCTGAATTGCCCACCTCTACTGGCCATGACAGCTGGTGATAACATGTCCAAGAAAATGGAAGCTAAAAAGGACAAAAGTTGCCTTTCTGAAGATTAAGACCCACTGGTCAGGGCAGACTGTCAAGGACATCTCCAGGGATCTGGTCTTCACCAAGAGAAAGCAACCCACCCTCTCAGATTCCCTCATGTTTAACAATCTAGTGCAAAGGAGGGGCAGGTACACTTCTGCCTGCCCTGGCAGCCAGCAGGGAGGAGCACCAGTGGGTGGAGACCACCTTGTATGGTCCTCTTAATCTGCAAGATCTAGCACTGGAAGGCACTTGTGGAGAAAGATGGGACCTTGAGCACTTTGCTTTCCACACTCTTGCTGCCCAAGAGGGAAAGGTATGATGAAGGGCACAGAGCAGGAATCAAAGTTGCCCATTTCCATGCAGAACAGTAAGGAAAGCAGCTTCTAAAACCACCCAGCCAGCTTCCCTTTGCACAGTGGGAACAGCAGACTGCTGAACCTGCAGCCTACGTGCCTGACATGTGCCCAATATGCATCACACCTGCATGGTTTGCTGCACCCTAAGGGGCCTCTGGAAAAAAGGTAAAACCACTAATAATTTTACACACAAATGAAAAACCGAGCATTTGCTCCATCTGCAATGCACAAATGGTTTTTTTCTTTCTTTCTCCCCTCCCTTTAAAAAATCCAGCAGTATAAAATTATTGTGGAACAATGTTTTGTTATCATTTCCACAGAGTTGTAGCTTAAAGGAGAGAAAACTCCCTGAAGCATTCAGAACTAGTAGTGCAGTGACTGTGGTGGAAGTACCCATCTGCAGAAGGTGCACATCCTGGTGTGGGTCTTTACCTTCACCTCATGAAAAAATCCTTTCATTGCAAGCGGATCAAAGAGCTGACAACAGTTTCACTGAGCTGGGCTGGAAAGGACTCTCTGTTTCACAATAGCTGCTATGCAAATTACGTTAATAAGTGTCAGGTCTTCGGGATGGAAAAAATTGATTGCTTTTACGAGAGAGTGGAACAGAAAATTGCTTTAGTCAATATTTTTGCATTTTAAGGTGGAGAAAAAGATGTGGTCCTTTTCACTCCCAAAATATAGTTAGTTTAATTGGAAAATGGAAAACATAGTAACAGGCTTGAATTTGTGGCGTTTTTACTTTCCAGTCATTAGATTATCTCTTAGAGCAACCCCTCTTAGTTCTTGGTGCTATAGAAACATAAAATAATTATCATTACCTGCCTGAGAGTGGTCAAAAGAGACAACAGAGACCAAGAACAGGGCATAAGATACTCAGTTTTATCTGGGTACCAAGGTACAGAACTGTTA
>JAOXXN010000395.1:135829591-135843473 GCA_026770055.1 Myrmophylax atrothorax
ATGATCAATACGAGAGATAGCAGAGAGGGGAAAGAGGCGTGAAGCAGAAAAACTGTGGGCTTTACAACTCCCCCTCTTTTCACCTCCTGCTGTTGTCTCCACCCTCAGCACTTTGTGACTCCCCCTGGCAAGTGATGATGCTGGTCTGCCTGCACTGGATCAGCTCAGCCCCGTGCGGAACTCAGCAGCTGGCAGTGTAGGAGGGCTCTGCTTTCCCTGCCGCTGCAGGGAGGAAACTCCCACCTCCACATGCTCGTTTTCATAAATGCCTCAAACTGGCTATGAGAAAGCAGCCTTTTAACCTGTGCAAATGAGCTGAAGTCTTAGAGGGATTAACTCATCTGGTAGTTGAATTCACAAAGACTGAAAGTCCAGGTGCTTTCAGGGAAGTACGATACAGGAATGGGACTATGACTACATGGAGAATGTGCTTTGGAGCAGCAGATCACCCACACTCTGCTCTGTTCACCCTTTTGCAGGGGACGATGGAGAACAGGTGCTGAAATCAAGTGTTGGGCAGAAGCAGCAGTGGGCTGGTGAAGATGGAGAATGACACAGGGGAGAAGCAGAACCAAACTGTGCTGCCACTATCAAGCCAGGAGATCATTACAGTTGAATACCAAGTGGTTACCATCCTCTTGGTCCTCCTCATCTGCGGACTGGGCATTGTGGGCAACATCATGGTGGTTTTGGTAGTCCTCAGAACCAAGCACATGAGAACTCCCACTAACTGCTATCTGGTGAGTCTGGCTGTGGCAGATCTCATGGTGCTCGTAGCTGCAGGACTACCCAATATCACAGAAAGCCTGTATAGGTCCTGGGTGTATGGCTACGTGGGGTGTCTCTGCATTACTTATTTCCAATACCTAGGAATCAATGCTTCATCTTTTTCCATTGCTGCCTTCACCATTGAGAGATACATAGCCATCTGCCACCCAATCAAAGCCCAATTTCTATGCACTTTTTCAAGAGCCAAAAAGATCATTATTTTTGTCTGGTCTTTCACCTCCATGTACTGTATGCTCTGGTTTTTCTTGCTGGACATTAATACCGTAGCCTACAAAGAGACTACTGTTGTGTCCTGTGGCTACAAGGTGTCCAGGAGCTATTACTCTCCTATCTACATGATGGACTTTGGTATATTTTATGTTGTGCCAATGGTATTGGCGACTGTTCTCTATGGCCTGATTGCTAGAATACTGTTCCTGAACCCCATTCCTTTGGACCCCAAAGAAAACTCTAAGACATGGAGGAATGATGTGGCTCACCAAAGCAAGCCTGTGAATTCCAAGATGACTAACAGGAGTTTCAATAGCACTATTGCTTCTCGAAGGCAGGTAGGAATAGCAGTTTGAAATGTCCTTCTGAAACATAAAACACACTTGTTTTAGAGTTCACTATTCTGAAGCTGTGCAAAGAGGTAAAATGTATTCTTTTTTGCTAAATAGTCAAGTTGAAATTCTGTGCTTTGTATACCCATGCATACAAGTATGTTTTTTACTGCCTATTCACTATTACTTACTGCAAGGGCAGAAAAGAGACAGTATTTTATTTCCTATATCAAAAGGCAATTAGGAAATGTCAATTATGAATGAAACATTTTTAACTGTAGTTTATTTATATTACAACCTGTTACTAATCTTGCCAGATATACAAAATTACTCTTAAATTATTTTTGGAATCTGATGAGAAGGAACTAGCCTGGGATTTTGGGAGACTTGAAATTTGGTCCCAGCTAAGGCACTATGTCACTCAGCAAATGCAGTCAAGTTTGTACTTTTACTGTCTCTAACTCTCCTGCAAAAAGTCTATTTAAGGGAGTCTGTATATACAAGTGCTTTATAAATGCTAAATATCTTTGTTACTCTGTCTCTCATAAAATATTTTTGTGTGTTGATGGCTCAAAACTGAGACATAGGTTTGACTAATTTCTTTTTATATTGTTAAATAGGTATGCTGATCTGTGTAGTAATACCAGTAGAATATAGTTAGTAGATTCATGCCTTGCTATTTGCAGTAAACCAGACTGCCTCACACTCACACAGCATGCAGCAGGTAGCACAGCTGGTGCAACAGTGAGAAACACAGGGCTCATCCCTCACAGCTGACTCTCGGGAGCAGGTTCCAGTCAGGTCAGGCAGCTTGATGTGAACATTGGGAAACAGTGCTCCATGCTGAGTGGCTTGGCTCTCACCCCTGCATGGCACCCCAGTGGGTCACTTCCCCAAGCTTGTGCCTCCCTGCTCTGTACAGCTCCCTCAGGAAACAAGCTGAGCTGCGTCCCTGCTCAGACAAGCTGGGTGTCCCCCTTGGGTGATCGGCTGAACTTTATATTCTTCTTATTTTATGTAGATTGCAACTGTTTAATGAGAGGGTCCATGTTTCTTATTACAGAGATGGCACAGACCACAAAAGTTAACTGAGCATCCTGCTAAGAGCAACGAGTGTTACAGAGCACTAGAGCCATGCTTTGAAATGCACAGCAGAAACATATGGGCTACATTATATTTAATTAAGTTGCCAATTATAGTTAATAGTCAGATAAGAACTGTTTAATGGGTTTTGTCCATTAATTCGTAGAAGAGGATAATTTGATCCTAAAGTTCTCAATACCACTTCAGTATACATGTCTGATTATATGTACATCACTTGAAAAACAGACATCTTTTATGTTGAACACTACTGAATATGGATACTGTTATATCATGAAACTGAAAAGAGAAGATTATAATGCGTCATCTTTTATGTCTTATAAAGACAGCAGGACTTTTTCTAAAAGCCTAAGTAACCTGATTGTTTAAATTAGCCTCATTATGAGTAAAGCCTGCATTTGCATAAAGTATAGTATTGGATGCAAAGCAGGGATATTGTGGCATTATTAGTAATATTTTTTATATAGTACCAGCATGTAAATGGTAGGCTGTGGTGTAAAATGAGAAAACACAAGCCCATATTCAAAAAAATCTAACATCTCAACAGTTAGTAAGACACACAAGTTAAAATTTCCTGCTGCAATGGCAAAGGAAGGTATAGCTGACAGTATAGTTGTCTACCATAATATGAACACTTAATTACATGTTTGCAGGTAGATTTCATACTTTCCCCAGAGTAATTCTTTGTTTCCTCTGGTATCAAGGGGACTGTGAATAATAAATACAACCTTAGATAGCAAACAGGTTGTTTTATACTTGAGATGGGATCCAGCTCACTTAACATTAGGCATACCTCACAGAGTTAGTTGCTTAGTCCAATCAAATCATCTAAGGTCATCATGGCCATCTTGGTCAGTTATAACAGGTAAATTGCTGTCTAGAGAAAGTCCTCTTAGGCAGTGGTGCAGTCTGCAATGACCTGCTCCCCTGAGAAATCCCTCTGTTCTCTCACAGCAGAGCATGCACAGATTTCTGCTTCCAATGAAAGATAAGTTTTGTAAGGCTTGCATGAAATCCGCAGTCCTACTGTTTAGTTTCACTTGTGGTGTTAGTAGATCAATACCTTAATCCTTCTGTTTATTTAGTCCTCCTCCTTGTTGCACAGTCCTTTTTATTACAAGGTCATGGACTGGGATATACAATCTCTGTTCCTTGCAAGGATCACCACCAAGTACAAAAAGAGAGATATTCACAGAGTGATTTTATCTGTCAATATACAAAAGATTAGTGTTCAAAGAAGGAAGCAACTACCAAACTGTAAGTACTATGGTAATGAAAGTGTCTAATAAAAAGACGTCTTTATAATGACAGGTTTTTGGAGTAGGATGGAAAAGGAGAACAGTTCAGAATTAAAATATTTGGAATCTATTTAGTAAAATACACTTTAAATACTTTTTTATAACATTCTCAGAAATAAAAAGATAAAAGATAAGGTTTGAAGAATGTATGTAGCCACCATATTCAGTCTCAAGCACTTTGCTGTCATTTAAACTACACTTGAAATTTGGAATAAACTACATTTGCTCAAAGCCTTTTTATCATGTTTTAAATCTCCCTAACTAAGAATAATTTATACTCTAAGCATAAGATATGCAGCACATATCCACAGGAAAAGAGCAGTCAGTGTATGCTTGCCTTCACCTGAGCAAGGAATGAGGATGCTAATCCTGCTGCTTATGGGTAATAAAAGCATGTTCTTTAAAAGTTTGTTCTCTTAGCACTCCACTGATGTCAAAGCCCCTTCCCAAATGATATTTAGTTCTTTCATATGAAGTGATTTTAAAAAAGAAATGGCAGTTTACTTAAATAAAGTGGACCAAAATTTCCACTAAACTATTTCTGTGCAGCCCCATCTATTCCAATAAAGATTTTTTTTGTGTGGATAAGAAAAAAGCTTTGGCATAACTCATGTGTTTAGATGCTGGGCTCCCCTGTAACACAAATTCAGGTGAGATAAAAGTCTTTAGGTCAGAAGTCCTGAGTGGTACCTCAGCTTGCAATGGGGAGACAAACTCGCTGGCCATGCTGGAGACAAAGTGAGCCTTGCCAGAACACCTGCTAGGAGCTGCTGTCATTTGCACATGGATCATCCTCTGAGGTAGCTGAGCATGAAGAATCTCTACTGCTAGAGCCAATTTAGGGAGTATTTACCAATAAGCAAATAATTACCTGAACTCAGGGCCTTGCAGTGTGTCTCGGAGACACAACCATGACTGGTCACCTGGCTCAGGAGATTGGATTTCTGCCTGGCAATAGAGGGGTTGTGCCAGATTTGTTATTTATGGCAGCTTTGGAAGAATATGCACTTCAGAGAGTTTAAAATTATAGAGAATCCTCCTCATTGCCCTGCACTGACTGAACCACCAAGAGGTGCCACCAAAAAGGTGCTGTCCTTGGATTCTGCCTCTTCTACACCAGCTATGCAGTCTGGGGTAGCATGTGGGTATATGAGTTGGGTCATTGACCTGAGAAAACCAAAAACCAGCTTTACAGAGAAATGCTTAGCTTTTAGCTGGGCGAGCAGCCTGTCCTGGTCCACACGCTCATGTTTTGGGCCATCACAAGGAGGGAGGTGAAAACAGGATTGCTTCTTTTGCTGCAGCCACATGTTACTTTGACTTCAGTTTAGGTCAAGACTAAAAAATGTTGCAGTCTGAATACAGCAAGACAATGCCTGACTTGGCTTAAAGCATGACAGTGCAAAGCTAACTTCTTGGCATTTTAAAACACACTCAAACCTGCAGACTGAGTTTGTCTCAGCTCAGGGCACTTTTTGCTGTGACTGTGATTTTTTTTTATCTGATGCTCAGAGCCAGTTCTAATACATTGTCAAATTACAGCCTACAGTTTACTGGCAGCAGTAAAAGCTAGTGATGTTAGATAAATGGAAAATGTGCATCAAGTTGCCAATATAGATAAATTCAGCTAATAGTTTGCAATATATATATATTTTAGGTATATGGGATGCAGTCACTCGAGGAGTAACAGTGGTTTTTTTCATTGCTGTACAGTGTTAATTGTATGACTTTGAAATACTCCCTCCTTGACACTAAGGACAATTTACTTGTAGTCGAGGATTCAAGCTGATAACTGCAACACTGTGAGTGATTCTCTGAACAATTTTTCCTTAAAGACGTGCTCAGGAGAAATATAAATTGTCAGTGATTGGTAACAAAGTGCCCTACAGAGCTTCTGGTAGTAAAGTACACTGGTGCCTGTTATCCACTGAATTCCTGAGCTGCTGCAACACATCTGTTAGCTGTGCTCAATCCCATTGTTATCCAAGCTTCACAAATAGTGACTTTCTTCCTTTAAATATGGATTATTTTCCATGATGAATGATTATTCTCCATTGAATGAATTTGCTCAGCTTGGGCTGGAGCCGAGCTGGGGTGAGGAGAGATGGATGAGAGTAGTTCTGAGACTTCCTGAGCCAGAGCGAGTCAGTGCTGAGTCCCCTCAGTCCTTGCTGCCATGTTCACAGGAATTGCTCTTTTAGAAGTGGTTTGGAGATAAGGAAAAAGCATCCTTTGAGCTACCTGGGACACTCACATTTGCATTTTTCTCTATTACAATAACTGTGCACAGAAGACTAGAAAAACAGTCTATAAGTCATAATGAAGTGTATCAGGTGACAAAAAAAAAAAGGACATAGTATTTCTCAGTGTCATTTTTTACTTCTACCAAACACAGATGTAGGGAAATCAAAAGTGAGGGCGAAGGGAGGAGAATTAGAAGATGAAATTGTAGCCTTTGAATATGTACATTTAAAGACAGATAAAGATACATCAATTTGTACAGTAAATTTGCTCTTCATCACATTCTTTATCATAGTATGTACAACAAACCCGACAAATTGGCTTATGTGTATATGTCTTTTTAGATAGATAGAAGAAAATACTTTCATTAGGCAGTGAGGTGGCAGGTTTCTATATAATGAGCTATCTGATCAGAAGACAAGAGAATTATATACTCTCTTATAACTTCAAATTAAAACCCACTTCTGAAACTAGCATGTGTTTGTGAGTAATCATATTGCAGTTATCTGCCTGTCCCTCTCTTGAAACCCTTATCAATTTACATCTGCCCTTTCTGTGAGGATAGATGTATATGAAATAATAACCCATACAGCCAGAGCATATCCTATATCTTGTGGTTACAGCAGTTGCTGTTTCGCTGAAGTTTAACTTCAAATACTTGGAAAGCAGAAATAAAGCAAAAGGAAAAAAATTCTTTAAACTGATCTGTCAATAGACACCAGCAGTTTTATGTCAAGAAGAAAGGCAAATAGAAAAAAAAAAAGAAAACAAAACCATAAACAAACCACAAAACACAATCAAAACAAGCAGTTGTAGCCCACCAAAAAAATCTGTACCAATGCTTTCTAATTCTCAGAGTTAAGCAAGTCATCTCCTGACTTCCATGAGGCTGTGCCATTGTACCGTCCTGCTGTCACATCTCACTGTACTTTCTGCGGTGCTTATTAACATCTTTCAAACTTTCTTTAATCTAGAGACTGATGAATACCATATACATTAGAATGAAATTATTTGCAAGAGAAAGACTCTTTTTAAAGTGAGTTTCTCTAATTTTTTAATATCTGTTGTTCACTTCATATCAGCTATCCTGGCTATTCCCAAAGGTTGTTGGGTTTTTTTTCTCTATTCAAAATAAATTTACACAATAGAAAAACAGTCTTATAACAATCAATTTTTGTTAATAACTTTTTTCCTGGCTCTGTAAACTTTAATTGACATTTCAGAGGAAACATCAAATAATGAAGATCTAATTAAATATTGAGGAATTGAAGAACAGAAAGAAAAATATTTTTTTTTTCATCAATTTTGGCTTTGGTTTTAGGGTGACACTTAAACTAGATAAACTAAAAAGGCTTCAGGTTCAATTACTCTACAGACTGTATTAGTCTAAAGGAGATCTAATGTGGTTGGAAAAAAATTACTTTTGATCTTTTTTTCCCATTTGCATCAACAACTCTTTCCAGCATAAGAAGTTGAAAAGTCGAAGGCCTACAACAATGAGCTTACTGGGATATCACTTGTAAAGAGTAATTTTGAACTTACTTTAGAGAATCTTTCTGAACCAAATATTTATCAGAAATTCTTACTGAAGTATCTGTCCATGTTTAGTTTTGGCCCTAGAGGTTTAGGAATGCATATGTTCGTTCCAAGGTGAGTACTAACCTTCTGCCTCTCTTCTGTCTACCTCGGTGTTCCCTCAGGTTACCAAGATGCTGGCTGTGGTTGTGATCCTATTTGCATTCCTATGGATGCCCTACCGCACCCTGGTTGTGGTCAATTCCTTTCTCTCCAGACCCTTCCAAGAAAACTGGTTCCTATTATTTTGCAGAATCTGTATTTATTTAAACAGTGCCATCAATCCTGTAATTTACAATCTCATGTCCCAGAAATTCAGAGCAGCCTTCAGGAAACTCTGCAACTACCAGCAGAAACAGGAGAAGAAACCTGCCAGTTACAGCATGGCCCTGAATTATAACATCATTAAAGATTCTGATCACTTCAGCACTGAGCTGGAAGATATTACTGTCACCAATACCTACCTGGCCTCTGCAAAACTGTCTCTTGGTGATAAGTGTTTATCATCTGAGGTAACAGTTAACGAATTTTGGTGTTTTGTGTGGAGTCCTCGTGAACTGGAGCATGTTGCTAGGCGTGGGGCTGTGCTGGGACAGCTTTCAGCTAGGGCAGCACCATGGAGGGCCAGGAAAGGCACCAGATGAGGCGTGGCAGGGAGGGAGAACTAGAACTGGAAAGTAATGCTTTCAGAGTGCCATGTGCCAAGCATGATAGGAACTGTGGGATCTGCAGCATGGGGAAGGATGAAGAGAAACATGCAGGTTAAGCCTTGTTTTCTGAGTAGCAGAGGGCAACAGAGGAACATCAGAAAGTGGTGCACAGGCACGGTGCCTTGCAAACACCTCTGGCAGGAGGACAATGTTGGTGTCTGAGCTCAGCGATTCCTACAGCAAGGGAAATGGGGCATTTTCTTGTGCCTCACCTCCTGGCACCAGCTGGGGCTTAACTAGCCCGGTGCCACCATGGAGCTGGTGCTAAGAGGTAGGTAGGTGCTGATGTGTAGGGCTCTCCTCTGGTCCTGAGAGTCCTGAAAGCCCCACTCACTTCCATGCCAGCAGCAGCATTCCCTTGTGTAGCACTTCTCTCTAACCCAGCTCTTTTTTACACCATGATGCATGTTACTGATTTCAAGACACTTTTTACACAATACTACTTAAATGCTGCTTGTAAACCCATACACCTGAAATCTTACAAATATAGATGATCCACAGAGAGGTTTAGTTTATATTTGTTTTTGCAGATGATATAAGAATGAAAAATATTTTTTTCAGCTTGCTTCTTCTCATTTTCAGGCCTGAAGTCCACCTTGTTCTTTTGTACACAGCCATATAAGAGCCTTGGATGCTTTGTTCCTACTGAACTATATGAAATGTAAAGACATTTCTGCTCAAAGGATTGCAGGGTTTACCATTTATGTCTACACATCTGCCTGTGCCCTAGAAGAGAAACAGCCTCTTGGTGAATGAATATATTACTGAGGCTAACTGAACAAAGCATTTAATACAACATAACTTCAGGCAGGTGAGTTGTCTTCAGTGGAATACCCAAATCCTTCATCTCATTAACTGGCTGAAGAGTGGTCTGCATTCTCAGAAAGAGCAAGGCTTCCTAGGACACTCCCAGGGATGCAGAGCTGGGCAGTTGTTGATACTCCCAGTGAAGCCAAGAAGAGAGGAGAGGATCTGCCCTCCTGCGTGAATGTGCTGGACAGGACCAGCAGGGCCTGTCCAACAACAGTCAGAAGCACCGATAATAGTAATTATCTGCCAGTGATTCCCTCATCCCATATCAGTGCAAATCTTGTGGGCATAACAGCACACTTCAATAAACAGGTATTTGATGGCAAAAAAGTGCAAAACCTTTCTTTTTTGGTTTATTTTTACCTTGAGCACCATGAAATAGGAAGACCATTCAATGATTTTGCACTGGCAGATAAACAAATTTAAAAGTCAGTAGGAAGCTTTTAAAATATCTTCTTTCTTTTCAGCTATCTAGTTTATAGTTGTACCACTTTAAGTCTCAGCTACTATTGAATTCTGTCAGAACTTGACGGGTATTAAGGAGCATTGGACAGGCTTTTACCATTTCTTTTTATCTTGGTTCAATAGCATTTTTGACTAACAGCACTGCAGAGAGGTTATAGCTTCAATATAGATAATGTCTAGGGAAAAGAGGAAAATTCAGTGAAAAATGACACCTTTAAAATTTTTTTCTTGAAGTTTATCTATTAGAATACTTTAGGACATACAGTGTTGTCAGAAGAGAAGAAGAGAAGTCACCATGGCTTCTCACTTGCCACTATAGTGGCTTCCATGCTTTTCCCACACTGGCCCATGATAAGCAGCCTGAGGCCACAGTCTCTCTGCTGTAGCTGCAGACAAAGCAACATGTACTCCTTTGGCTCTTGTCCTTGCCAGGACTATATTTTCCTGTTTCTGTGCAGCAGTTAAAGAAACTCAGGCAGGTGCCTTGTTTGTTATGAACATTTTCAGTAACTGTTGTAGATGACATTTAAAAACCTGTAAAATCCTTTCTGTTTTAGTAAAAAACCCATCCAGTGTTGGATGAAAAAGTAGCCCCTCCAGCACTGTAAACCTTTCCTGTTCAGTATTCCTTTGCATACTCTGCCACTTCACTTACATTCAGCTATATTTGACAATTTAAAGAAAACTAAAAATACCCTGACAGGCCTCGTATTTAAATGTTAAAATCATGAACTGTGAACCTGTGTCTGCTGCATCCAAAAGACTCTACTCAAACTTTCTTCATGGCAAGGAGAAAGCGAACAGGTTGCCCAGAGACATCGTGGAGTGTCCTTCACTGGAAGTACTCCAGAACTGTCTGGATGCAGTCCTGTGCCATGTGCTCTAGAATGACCCTGCTTGAGCAGGGAGGTTGGACCACATGACCCACTGTGGTTCCTTCCAGCCTCACCCATTCTGTGATTTTGTAAACAGTCTGTATCCTGCTTTGTCTGCATCCTTGCTTTAGCTCCTGTCTTAGCTTCACAGAGCTCCACAGGCACTGTCTGGCTTGGCAGAGTGATGGTAAGGACATGGAAGAGACTGACAGTAAGGTTGTTTTAACCAGTAGGACAGGTGTGACCAACTTCTTGGATCTGGCAGAGCTTTGGCTGGAGCAGAGCCAGTGATGGAACTCATGCAGGCTGTGTGGCAATCTTTCCTAAGTCCTCTGCATTGGGGCTCTTCCTTATTTATGGGAGGCTGAGGCTTGCCAGCTTGTGCCTAAGCAACACAGGCCACCAGGCACACACAGTGGTCTCTGTTTCTGTGTGGATGCTCCATCACTGTGGCATATGACTGGAAGGGGGATGTCCAGCCTACTTTTGAAATAATAAGGAAGAACAAAAATCACAGAGTAAGTTACATGGCAGCCAAGTGAGCAAAGTTGGCTGGGGTTCAAGAGTCAGAGAGAAGCATACCAATGTATTCTTGAGTTAGTACCTAGCAATTATATCTATAAATACAATTCTATAGCTGTAACATACACTTTGAATGTTCTATGGCATTTTACTGCTCACGCTTGCTTAAAGCTACAGTTTGCCATCACAAGTGCAACTCAAGGAGAGGTACTACAACCTATGTAACGTTTCCTCCAAAGCACTTATCACAAAGAAATTAAATTATCTGGGAACCTTCCATAGGAATTTATATTTGCTTAGCAAAGAGTCATATTCAAAGCAAAAGCAAGTTTCTGGATGTCACTGAGCAAATCCTCTGTGTCCGCTTGGAGCTAATGGGAGCCGATCCGCAGGTCTGAGCTGGAGGGGGAGAGGGTCTGGAGGTGGCCATTGGTGGAGCTGGTGCCTGGAAATCCTTTTGCTCTTCATATGCTGTTTTCAGTGAGGCTCCTTTCAGAGCAGGCCCTGCTTCCCAGACTTTCTGAAGAATTACTGGAACAATTTCCTTTTTATACTTAAAAAGTGAGCAGATGTGCAGGACTAGCAACAGGTAAAGACTGCATTCCACAGAAACCTGGCTGTCAGGAGAGGAGCAAAACTGACTGGGTAAGAACTGAGCTCAGCATTCTCCAAATAACAGTAACACAAACTCACACTTCTATCTCAACCATTTTCAGAGCGCAGACTGATCTATAGCTTTTATAGACTCACAATATCAGAAGTGAATTCACTCCTTTATTTAGCTTTTTGCTCTAAAAGTAACTTTCTGCTTTCTCAGCCTCAGTTCCATACTTTCTTTTTTTTCTTTTTTTTTCAGATGTTTAAGTGAGGTATTTAAATCCATATTCTTAGGGAGGTTTCAAGGGCTAAAATCTGTGTAGGTGATTTTGTATGCACCGTCACTTGGAATAACAAAAGAAATGGAATTATTTCGTTCTGATATTTATTTGCGCAAACAGAAATTATGATGCTTGCAAAAATGTGTGCAAAAATGGATTATTTAGAATCTCAGATTTAACTTAAGGTGTGATTTTAACTTGTGATGTGAGTGTGTCTTTATAGATGTTAATTATGAAATTCATACTAATTATATACTGATTCTCACAGCTAACGCCATGATACTTTGTTAGGTAACATACTAATGCAATTTTAGATCCATTTCTGTGTTTGCCCTCCTGTTTATAACAGCAAACAACCTTTCTCCTTGTACCTAGATGTATTAGATGAGTGGGCATGTGTTTATTTAAACAATTTTAGTTTTAAATTTATTGATAATTATGTCAAGCTTCTTTTACTAGAAGTGAAAGTGACTGGTTGTCAACTACTAACTGCAGTAATGTAACTTTTTACCTTTATATACTTATTTTGTGGATAGTAAATTCCTTTGCAACATGTCGTTTGAAAAAAGTCTGATTTGTAGCAGTAATGAATCCATGCCTAAATCCTTATTTCACATCTTTGATGTAAGATGTTACATTCTTATTGCACTTTTATTTGGAACTTCACCCAGAGTGTAACCAAAGAGATGCTGCCTTAGCACCTGGGGCTTCTAGAGCTACACTGCTTCCTTTGTGAAAAACTGAGATTTAGAAGCTTCTGTGTTGGTAAATTGTCCAGATGAGAAAGGTCAGGTGTATTTAAAACACACTTTGGTTTGAATTATCACATGAACTCTCTGGGGTCAGAGTTAAGAATATATGAAATATATCAAAGCAGCTCCAATGTACTGTGAGGGTGTTTATGATGCTCTTGTGGAAATAAATGGCACAAGTCAAATGATAAGGGTCTCATTAACATCCCTTCAAAAACAACTATCCAACAAAGTGGACTGAAGGACCACGGACTCAGATCAGTTATTTGGCCTTTGCAAATAGACAAATTTTTCTTGGTTGTTTTTTAAAAAGCTATTAAAAAACCCTAACAAACAAAACAACACACCAAAATACCCCAGATCTGAACATTGCCACCTTGGAAAAAAATTACATTATTTCAAGAATGGACAAAGCTAAATTGTTTCTTCCAACAATGCTGCATGTGCTTATTCATGTCTTCACTATGAGTGTACAGTTATTTTGTTTACTACAAACAGCAGTGAAATTTGAAAATGACCTGTCAGTATTTTGTTATCTCTTCTTCAGTCTGCATTGTTTATTTGATGTTTCATTGTTTTCAATGCGTTTGTTTTCTCCTGATTCTTTCATTACTACTGAGATACAGTGATACCACAAATGCCAGTGAATTGACCCAGCCAAAGTGGATTTGGATTCTAAAATTCCTTAATTTGAGAGCTGAATCCTAGAAACGTGAATTCTGACAAACCATGTAAGAGCAACTGGTTTAGAAGGAATTTTATTTTACCTAGCCGGTCTAATTCTGATTTCATTTTGTCACTGCATGTGGTTTATACATTTGTTTATTATAATGATTGTGCAATTATTCAGAGAAATGTACTGCTGATAAATATAGAACAATTCTTGTTCAAAAGAAGAATGTTGTAATTCTTTGATGGATGCAACTGTTGAGATTAATTTGTGATGGATTTCTGTTGCTACTCTAATAAAACGTGGAGCAAGACAATTATCAAGACAAGCTGCAATTTTAATTTTTTTAACAACCACTTGAATACATACCTTTTGTCTTGCTGTCCTTGGCAATAGATGAAAAATGTAACAACATCCTTTGTCATCTGTAGGAGAATGAGCATCCTGAAAAAAGCAAGCTTTGTTTCCTGTAGGAAGTGCAGTTTGCCAATAGTCTAGCAGTAGTTACAGTGCTTAAATGGGAAGGGATTTACATGCATCCTTGCCCCTGCTACAAAGATTATTTATGCATTTTGCATTGGACAGCATTAAACAAAACAAAACCAAAAAAAACCCAAACAGACAAAAAAACCCCAAACCAAACCACATCTTGGG
>JAOXXN010000395.1:135843573-135863251 GCA_026770055.1 Myrmophylax atrothorax
AAAACCCAAACAGACAAAAAACCCCAAAACCAAACCACATCTTGGGAGTAGGGACAGAGACAAGAAACCATTTTGTTCTTTGCTCACCACAATCAGTGTAGTTGATTCTTGTACTTGATGGGTACTGCCTTGTTTTTCTGATGATGTCAGCCACTTGTGCTTGGACCCAGCCTCAAGAGAATAAGTGGAATTACTTGGTCTGCTTGGATTTTCCTCAAGGTAATGGATAGGAAACTCAGTTTCCTGGGATTCAGGATATACACAGAGGCTGAATTCCCTACAGGCCAAATGCTTGTCTCTCACTTTTGGGTAGATGTTCTATCACCAGTAATAAAGATAGAGGGCTCAATTCCAGTCAGATCTTGCTGACTTTCATGAATCCTATGCAGTAGGTTTCTTCATCTTTTCTTTTGTACCCAACTCAAGTTGTCTCCATGGGGCTGGATAACCCCATACATTGGTACGTGGTGGGAGCTCACCAGCTGGAGAGCAGCTCTGCCAATATGAGGCACTGTGGATCCTAGTGAACAGACTGACCACGGAGCAGCAAAAAGCCCCTACAGCAAAGGCAGTCATTTACCTCCTGGGCTGCACTAGACAGAGCATTTCCAGCAGGTCAAGGGATGTGATCCTTCCCCTCTGCTTAGCCCTGGTGACATACATCTAGGGTACAGTGCCGCACCTCTCAGTAAGTGAGACACATGGACATACTGGGATGAGTCCAGTGCAAGTCCACAGAGATGATGAAGGAGCTGGAGCATCTGACATATGAGGAGAGACTGAGACAGCTGAGATTGTTCAATCCACATAGGAGCAGGCTCAGGGGCATCTTGCCAGCATGTATAAAAAGCTCCAAGGCTCTTTTCAGCAGTGCTCAGGGACAAGGCAAGAGGCAACGGGCACAAATTTAAATACAGCAAATTCCACTTAAACGTTACGAAAAAATCTTTTATTGTGAGTGTGGTCAAACACTGGAGCAGATGTCCCAGAAACGTTGATAAGTCAAGCTTATGTTCTGCCCTACAAATCTTACCGAATTTTCTCTAACAGCTCTAGATTATATCAACTGAGTACTTATTTGCTGCCCCTGAGATGAACTCTTTTTGTTTGTTGAAGATACATAATTGTCCCATCCCTCTGCAGTATATTGCATTTCTCTCTCTTTTATTCCAAGTGAAAGAGGTGGTTTTGCTAATTGTTTTGAGACTTTTTATAAAGTTTATAATACACTAGCTTTTACTTATGATTTGATGTATAGAGCTGAGTAGAACACTGCAGTCTGGTCTCAGTCCCGGTCTCAGCCAGGGGCACTGAGCTGCTGGTGGGGAGGAGAGACTCAGCAGTGTGGGGCAGGGCACCAGTGTCTGGCAGAGTACTGGCCCCAGCTGGCCACATCTTTCAGTCATGGGGAGCTCCAAGTCTTAGCCTACATCTCGCTGAATTTCTCCCCTGAAATACATGAGCTTACACTCACCACTTAATGCGGTTTCCAAAACCTGTACTGTGATATAATACAACACCCAACACTCTACAGAAATGCATTAGGGCAGTATTGACCTGCACAGATTACAACTGCCTTATGGAGCATTCCTCTTTCACCATAACTCTTCAGCCCTTCTGGGGCATTTGGAGTCTCTTCCAGCACTTGATTTCAGTGGGGAAAAATTAAGGGAAAGCAAAACCGCATCTGTACTGAGAGAGCTGTACGCTGAGTGCATGGTGTTCTGTCAGACAGTGAGGGATTTCTGCTCTGCACATGTTTAGGATCCAACTGGGCAGAAGAGAAAAGCTCTTGGTCTGTCAAGGCTAAAGCATGGGACAAATAGACAGGATACAACAAACCATGGAAAATAATAACAATTTCATATGACAAACTTCTGATGTGTATACAGTAGACAAATGCTCCTTTTCATAGATAACAATGATTTATATCCTGTATCCTGGATATATCTAAATAGAGAATAATAAAAATAAGATTATAATAAAGACTTTCACCCAAAAGTTTCACATAATTCATAGCTTCCAATAGAATAAAATACAGAAGACAAGTAGAGTTTAAAATAAGCTGCACTCACCCAACAAGGATCATTTGTGAGGTAAGAGATCTCTCTGTGTATCATGGGCATGCCTTGAGTTTATATCAGTTTCAGAATGTAATCATGCAAGTCTGCTGCCAGCTCCACTGCAGAAAGAGATCCTGTAACAATGAAACAAATCTCTGTTGATCACAAACTGAAATTTTCTCCCAAGTTCTGGACAGTAACTACATGAAATAAAACAATAACATGAGGCAGATCCCAGTGTCTGAGGAAAATACAGTCAGCAATTTGGGATAAGAGATTTGTCTCATATGCCAGTGATTTTTATCAGAAATACAGCAAAACACATTTAGAAGGAAATTATGGAAAGATTTATGTTCTCTAGAAAGGCAGGCATTGTCATTCAGGAGGACAATTAACAGAAATTATAAAGGGTTGATAAGTTATTTAGGACATAGGACACACATTTAGAAATGAAATGGGAAAAGATGGATTTGATTGGAGGAAGCCTCTTCAAAAATTGACTCTTTATGATGTAAACATGAAATTTTAAAATATAATACTGGATTCTATCCTGTTTATGCTGAAAAACAATTAAAAGTGTGAGCAACACTGTGAGAGGATACAGCGGATGTGTGGAAGTGGAAGATGGCCATGTCTCTACTGCAGTGAGAACAGGTTAGTCTGATTTTTTAGAGATCACGTCTAGTAACAAGTTGCACATGAAAAAAACTTCAAAAGCTGTTGCTGTTACACTAAAATAGCATCTGACAAGATACTTGAAAGAGACTGTTTTGTCTGATGTACTAGAAAACATAAGCAGCCATGGAGTGAGTTCAGACAGCAGGATTGCTTTTTCCTAAATTACAAACTTTAGTTTATTTTCCCCAGTGCTATGACATTCTGGAGTGTCAGACTGAAGTTGAATAGGTTACTTCTATTTTGACTTTTTAAAAGAAATATATTGGTGCCAAGGAATGCTATTCTGCAAGTGATAATTGCATGTAGTGAATAGTAATGAATTAAGCTGTAGCTCAGGATGGACGCGGTTCTGCTGCCACTGACACTGTTAAGCTGTTGTACAGTCTCTGGAGAACATCTAGCCCCTGGCAAGTGACACTCTCACAGGGAAAGGATGGGAGTTAGCCTGGCCTGGCAATATTCCAAATAAGCACTTTGTGTGTTGCTACCCTCTTGGTGTTGGGTCTGAAGCCAGTGAACAGATGGTGGTCTAGTTTGAGTGTTAGCATAAGTACAGCCATACCCCCTCATGTGAACTAAATGAATGTACTATGTTTTATTTATGATGCCATTTCTCCAAAGGCTTCTACCCAAGCTCTATAATGAAGTTAAAGCAGTTGCTTTGTTCTCTGCCAGCAGTTTCACCTTTCACATCCAGGTCTGAAATTGGATTCTTGTTCTAGAATATTTGTCTCCTTTCTTGAATGAGAGTAGGTAGACTAATGAAAGATATTACTTCTCCCAAAAAATATTATTTTTCTGTTATAAGTAAGAATAAAAGAATAAATGTTACTATAATATGGAATATTTTTCATAGAATAAGTGTTTTATACTGTTTTCAGATTGTACTGTTCACCAAAAACTAGAAAAAGGACAAGAGAAATGAGCAGTACAGTGCAAAGAGAGAAGATCAACTGGTCATGGTTAAAAACATTATAGAAGGGGTAAATGGTATCTAATTATGGCACTAAATAATTACAGTTTTGTAAGTGCCTTTCTCAAAGATTCTAAGTTTGTACTGAAGTGTTATTAAAACTTTTTCTACCACACAATTAATCAAACACAAGCATCTGCTTGCTGACCTCTGTGTGCTTAAAAGCTTTGCAGAGCAGCATTGAGTAAATAATTATAAATTTATTTTTTAAATCTCATTTCAGTGAGATTAATCCTCTTTGCTTTCCACACCATAGGTCAAGCTCACACCTCCAGTTGCTGCCTATGGCACAAAAAGCCTACCATTGTGTTTTCTGCCAAGGAAAGCACAGAAAAGCTCCACCCTGATCATGCACGTCAACTCTCAAGATTATGACCCCTTCCAGAGACCCCTCACTGCACAGGGAAGCATCACCACTGACCACACAGAGACAGCCCTTTGCAGACAATGCAGCCCCTTCCTCCTCCATGCCAGTGTCATGAGTGTGCTGCAGTGTACCTGGATAACAGAGGAGTTGTGATGCTGCCAGCAATGGCAGCACCATTTGTCAGATGCCCATACATACATACATACATAGCAAGCAACAGATGAACTTTGCCTTTTGCTAAAATGTAAGACTAAATCTTGAATTGGGGGTTATTTTCTCCCCTTACCCCAGTAATAAGATGTGGGAAACTTTTCAAGCCTGATAGAATCTTAGTTCTAAACACTAATCTCATTCTGGAGACAACTGTCGCAGTAAGAGAAGACTGGAATGAATTTTCTCTTACCACTTAAAGAGAGATGTCTGAAGTCAGATTTTTCTGATTATGGTTTCGGCAAAATAGCTAAACTTCTGTCAGTATTTCAAAAATCTAATCTCTAAGACTATGCCAGAAGCAACAAGTCTACATGAGTGTATTAGATGCACAGTAGGGAATAAAATGCTGCATGGAAGAATATCTCAAACAGGAAATAAATTATTTTAATTCCTTGTATTTCAGTACTCAACAGACACTCTTTGAAGGGATATTCCTCAGTAACCCCAAGTGAACACACTGAATATGTAGGTCAACTGCCATCAGCGAGGTAGCTAAAACTAAATTTATAATGTATATCTTGTGAGGCTAAGTACTAAAACCTGTGTTTATTAACAGGAGGGGTAATCCACATACATTGACTTCAATACAAGAAATGAACAACAGGTAATCTCTGAGCACTGCAGCAGGGATTCAATCTCTAGACTTTTGAGTGAAGATGTTTTTCTCTCTAGTCTGTTCAGAAGGATTTATTTTTATTTTTTTATCCCAAAGGAAGCTATCTTATGTGTCCTTTCCTTTTTTCTCTAGGCCAGTTATTATCCCTAACTGTGCTGTTCATGCTGCAAATCCCATCTGATGGTTTGTGGCTGGCAGGGAGTTGAAGTTTGATTTCTGACTTCAGTTGGTTTCCTTTGTTCACTAACACAGAATAGTGAAACTCTTGGCACACATAAAAACAAGCACAAGTCACCACAAGCCAAGGGTCCCTTCTGCTCTCCTCAACATCCTCTTTATGAAGCTGTTATTTTAAGAGCCTCACTTTGTACAAGACTTACACTTGACAGGTACATGTCTCTGGCAAACCATATGCCTCAGTTTCATGAATGATGCCATCCTCTTGATTTTGATATCAGTAAAGACATTGCAGGGACACTGTCCTGCAATCTGTGCTCTTTACCAAAACTCCAAGTATACCAAAATATTTTCACTATTTTTAAATTAAAGTTGTTGTTGATTTTTTCTTTTACATGTGTTTTATAGACACACCTTTTACATTTTCACTTATGTATAAATATTCAGGGAAATTCCCTAGTCTGCAATATTTAAAAATCTTCTCAAATAAACACCACATTAGGTAAGAAATTTTTGTTTTCCTCTGGCCTACAGACAAAGTCTCTGGCACCCATTTTATAAATACAGAGAATCCTGAAGGTGTACCAAAACCACAGACCAATTCCTTTGCCAGTTGCACAAAATCTTCCATATAGTTACAGACTCTTATCCAGTGTCTTGCAAGGAAAGTCCTGTGCTATCCCTGACATTTCCTCCTCCTGGAGAAAAGGAGGCTCAGGAAAGACCTTATTACTCTCTCCAACTATCTGATAGGAGGTTGCAGTGAGGTGGGTGTTAGACTCTTCTCCAAAGTATTAAGTGACAGGACAAGAGATAACGTCCTCAAGTTTCACCTGGAGAGGTTTATATTGGATATTAGGAAAAATTTCTTTACTGGAAGGGTGGTCAGGCATTGGAATAGGCTGTCCAGGAAAGTGGTGGAATCAGCATCCCTGAAGGTGTTCAAAAGCTGTATGGATTTCTTATCCTTTCCTTTACATTATACAAGGAAAGAAAAACAACATCCAGAAAACAAAAATAATTAAGAACTGTCTTTCTTCTCTTTATAATAAGGAGTACCTATTGAAAATGGGAAGCTCAGCTTTAGATCGCTTCAGCCTTAGATCCCTTCAGCTAAAGTGCCTCTCACTACCCTGTGGACATGACACATGTGTTCAGTGCACATCACCCACCATGGAAGTGTAGGTCCCTTGGTGATGGCTGTGGCAGGAGTTTGGACCACGTGTCTTCCCTCTCTGCCAGCAGAAAGCTCCAGCAATGGAGGCTGATTCCATGATTTGCAACAGTGCTGCTTTACTATGAAACTGATGCTCACACCTGTCCCCATATTGACAGGCCCTACATTTTGGGTTGCCTTCAGGAGCTGCAGCTCTGGTTCATCCCCAGGCAGGATCTGGACACCAGATTTTGGTTTCCACTGGCTCAGGAGGCAGAGGACTGGGGTGGCTAGCCTGAGCTCCCCACATCGCTCCTGCAGGGTGAGACCTGCCCATGGGACCAGGCTGACAGACACCATCACCATGCCTGTGCCGATTTCATGACTACATTCCTTCACAGGTCAGAATAAAAGCACAAGAGGTCAGCATTTCAAGCCACAGGGCACGTTTTGTCTGTTGCAGAACCAACCTTGTACTGGGCACCAGAATACAGCCGTGAAAAACTCCCTGTCACCACTGGATGTGTCAAGGCAGCCCTGTGACTTGCAATTGGCCTGTGACGCTTAGCCACTTCAGACACAAAACAGCATCAGCAGGCAGGGTGGATGTGTGTTGAGAAGGGGATCTTTAAAGCAGTTTGATGCATCATCCAAGTCCTGTAGGAGAAAGAAGACAACATCCAGAAGTGAACTGACAGAAAACAGATATGAGCAGCAAGGAAGGAAAAAAAATCAAACCAAACCATCAACGGGCATCTGGGTCAGGATCTGAAAAGGCAGAAATTTAATTAATTTCAGACCTAGATAATTAGCTAGATTTTTAGCCATGATAATTTAGAGTGTGATTTGTGATGTCTTCCTGTCATCACTGCTGAAAGTGAGCCTGAACAATTCCACTCTCTCTCAGAAAACAAAGACAAGCCATCTAAATGAACAAAGAGTGCTTGGGTACTGCAGCATGAATTTCCTCTTCATTACATTTAGCCAAGTACTAATCAAAGCAGAGGTACTCTTGTTTTCTAGCCCTTATCTGAAAATCCTCTTGCATTTCAGATGTGCCAGCACGTACAGAGGGGACAGAGTTCCATCTGTATGATGTTGTTTCTGCCCATGCAATTCTTCCCCTGTCTCTGCAGACAGGGTGTCACAGAGCACGTGCGCATCCCTGTCCAGCCACATTTGTTCCTGTACCTGTGCCAACATACAGGCACAAATGGTGCTTCCATGCAGGGAATTCCACCTCCCAGGCTAGACTGGCCTCAGCGTATCCTATCAAATGTTGAGTTTCTAACATTTCCACATACAGGCTGATATTCAAGGCCAGTTAGAGCTAACTCTCCTCCAGTATAACTCCATACTGTCCAGCAGCCTGGAATCCTTTCCAACCTCGTGCTCTTTGATGCTGTCTCTGTAATTCAGTCAGGCTTCAGAATGGACAGAGACTGTGCCTATTTGTTTTTAAGTATTCAGCTAATGATATGCACACTCCTGGGAACAGATTGCTCCACAGGTATTAAGACCAGAGAAATCAATCTTGTTTCATAGAAATTTCTTTGAGGGACTTGCTGAAAAAGAAAATCAGCTCTGACTGAAGCCTTTGCCTCAGCTGTGGCATTTCTTGTTTTGTTTTGTTGGGGTTTTTCTCTTCCTAGCAGCTTATTTTAATAAAAGTTATAAAAATCTTATTTTGCAGAGTACTTCATGTCTCTCTTTAACTGGATAAAAATCAGTGAACACAGAAAACCAGGCAAAAAATAAACAAATTTTTCATTTAGCTAGAATATAAATCTTTTAATTTAGCTGAGAGCATAATCAAGCTGAGAGCATCTTCACACTCCATGAAAAAAAATTTATCTCCCAAAAATTCAGTGAGCAACATTTGTAAATGGAACTTGAAAGCCATGACATATCAAAGGATTAAAGATTTCTCTCACAGAGCATGAATGGCTTGTGTGCAACACACTAGATGTCTCACTGAGCATACCACAGAAAACACACCATGGGGATAAAAAGATGAAAAAAAAAAGAAAGAAGATAAACCAAGCTGCTGAGATCTATCTTTTTTGATGTAGCAAAAGGAAAAACTGTAAATTTGAGTCTTAGGTCATAGGTTTTATTCCTGCAGAGGTGATACTTTTAGGACATAAAAGAGCTCCTCTCTTTTGTGCTCATTCTCAGGTTTGGATTGATCTTTTTTGCCTTCTCCCTCCAGTTTTCTAGTAGCTCCCCTGCAGGTGCCAACCCTCTCAGGCAGAGAAAAAGTGAGCTTTCATGGGCTGGTTTGCTGCCAGTAAAGGAATATGAAAAACACAAATAATTGTGTCTCAGTTTTGAGTGTTTTCAATATTGTGTTCTGCTTTGGCAGCAGAAAGGGGAAATTCTTTCCTAACAGAGAATTACCCCTTGGAGTGAATCCACACCTGATGGTCTCTGAGCGAGGGTCTCAGAGGGCAGGACAGAGCCAGGAGGAACTTCCCTGACTTAGAGCAAACAGCAGCAGTTTCAAGGCAAATCCAACACACTGGATTCCAACACACTGAAAAGGAGAGCTCTCCAGAACTGCGTTTTCAGATTTTAAATGAAACACACACCAAGAAAAAAAAAGTTCTGTTCAACTCCTCTCACTACAAAGCGTTGTTCTGAGCTTCTAGGGCTTCCTAGGAGAACACAACCATCTCTTTTCAGCTACATAACTGAGGAACATAAAGAAATGCCTAAACCCCAGCAAGAGAACCAGGTGGAATGAAGGATCTTCAGCCTCCATTTATGACATAAATTTTAGCACAGCTTCAGTTATGCTGGAGCTGGCTGTTCACCAGAATAACAACTGCTTCCCTAAGAAATGTTTAATACAGTAAATCAAATATGTTTTAAAATGCAATTTATTGAGAAAGCAGACCATTAATTTATTTCTCACGGCCTTTTTCAAACAACCCTTCCTCTTTCTTTCACATATAGCTGCAGTGATGAACTCCAGAACTCATTTGTTAATGAGGCTGACCTATATCCAATTCTTTAGCTCTCTTCACCCTAGAAAGACTAAGTCTGACTGTAAATGAGTAAGTTTGAATCCTTTACAGGAAGGAGAAATCCTGGCAGCTGCAAAGTGCCATAATCTGGCATGAGACTCTGTGTAAACTGTGTCTGAGCTAGCATGTCAGGAAAAAGGCAACCTATGCATCCATTTCTCCATCTGACTCACAAGCACCTATGCATTGCTCATCTCAGTCACCAGAGCAGACTAAAAAAAGCAAGCTTTAGTATTTCCCCATGGGATCATTTTGTAATCCTGCATTAATAGCATTTGAGCCCAAAGGAAAATCCAGCCCAACAGAATTTAGCATGAGAGCAATGAACAAAGAGGTGCCTCTTAATAAAACTGGTGCCACCACTGCCACCATAGAAAACCTGTCATGGTTTCATATAGCTGTGTTTTAAACCTAAAAATGAGAAGAAAAGAACAAGCTCTGCCAAGTGAGACAACAATTTCATATTTGCAAGCAGGGACCATAAATAAATGCATCTGCATAAATAAGAATCACCAAATCCTCTAGTTTAAACTGTCAGCTGGAAAATGGTGTGAACCTGTAATTCATCCTATGTATTAATCCTCAAAAAGTGGTAGCTAAGGCATTTCTATTAGCATATAGAGCTGAGCATACAGAGTAACTTACAAATAAATGGATCCCAAACAGCTGATGATGTGAAGGCCTGAATTTGCCAATATTTACTTTCTGAATGTAAGTGAAACCAAGACAAAAGCCCTAGCAGCAAACAGGGGTGACATCCATCTAGAGAATATTAATTGAACTAAGTAGTTTATGATTTATGTCATATCCTTATCAGAAACAGCTTTCTACCTGTATTGGATCTTGACCTATGTTTTCACACTGTTAACCTGAAGACTTCTAGTGGATTTTAAATCTTTACAGTTTGTTGAGGAGATCACTGGGTTACTGAGTTTCTGGGCTTCAGTGTCAACAAAGCAGTTAAAAAAATTAATCTGCCTAGTAATGTCACAGGCAGAAAAATTAAAGTTGCAGCAACAAAGAACCTGTTTCAGCATCCCTACACTCACCTTAATTTTTTATTAACTCACCAAACCAACCAAAAACTACCCCCAAAACCCCAGGAGATGTCATCTGGACAGAATGACTGCTCTGGGCTGTTCAAGCTTAGAGACACACACACATTGCCTGAAGCCCAGGAGGGCTCAGTTTTGCCATTGTCCTGCTTTTGGCTGGGATAGAGTTAATTTTCTTCCTAGTTGTTGGTACAGTGCTGTGGTTTGGATTTAGGATGAGAGCAATTTTGATAACATGCTGATGTTTTAGCTGCTGCTGAGCAGTGCTTACAAGATACTCAGCACTAAGGCAAAAGCTTTTCAGCTTTTCATCCCATCCTGACATTGAGAAGGCTGGGGGTGCACAGGAAGGGACCCAACTGGGACAGCTGACCCTAACTGACCAAAGGAATATTCCATATTATACAGCATCATGCTCAGCATATACTCCAGGGGGAAATCTGGCAGAGGACCATTGCTCAGGAACTGGCTGGGCATGGTCAGTGGGTGGTGAGCAATTTTATTTTGCATCACTTGTTCTGTATAGCATATTAATAATGTTATTATTAATATTACTATTAATATTATTATTTTCCCTTCAGTTTCTGTCTTATCAAACTGTCTGAATCTCAATGCACACATTTTACTTTTTTTCCCCCAGTTCTCTTCCCCATCCCAGTGGCAGTGGTGAGGGAGAGGCTGTGTGGTGTTCAGCTACCTACCATATTAAACCATGACAGCCATAAACCACACAAAGCAGGATGAGATGTGTGGGTTTAACTGCCAGCACATAGCAGTTTCCTCTAACTGAATGGCAGAGACACCAAGAGCTGAGCATGACCAGGCAGATGAGAAGGAAAACGAGCTGTGCATTTGGTACCAGTGCCACTGTTGATCACAGAGCCAGCAGCCCAAAGCTGAAGGGCTCAGGGCTACAGACAGCAGAGCACTGCTGCCTGTTTGCTCATAACAAAGCATTAAGGAATCATGTACCCAAAAGCAGTTGCTTAAGGGAAATGAGAGAGACAGACTGAGCTTTGGCCTGACCACCTTATTATATGTTTTATATTTCAAATCCAACCACATACATACCTTACATTATTGTTTTAACTTCATACAGTCAAAATCTCTGCAGAGCTGTAAGGCAGCAAGGGTTGGGTTCTTCAGGATGCTTCTTCCTATGCTATAATGTTGCTGAGGAAAGATAAGGGCTGCTAAACTCAGGAAGCATTCAGAAGTGGTGAGGTTTAAGCAGCTCACTCCCTTTGCATTGGCAGGTTGCTTTTAATATAATCTTTTAAAGTGCTATGAAGCACTCCCCAGTCCTCTCTGGCCTTATTGACTTTGACCACTGCCAGTGTTTAGGAGGCAAAGCTCCACTTTCTTAGTTAGTATCACTCAAGATTGTGAAGTGAACTAGTTCTTACAGGTTTCAAGAAATTTAGTTCACATAATAAAGACAGAATAACCAACTGAAAATTAAATACTAATGAGAAATGCTAATCATTTCCAGTTCCAAATTAATATTCTCATATATTTACCTACAAGTCTGTGAATAATTCTACTAGAAAATTTGAGTTGTGGGAATTCATTAATTGCAAACATTAGTCATCTTGAAGTCAAAGCCACATAACTGCTCTGTCATGGTATAAATCACATTTGATACAGAAATGTATCTCCAAGAATCTACTGTGTGCACTTTCCTTCCTAAGTAGATACTGCAGTCAGTTAGCAAGTTAACTTACTTCTGCTATCATAGAAAATAGATTTGTGATGTCAGACAACTGAGCAAGAGCGCTAAAATCTGTGTAGACACATTGGATGGGTTCACACAGTGAAATGTTGTGCTTAACTAGCCCACAGCTTCCTGTTTGGGCATCTGAGACCTGTCAGTATGTTGAATTACATGGACCTCAGAGACGGCAGCCATGCAAACAGACACAGTGAACGTTTTGAAAATTAGCTGACTTAACTTTTCCCCCACTTCCCATTGGAACAGAGAGCAGCTTAAGCAACTTGCACACTAATTTTCCTCTGAAACACAACTAAGTCAGTGACAGATACACTGCTGTCCCCACGGCATTAAGAAACACCAGGTTGAAATTTTAAGGATATTGCATCTGGTTTTCATAGCACAGGACAAAGATTTCTAAGAACAGAGAAAAAGGTATTGGTGTACTTCCCAGAAAAAAACCCAGCAAAACAACAATAAAGCAGCCTGAGTTTTAGGTGTTTTGGTGTGGGGTTTTTTCTGTGGTTTGTTTGTTTTGTTTTGTTGTTCATTTGTTGTATGTGAAAAGGAAGATTTTATCAGATGACACATTGGATTCAAAGAGGTTCAGAAATGTGTTGCTAACAGTAGCAAATACTTTTTTCCTTAAATATTTCGTTAATTACTATCCTTGTGGATTTTTCCGACAGCAGCAACCACCTGGAGCTACATCAGGCAAGAAACAGCACAAAAGGAGTGACTCCAATCACACCATCATCCAGGTGGTTTTGCTGATGACTTACCCTTGTGAAAAGCATATAAAAGGGGAACAGAGGAAGTCTTAACCACAAATATTCTCTTTCTGATTGATCCAACTGCTTTGAATGGAGTATTGCATATACCCCTAAGAGATTTTAAAAGGAAGCCTGGGTGTATTTTATCTTGCCTAAGCAAGCTTATTCTCCTGTGAAGACAGGCAGAGCATTGGGGTTGTTCAACCTGGCGAAGAGATGGCTCCATGGAGACTTCATAGCACCTTCCAAGCACCTAAAGGGGGCCTAAAAGAAAGGTGGATAGAGACTTTTACAAGGGCATGTACTGATGGGACAAGGGGTAATGGGTTTAAACTGAAAGAAAGTAGGTTTATATCAGATAATAAATAGAAATTCTTTACTGTGAGGGTAGTGAGGCGCTAGAACAAGTTGTCCAGAGAAGTCGTGAATGTTCCATCCCTGGAAGTGTTCAGTGCCAGGCTAGTTGGGGCTTTGAGCAACTTGGTCCAGTGAAAGGTGTCCCTGCACACGGCAGGAGCATTGTAACTAGATGATTCTTAATGTCCCAAACCATTCTATGATTCTGTGATGATTCTGCACTGATTCCCACATTTTCACTCACTGGTCACCAGCACCGATCAAATAAAGATCCTGAGTTCCTGGTGTCTTTTTGACTAGATGTATCCATCTTGTACCTCATGCCCATGTTAGATATCACATATGCAAGTCTAATTCAGTTATTCAGAAAATTCCCATAAATTGTTCAAACTAAAATTACCATAAGGTACCTATATTTATTAGAGGGGATACATGGAGCAGGGAGAATGAATAGCTTCAGAGAGAAAAATCATTAAAGGCCAATCAGCTGCAATTTTAGTGCCTGAAGTAACTGAATTAGTATTCAGTGGAACTTATCTCTTTTCACACAGAACCTCAATTAATAAAAATAAATGCTTATTGGTCCTCCATCATTTCTGCCAATTTGAGGCATCTACTCAGTGCTTGGCCTCTGAGCTGTTTCAGTTTGGGTATAAATTGAGATATATCATATTTACTCCTCAGCAGAGGAAAAATGCTACAGGATTCATGACTGATGTTTTCACATAAAGCAGTTACCATGACATTACAACACATTTATGTCAGACTTACAGGTGTTCACATTGCAATGAGGGGCAGCACCCACAGGAAAACTTAAACAGTAAGAAAGATAAAGCAAAACCATTGCAATGCAGATTCCAAGGGCCTTTGAACTAATAATCAGTATTTATTCACATTTAAGAACTGACTCCCAAGTGTAAATCCATGTTTCAGCATACAGCAAAGTATTTATACTGAAACTTCACAACAGTCATGAACAGGTTAATAATCCATGCTTTGCTGTCAGTGTTGTTAAAATATTCTCCTCTCTGGAAGCCACCCCACCCTCCCCAATACTTTAAGGCAGCATGAATACATACAAGTGAGTGCATATATAGACGTAGGTGACAACAGAAATGTACATACACACACAACTCTGGCACATTCAGAATGTAACCAATACATTAAGAAATGGATTAGTGGAATAAAGTAGAAAGACAGGGTATATTCATCATAGTATAATGATGATTTATGTGACAGACTAAAATGACTAGTTTTTTCAAATTTACTTTCCTGTGTTGTTCCTGACAATTCCTTGCAACTGCCAATTAGAATGCCAGATCATACTGAAATAGTTTATAAAGGGTATTAGATTAGTAAAGACTATGACAAGTATTTTCCAGGTCTGCATCTGAAATTGTTAATTATATCTATATTTTAATTGATACCCAGCTACCACTTCATGATAAGTATCTTTCTGAAAAGTAATTATTTTCAGAAGTAGCTTAAACCTTTTATAAAGCAAAAAAAAATATTACACCAGAAAACACTTCTCCAAGCAAAAGGGACTAAACCTTGAGTCTGAAATAGCTGCAATAGTCTTGATCAAAAGGCTTGGCTGATGCTTGGCTCTTCTACCTCAAAGACTTGAGTCAAGTTATCTTTTGACCTTGCCGATCTTTATCCACAGCTCAAATGAAAATGGGGAGGAGGAGAAGCAAGTCTCACGAGATTGGATTCCAGAGACTGTTACAAATGACACATAGGATTGGCAGCACAACATTTTAAAATAAAATTGTTATTACATGCTACTATGTGATTGACTGCAGGCTGCAAGTTCATCTAATCTCCATAATGAGAAAACATAAATAAAATATAAGCTTCAACCTTATTTGTTACTCTTACAGTCTGCTGTTTCATTAATGAAGAGCCACTTTTTGACACAGGACATACATACAGACCAAATCCATCCTTTCTTCTTCTCCTTTGCTGTCCTGCAAAATGCACCCCTGTGTTGAGGTAGGGGAGGAAGGGCGGGCACATCTCTGTCTTCCATCTAGAAGGGTTTGTCCAGATCTTTGGGGTCTTGTACACAAAAAAAAAGACACTGGGCAAGAAGTGCTATGTGCACATTAACTCAAGAATACACCTGATTACTTATCACCCCCCTCAGGAACTACCTCTGCAAATTTGTATGTTGCCAGGAATGGAACATTGACAAGATTGTATGGGGGACGTTCCAGAGATAAACAAGGAGTGCATTAGTGCAAATCTTGGCTACAGCCATGGCCCCACCACACTGACACCCACGAGAAATTTGCCCTAACAGAAAGCTCCTTAACATAAGCCTTATTTTAAGGAATTTCTTATTTCTATTTTTCTATTTTATTTCAGTAGTATAGAAAGGATATACACTTGAAATTAACATAAATACTTTAAAATAATTTAAACCCCTTTATTAATAAATGTAACATATTTTCCATTTATTTAAACTTGTAGAAGAATACATGATGCATTCCAAACATGCAGCCAAGGAAAGTACTGAAAAAGAAATAATGCAAGTCTGTAATAGCCAAATATTTTCTCAATAATTCTACAAACAGATTTTGATTGGAACCTCTCAGGAAGAACTGCCTCCTAAAATGTATTATTTCAAGAAACAAAATCCTAGAAAAATTGAAGCATGGTTCTCAGAAAACAACCTCTTCTAAATTTCCACATTCAATACTTTGTATAAGCCTACTTATGCTGAACAAATGAGACTTAAAAGTGAACACAGAAATGGAAATGCTGATAGGGAGTATATCCCAGCGGCTTGCAGCCATATCATAGCATCATAGAATGGTTTGGGTTGGAAGGGAAGTTAAAGACCATCTTATTTCCAACCTCCCTTCCATGGGCAGGGACCCCTTCCACTAGACCAGGTTGCTCAAAGCCCCATCCAACTAGTGTTTAACACTTTGGTGGATGGGGCTTCCACAACTGGTTCCAGTACCTCACCACCCTCACAGTAAAGAACTTCTTCCTAATATCTAACCTAATCCTACTCCCTTTCAGTTTGAAGCCATTCCCTTCTGTTCTGACACTACATGCCCTTGGTCCAAAGTCCCTCCAACTCTCTCGCAGGCCCCCTTCAGGTACTACAAAGGTCTCCCCAGGGCCTTCTCTTCTCCAGGATGAACTGAGAGGTGGAGAGGAGAAGTGGTCCAGCAATCCGATCATCTTTGTGTCCCTGCTCTGGACTTGCTCTGAAAGGTCCATGTCTTTCTTATGTTGAGTCCCCCAGAGGTGGACACAGAAATCCAGGTGGGGTTTCACCAGAGCAGAGAAGAGGAGTAGAATCACTTCCCTTGACCTGCTGGTCACGCTTTGTATGATGCAGCCCAGGACATGTTTGGCTTTCTGGGCTGCAAGCACACATTACCAGCTCATGTCCAGCTTCTCATCCAGCATTCTCATTCCTTCTCTCCAGGGCTGCTCTCAAGCCATTCCCTGCCCAGACTGCTTTTGTGCTTGGGATTGCCCTGCAAAAGCAGGCCAGGTTCCTCAAGGTAACAAATCTTTTAAATAAAATATCCTCAACTCTCATAGAAAGCAACAGTCATGAAACATTAATACATTCACTGAGCCTTTTCAAAAAGCATTTTCAAGACAGTTTTAAAAGAACAGAATGAGAAGAGATGGTTTGCAGATCAAGTCTGTTTTAACATACCCAGGTAAGAGTAAGGAAAAACTGTTCAATATTGGATATACAATATAATCCTGCTGTAAGGAGAAGGAAAATCAGGTTCCTTGGAAAGCTTCTGCATTTGAAGAGTTTCTAAAAGCCACAGCTGCTTGCCTCCATCTTAAATTCTCACTTAGTATTTAATCAGTTCACGAATACAAGTTTGGAGAATTTACAGGACAGTAAAACCCATCACAACTAAAGAAACACTTATTTTTCTCTTTCAGAGTTCTGAAATAATATTGGAAGAGAGATGCAAACTAAAAGGCCACTTGTATTTGTGACTCCCCCAGTACTTTGGTACCACAGATGACAGCAGCTTTCCTGCCAGTACACAAAATATTAGGCATTCTCTGCTAGGGAGTTGTAGGCCAACTATGCAAAAAACCCCAACCCAGGTGGAGCTGTGACAACCGACCTTTTGGTTTAAATATATAAGGCCAATGCCAATTTAAAATAAAACCCAAAAATCTTCAGATACAACTATTCAACTCAATTAACCACAGCAGTTTGTTACACTAAAACATTGTCATTGGCCTGAGTACTCCCATCCCAGGTTACAATGTTGGTGCTTTTTCTGTCAGCCATTTTCTCATTGGAATTTATTCATTTGAGGTGAAGTACAGTGTCAAATGAAAATGGTACAATTGAGAGTATAACCAGACCTTAACTAATAGCATTCAATGTGTATTTGCCAGCTATACACTGACCTTTATTTTATTTCTGGAAAAAGCTACCAAAAGGTATTCTGGTGTCTCTTAAAATGTGAACAGATTTCACTGCAAGTATGAGGAAGTCCCAAACCAATAATCTAAAATGGGCATATAAAATGAAATTGCTCCATTCAATTACCTTCATAAGAAACATAATACTCCATTCACTTCACATTTCACTCAATACTACTAAATGTCAAACCATCAAAACAGTTTTTTGGTCAACAGTATTTGAATTGAGGATTATTTTTTTTATGATACATTTTACTTTGCACATCATATGCTTGTAACTCTTTATCTGACTACTTTTTTCATAGCTTAACAGTGGCATTTAAAACCAGAAGTGACTTCTCAAAACTCAGAAGTATGGCAACAAAGTCGTTTGGAAGAAACAATGGATAAACCTATTCACTTATGCAGTAGCAGCCTCCGACAATTGCTTTGGCAAAGCTGTTGGTGCAGAAGACATTTTCCCAAAGCTCTGAAAAAGCTTATTTCAGTGACAGCAAATTTGGAAAACTTTCTCACTATCTTACAGACAAATTCTCATGAAAAAATCTGATTCCCCTGTAAAATATCCCCTTTTTGAATTTCAGCAAACTTGTCAGATCATCCACCTATCCAGTTCTATAACACATTTTTAACAGAAACTACAGCAGAGCACACTGAATAATTAATTCCCAGAGTTCACCTTTATTAAAAACAAGGTTTTTGTTGTGAGAACAAATAATCTCTCGTTTGTAGCTTGAAAGCCTAAGATAGGATCACTGGCTTCCAGGGTTGCTACTAGCTGCTTAGCAACCTGTCCTACTTGTCTCCCTTCCTTCCTGTTGTAGAGAACCGTGGACAGAGGAGTCGGCTGACGATAGATGAAAACTCGTCGCAAGCACTCGCAAAGAGCAGCATAGGAGTAATCTGGAGCACATGCCATGAACTTCTTGTCTTGCTTTGATGCTTGAACATAACCTGTACAGCCCAAAACCAAGTAGAAGGATAAGTAATATATTAGTTTCAACAGTACTTTAACTTGCTGATACAAAACCAAGCTCAGCTTAAAAATTAATGTGCAATTATTAATTAAAAAAAAAAAGAATATATATGTTCTTATTACATAAGGCAATAGTTTCTGGAGGGATGCATTACCAATTTAATACCGATACGTAATTCTTTTGTACATCATCATAACTGCCATTTTTGATGCCCAGGTATGTATACCTAGATAGAAGCCCTACAAGGTTTTTCATTTTCTCAGCAGGATCATAAGGCACAGATATGGGCATAAGGGCAATCTTGGCCCAGTATTAGCAAAATAGCTCTCTTCTCTTCCTTTATCTCCCCTTGTGTAATTACATTTAAAAATTAAGATTTCTGAGCCTACCTAACTTTGAACAGACACTTAAAACTTGTCTCCTATTTAGAACTGACTGAAAAAAACAAATTACTTTTCAACACGATGTCATTTCTGTTAATATTCACTCAGAAGGAAAAATTCTTTTTCCTCTTTCATTACAGGACTCTATTAGTAAAACTTATTGCAGCCTGATTTCTTTTCATACTTTTGTTAAGAGACTTGAGACACAATCTTTGCAAAGTTTTCTACCATCTCTCTGAAAGGTTATTTGCTTCACTTCCACTGAACAATGCATGGCAATGGTTACCATATGGGACAATGAGACAGGAAAAGTCATCTTACATCTTAACCATTAGCCTACATAAACCTAGACATGTAATCAACTAATGGCAGCTATTTCCCTCATGAGTGTTAATGTGGTGACTGCACTTTTCAGTCTATAACCCAAGTTCACTTATCCAAGCAAATCTCCTTTTTACCATGCAGTATTGTGCTTACATCCTGTACATGGTCTGGAAAGGCTTATTTCCCTCCCAGGGCATAAACATTTTATTTCCGTGCTCTCTTATTTCTAAAATTAAGCTACCATGCTGCTATCAACAAAATTATAATAACTTTCAATTTGGATTTCAATCAGTGAAATATCAACAGAAGCCATACTAAAAGTATTAGGATAGAAAATTTTCAGGTATGTGACATAGGAGTTAAATTTCCTACCTAAAGCATTAAAAGTTGCAATG
>JAOXXN010000395.1:135863399-135891073 GCA_026770055.1 Myrmophylax atrothorax
TAAGTGAAATATCAACAGAAGCCATACTAAGAATATGCAGGTAGAAAAGTCTCAGATAGAGAAGTGTGACACAGAAGTTAATTTCTTACCTAAAGCATTAAAAGTTGCAATGTGTTCCCACATGTTCTCTGGTTGGTCAGAGTGAGGCTGCCAGAGAAGAGCATCAACATCGTGTCTCAGGCAGAAGCACGGCATTTCTCTGGGATTCGCAACAACTGAGAAAAGATACTGGTTGCTTCCAAGATTAATCTGAAAAACAAAACAAATACAAAATATTGATTCAAAACAAAAAGAGCAGATTCTGTTACACATACTGCTGAAGTTAGATGATCAACAGTTTCATGTATGTTAGTTGACAAAATGTTTGAATACATTATGCTGCATCCCACTGATCAACAGCTGGATACATCCCAGGTACTTCGCACATTTCAAACAGATGCAATTAAGTTCCTTGGGATAATATTTAGAGAAACATCATGTATACTACATAAGCAAATGGGAATGTGTTTTGTGCAGAAATGGTTTTCTAGGATAGAGGATCCTAACCTAGAACTTCAGATGTTAGGAAAGGATTCTCTCTAAGTAATCAGGTTGGGTTTTGGGCAATGCCACCAGGGAAGGAAATACTGTTCCTCTGAGGTAAAAGCTGGTAGGCACTGAACCAGGATTACTTAGAATATTAAAATTATGAAATGTTAACATTTTTAATTTACTCACAATCGAATAATTACTAAAGTTCAAATAAGCACACTCTTCAATACATATGTTTGTAGGAGTTGTGGGTGAAAAGCTGTACCAGCCACATTTCTGAAGGAACAGGCCCCTGCATTCCTAACAAAAAACACCCAAACAACATAAAAGAAGAACTAAATCAAAGTGAAAATACACTTCTGTATGCTGAAGAATATACTGAAATACTCGTATTCCTAAATACTCCAACAAGGATCAAAACCTCAAGTTCACATAGAGGAGGCTGAAATGAAAATTTCCTACCCACAGTAACTGTCCTTTGACCATACTGTTTTACACACATTAACCCTTGAATTACTTTTATGCCACCCATTTTAAGAACTGTTTACAAACATTTTGTGGAGTCTAAACTTGCTCCAAAATGTCTTGCTGCCTCCTTGATCCCGTGATCCAATGTCCCTCCTGATCTGTGAAATGTCTCTGGGGCACAAACTTCTTACCCTTCAGTGCGAGATGCGGGGGTTTAGGCTGAGTAATCCAGAACTGCAGCCAGTCTGGTCTTCAAAACCTCAAGGACAGAGGCTTCACAACTTACTAGGCAACCCAATCCACACTACAACCCCAGCTGGTTTTCCTTTTATCCAGTTTGAACCTCCTGTTTCTACTTATGCCTGCTGTATTTGGTGTATCACTGAACAGCTAAAATCCCTTTGAAATGAGTTTCTGTAAAATGTCCTCCTACCAATAACGGATTTTATCTTCTGACAAACGTCTGTCTGTCACACTGTATCCACAAAACAGACTACTTTCTTGGTGGAGCTGTCTATCTGTACTACCAAAGAAAAAAGACAAGAGATGGAAAAAAGATCAAGGAAGAAAAAAAACCAAACAAAACATCAAGCTCTCTAAAACACAGACTTCACTTCTCTAGCTTTTTCAGAGGAAACAGAAAGTTAAGAACAGATCAAATCTTCTCCTGTAACTGACATTTGCTGTACCAAACAGGTTATCCTACATGTAGTTCAGGTGATACAAGGTAGTGATGAGGTACAACACCAATGTTTATTACAAGCTTAGTAGAAACATCTCAGAAAAAACCAAAACAACCTCAAGACAGTGAGTTAACCTGTAAGGTTTTCATATGATTTTACTGTTTCCCACTCTAGTCAAAGGACCAGAACAAGTCCTAACTCTACTGTTAGTCAAGATTGTGTGCAGCCTAGATCAAGCCTACTGTTGAAGCATTTTGCCTACATTGTGTTATTTTCAGTGTGATTGACAAAGAAGTATCATAAAGTGATCTACGCTTAGTAAAAAATGTCAACTTTCTACGAGGCTATCTGAAAAATTAGTGAGAAAAATAGAAACTAAGCCACCTAAACAATGTTATGCCACTGAAAAAGACCCTTTTCTTATAATTATTTTGACATAAATTTGCTTTTTTAAATGGCTTACTTGTGAAAGTATATATTTTTTAAATCAGAACATAAGGAGCCTTGTTGTTATATTAAAAGGACACTGAAGGACACACATAGGTTGACAGTTTCTGTTGCTACCGTGAGTTGATGTTATGGAAGAAATTTATGTGTTTTCAAGAGTTTGCAGATTTTTGTATTGATAATAGAATTCAACTTGCCTATAAAAACGTTTTAAAGTATTTCTGCAATAATTTGCAGTACTTACGATATGAGTGACTTTCAAGGTATCACTATCAAATCTGCACAAGCTTGCACCATCTTCAAGAAAAGCATCACATTCTTCTAGTTCCTGAGCATTACAAGGTGGCTTTTCCTTTTCAGGGTTTGGATTCTGAAAAAAAAGACAACTATACTGAAAATCCAAACTACTGAAAAAAAAATATACATGTGAATCCCTTTTTATAACAAAAAAAAATTAAAAATCAATAGAACTGAAAGAATCATTTGCATAGCCATACATACTGAAAGATTAAGCTACTACGTACTTATTCAAAATTAATAGAACCATTTCTGGTGTGGAGGATAGCATGAGTAGTAGGTATAACAAAATCAATTTCTGTTTGAGGAAAGTTACACAAGCCACTAAAACATGGACAATAAATCCCCTTCTCTAAGCAGCAGAAGTGTACACCCCTGAAAACCTATGCACATTTAGTAAATGTACACCAGTGTAAGTTTGTTTCAGCCTGTCACTGGAAACACTATTACAAAAATGGATTAATTAATTTTGTAAGGAGCTCTAAATACATGCATCCTTTTAGCTTTGCTAGTAAAAATGTATGATAAGAAAACTCATCACTTTAACCTCAGTATGGGGTACAAAAGAAATTAGAAGTTCCAAATAAATCTATGGTCAAAAGATATACTACAATATCTTGCTCACAAATAGTAAGAGAGGAGAGAAATCAATTTGGAGTACTAAACAGAATTTATTTTAGTAACTCTTCTCAGCCTTATTAAAAGAAAGGTAATATCAACAACCATAGGGAGTCACACTTCACAAGTTTTAGATGAGATGTCATTTTCTAATTAAACCAAAAGGGGAAGTATCAAGCAAACAGCAGTTAAAAATAACACTTTATTTTGTTCTAAGTAGAATTCCTGTATATCCATAATTCCAGAAAGGTCATGAGTCATGTTTATGGTTTCCAAAATTTCCCTTTTAAAACTGTCATTTACACTCCCAGTCTGTAGGTCAAATACAGTATCCCTAGGAAGACAGCAGAAAAGCGTTGCTAACCTACTGATAAACAAGAAACAGACAGTCTTCAAAAATCACTTAAATTAACTGCTTTAAAACAAACTGCCACATCCTAAATGATGGGAACAAAGTTTATTTTCAGAGTTAAATTAGGCTTCTGTTTGGTGCACAGATACTATCATGTAAGCTAAATTCAGTCCCCTGTGAAGATATTACTGTTCAAAACACATTCAAAACTCTAATGCCATTAACTTTTTAACGATTTCAATTAAAAATGAATATAGTTAGTAGTCTGAATAGTAAATGAACTCATGAGCTGGGTCAATGTACTGCAAATTAGGATATCAAGAAAGATAACATGCAAATGTACGAGAATTCTGAATGTTTGATTTTCAACTCTACCATTACTTCAGAAGTAAGATGCATCAGGCTTTCAGCTATTTCGGAGCATTGGGAAGAGTCCATAATGAATTCCCCTCTTGTGTCACCAACTATAAGCTCTGGCCACCGGGGCCCCTCATTCTTCTTAATCAGAGAAATTTCCAAACTAAAATGCAAAGAGAAAGCAAAGAGTAGCACATGAAAACACTACACCCATTTGTCAGATTAGTCAAAAAGCCCTAAATGTAGATTAGAGCACTTCACTTTCAAACTGAATTAATAACGAAAGATCACATAACAGAAACCATTAGCATTCAAATTATAAAATAAACTATTCTAATAAAAATATTCTAAAGAAAAACAGTCCAAGGATGTGATTTCTAAAAGCCTAAGCACAAACCTCAGGGTTTTCGATGTAAATGCAATTTCCCCTGAAACAGTCTCATTAAAATATTTCAAATACAGCATATCACTTGTAAAGCGATCTGTTCAGAGTGACAGACTTTTACTACAGAGGTTTACTTGAAACTTAAGTAGTAGCTCCTAGGGCTACCTAAGTGTGCCCTATTTTTATATAACATCTAGAGCAAAAATATTGTTATTTTATAGACCTCAGAAATACTACAGCAGTTAATTATCTATACTCTCTATCTAAAATCATGTCTCAGAAGAGGTAAGATTTCTGTAACATGAAAAAAACCAACAACATGAATAATCATTAAACCATTAGAAATAACTAATTAACTAAATGGAAAATAAGACACTTAGCCTGATGCACCAACACAGCAATTCCATTTAAATACTGTGTTAGACAAACAAACACACAGTTATAATGATAAAATTAAAGTTAGTTTTATTACACTCACTTTTAAGATACACTTACAGGGTCTCCAGCAATGACAGCTCTAGTATTAAAATCTTTTTAGTTACTAATTACTGCACCATAGCATCAACTATTTGGTGAACTTTGTATCAGTTTCTGAAGCAATTACACTGGCATGCTTTTACAGAAGACATTTGGAGCAAGTTTCAGACTTTTAATCAATAGATTTATAGCAGTGCTGCAGTACAAACACTAAGAACCAAGTGCAACTTATTACATTGAAATATGGAATCATTCTTTCTCATTAAAGTAGAAGCCTGAGATTCACACAATATTACTCACTTGATTGAAATAAAAAAAAATGGAGTTACTCAGCTGAGTTATTTTTCAACATGATACCAAATCATCAACAATCACAAAGTTACAGTTTTATACACAGCATATACAAACATTAGTCCCTCTAATTCTTCTGAAGAATTACTGTCTTTTACAGTTAACCTTTTGGGCATCTGATCTTAACACAAAGGGTGGCTTTTGTAGGTACCTACCAACTGTTGAGTGGATCAGCTGGTTGTGTCCATGTTTCTCCTTGAGTTCATTACAAGAGTGTGAGTGAGCCAGACAAGCATGGTGAATGAATATGTGGCTCAGCCCAAGTGGAGTATGAAAACTATACAACTTATAAAGAAAAATCTGACTGGTTTAGGGAGCTCTGAATTCTTTTTTTTACCCAATCCATTCTTTCATATTTTTATTTCAGAAAGAAAATGAAAACTAAAATTTACTTCTCAAATAAAAGCATGAACAGATTCATCTTCTATAATGTACATAATATATAAATGATTAGGAAAATATAATAAGGAATTTATAAGTCAAACCTAAATAATTTCTGTTACATTAATACTAAAAAAGCAACTAAAAGTTGAAGTAGAAACAGAAATTATTAACACAAACAACAAGGTACATTCAGACAAATCAATCCTAAAACAGTGAAAAAAAATGTTGAACCAATTGAGTTGACTCTGCTTACAAATCTATGTTTAACATTTTGATACCTTGATATTTTTTTTTCCTGGCAAGTAACTACAAAAGGAGCGAATTACTTTCACGATTAGGTAAAGAAATAGTGTTCTGACACAGAATTGCCAAAGCCAATGAACTATTTTTAGCAAAGGAAACAAATTCTTCCAAGAAGGAACATTGGGTTTAGCATAGAAGAGCACATTCCCAGAGAGGACAAAAGTCAGATATGGTATACACTTTGAAACCAGTTCTTATCCATAGGAAAACTAAAATCATGTACAATACCTTTTGTTCTCTTTAATTATCCATGTGCAGCTTTCATGGTCCACAGAAGAATAGAGCTTTCCTTCCATCAAAGGAGGCTGGTCTCTCATTGTAACAGATATGTTATCAGGGGAAAAACGTACTTTGATATCATCTTTGGTGATGTCTTGAGGCAAGTGAACTGTTATTGTCACATCATCTTCAGTTTGCTGCCAGTAATAGAGAGGGTCTACAATTGGAAACATGCAGGAAAACATAAACCAGATGACAAGGATTACTGGATTCCACAGCATACAGTACTGTGACATGAGGAATTTTGAGAAAGAAAAACAGTGTTTGTAAAAGAGTGGAAATTAACTTTTACTCTGAACAATTTACAAAATACATTCTGATCATAAAATGGAGAAACACTTTTTTAGCAATCAAGTTCATTTTTGTCCCTCATTTGGAAAGCAATTCACGCTGATAGCTATACAATAATCATAACTATTACTCTCAAGTTTACTGTAGCATTAAAAAATTGGTAACCAAAATTTACTTAAATACAATGACACATTAATGATTAATAATTTGATTGAACAGTCATCGGGTGCAGTGGTACTGACAAGCTACTGAATGCTCAGAAGTATCTGCCATTCAGAGATGTGAACACTTTTCTTACATATTTTGCCAGAGGCTATGCACACTATTGAAAAGAAATTAGAAGACCAAGTAGTCTTAATCTGCCTTAGCTAACACAGATGAAATAAAACTGCCTGCCCAGAGGCAGTGATTGGCTTTTTCCCCTTGGTCTAGAATCTGTCTGATGTCCATCTTGACTATTAAACTGCTAGAAGAAGCAGTCTCTTAGGAGAAGTGTCTATACAAAAGGAAAGCTATGACAACATGACTTGGATAGTGCACAGTTGGTCATAGAAAATACAAATACAGATTAATTTATTTTCTAAAGAGCAATCTTGTACAAGTTACCTTTCTGTTTCGAGAAAAAGTAAAGTATGGGCTCCACTTGGAAGCTCTCAAGTTGTCACAACACAACACATTGACCTAAGCTTCATACCAGCAACTGTGACACTTGCACTGTTGCCCATTGCTACGAGTTTCCTGTTTGCAATGGGTCAGTCACAGGTGATACAATTTTACTTCCCAGAAACTATTAATATCTGAGACGTGACAGCCTTCAAAATTCTAAACACTGACACAGATTGTATCCGATATTAAAAGTCTTTTACATCTGCAATTTTATATGACCATGTAACTGAAATTAGAGCCTCCCTCAGGTTTAGCAAAACACTAATTCTCTCAAACAGAGCTATTACACTTCCCTCTAAACGAGGATTTCAGGTTTCGGTACTTTCTGTATCATTAGATTTTTATGCCATGAGAACTTTTCTAAAAGTATTGCTGCAAAGAGTATTTCACACATTACAGATTTCTGGGCAACACTGTATGTGCACAAACATGCATGAAATGAACTACGCTAAGAGCCATATGGTGCTCCTTTCTGTGTTTTTAATCACACTTAGCCCACAACTCAAGCTCTTAAAATCTTTATAGCATTGAACTAGCTAATTCTGGTGACAACTGCATAGACATTGCATTATGGTGCTCAATGCACTGAAGAACTCCTTTGCCTAAAGATTTATATGTAATGGCCATTCTTAATACAATTACATGTACAACGTTATGGTTATCACAGTGGTCTGAGTTAGGATTTGTTCACTGACCAATGCCTCATATTCAGAAGCAAAAATAAAAAATACAAAAATATACAACATAAGTGATACTTAACAATAAAAAACTTCTTAATAGATTTTTAGATATTTGGTTTTATTTTGATTGCAAAGAAAAAAAGATGGATGCCTTTCATTGAAATTATTATTTATTTCTGAATTGCTTTCCCACTGGAGAAAACATAATCCTTTACAGGTTTCTCGTTCTTTAAAAATAAAAAGGTTTTTTAAAATTATTATTTGAATTTTACACAGGATTAAATTACATATCAAAAAGCTTTCTTATGAATAACAATTTGAGGGGATCAATGCCCTGCTCCCATCTAGGAAGACTGGCTTCTTATTTGAGTACTTCAGCCAGATCCATAAATTTAGGTGTTACCAATCCAACTACTATCAAATACTTAGTATAGGTCTGTTTGTAAAACATCCTTCCTTAAGAAAAAAAAATTCTGTGTTTCCTATGCAAAAAAACACCTCATACAAGTTTATGCAAAAAAACTCCTCATACAAGTTTATGCAAAAGACAAACAAACAAACAAAAAAGCCAATCTGTCCAGAAGACAGATATGAAAACAAACATTTATAGCTCGAGTTTCCAAACAAATGCTAAACTGGCAAGATACTTTCTAAGCCAAAGAAGAGAGAAGCCTACCATAACCTGCCAGATAAGTCTTACCTTTCTTTTCATTTAGTACTTTTGCATCATCATTTTCTTCTAATTTGTCACCGTCCATAAATTTGAATGGTTTGTGGGAAACAATCATTAGACCATCCCCACTTGTCTCTATTGCTGCATAATGGGGGACTGATTTTCCTTGTAAGACTCTCCTTTTAATGATTTCATATCTATGGTCACCTATAAAATGAAAAAAAGAGCTGGTAATATTTTTCTAGAAGAGAAATTATTGAGGAACACATTGCATTTAAGAACACTAAGCAGCAAACCTACCACTTAAATCACATTAGCGTATTTTAAAAAGAAATTTCTATTTTCTAATGAGTTCATTAAATATTGGATTAATGTACAGTATTAAAAGCATAATAAAAATTTGTGTTATGGCTGTCACTAAGCAATAGTCTTCAGTTCTAGATGGGCAGTGTTACTGATTTAGTTTTTCTTCTAAGTTATAACCAGTAATGCTCAGAGGTTTCTTTCTCTTGTTGAGCTGGCCACAAAAGTATAAGGCACCCTCGTTTGGCATTCTGGCTCTCTGAGAAATATTTCCATTATCCAAGGTTTCAATAGCAGAAAAAATGGGTAAAGCCACTGAGGGCAACACAGCTGGTGAAACAGCTGGAAAGAATGTCCTAAGAAGAGTGGGTGAGGACTTCAGGCTTGTCTAGTTTGAAGAAAATGAGACTGAGGGACAACCTCATTGCTCTCTACAGCCTTCTGAGGGAAAGTGGAGATGGAGATGCTGAGCTCTTCTTCCTGGTATCCAGTGACAGGATGTGTGGAAATGGCTCAAAGTTGCACCAGATGAGGTTCAGACAGGACATTAGCAAGCATTTCTTTACTGAGAGTGTGTTCAAACACTGCAACAGGCTTCCTAGAGAGGTGGTCAAAGCTCCAAGTCTGTCAGTGTTTAAGAGGCATTTGGACAATGCCCTTAACAATATGCTTTTAACTTCTGGTCAGCTGTGAATTGGTCAGGCAGTTGGGCCAGATGGTTGTTGTAGGTCACTACCAACTCTCTACTCTATCCTGTCCCTATAGTATATGTAGATTGAGTAACAGCAGGCTATTAACACCACAGGATGCAATCAACTGCTTTAGTTCAAGTAGTTAAAGATCTTGTTTCTATGAGTATCAAAATCATATTTCTTGGAAGATAATGAGCAAGACTGTATCACAGGCTTCCGAAGAAGGTATCTTAATTCAATCCATGCATCTTTAAATCAGACAGTGAAGCATGGGGTTCTGGATCCTTTATGTAAATCACCATATTTAAGGGACACATATATGGTCATATTGAACATATAAAGTACTATTTGCCCAATATTAGGATAATATATTAATTAGTAGGTATTAATACACTAAATAATATGTTTTTAATGTGTAGCTCTAAAATTAACAGAATAACTTCATACTCTTACTGTAGAGAAACCTAGAATATGCAGGATTTATTTTTAATGTTACAGGTCTTATATTTATCTCATACTGGTTCCAATCCCACTACACCACTAACTGGAAGCTAAAAAACCAGTAAGAAAACCCCATATCCAAAGACCCATATCCAGCTGTACAACATTTTGAAAAGTACAATAGACATTAGTTAGAAATACTTTTGTACAGAAAACGCATTTCATAACATCAAAGTTCTATGTTGCTTTCTAATTATCTTCACCACACATGTATGAAACTTTATTTCTTCCTGTTTTCCAAATGTCTGTCAGAATTTATGTCTACAAACAAAAAACTTGATCTCAAAATGTAAGAAATAATTACCTATGTAAAAGCTAAGCTGAAGTTTTGGGGAAAAGAAATAACAGAACTTGTGGAAAAACAACTCCTAAGACAAAGAATAAAAGCATGATTTTTACTTTTTATAAACACTACTCAGCAGTAATATAAATGTAAACCACTTACCCTCTTTGCTTATCTCTGCAATTGTAACCCACTCCAAGGTAACATGAAATCCACTTCCTTTTGTGTCTAATTCATCTTTTTCTACTCTAAGCAGCAGCACAGCTAGTGAATGCGTATCAGATTTTAGAAATGAAACACTGTGTGCTATAATAAATGGACTCCCTAGTTCTTCATTAAACACAATCTAGAAGACAAAAATGTAGTAGAAAGTCACACAGTTAAAGTGGAAGCCTTGGTCTTGCACAGAAAGCAGTGAAAGGTTTCAGTGAACGTTGAATCAGTAGCAGTTTGTCTCCCACAAACCTCTCTGCCAATATGAATCCATCAATGTCACACATTTTTCGTTCTTCCTTCCATGAGTATCAAACTACTATTTTCAAATATTTTTGATTATTATTGTTTATATTATACAATCATTATAAGGGCCCATTAAACAAAGCACGAAGATCCCCAAACCCATCTGCACTATGGTTGTTTAGTACCACAATATGTAGAGGTACAACTGATGAGCACAACAGGATCCATAAACACTGCCCATCAACTGGGGAAAGAGTCTCACACTCAAGGTGAAAATGGAGGCATTTCCGCAAGGCCCTCACTGCTTCTCTAGACACTCCAACATTCTGAAGATATTTGTAGACCTTGACACATGCACATAAGAAGATAAAAAGGTCCAGAGCATCACTGCCAGTATTTAATCATCAAATATAAGCGGAGGAGGAGTCTCTTTATTTGGCTACTACCTTTTGCAGAGACACTCTGTCTTTTTTATGAAGCACTATGAAGGGGAGTTAAAAAAGAAAAATCTGTAATGAAATTAGGGAGTGTAATATTCACATTTATAAGAAGCTCGGGTCAGAATTCTTCTAATTTTTATTTATATATATATATGGATTCGAAAATTCCATCCAATATCTGGATGTGACTAGGTAGGCAGAGTAGATAAATATTACTGTCATATTGAAAGCACCACTGTAAACATGAAATAATTAAATATAAAAGGACACTACATCTTGTAGCATAAGACATTTAGCATTTGGTATTATAACAGGAAGTTTTAATTCTAAAAACTATGTATTTCAGCTTTTGTCAAAAAACAACCCATTCAGAAAAACCACTGAGTGCCCTACATAGTCAAGAAGTCAATTTAAATGGTGACACAACTTCAACATATAAGTCTTGTGTTTTTGTTACACTGACAACACCAATGTAACATTCTCATACAAAAGGGAATAAAAAACAGTTGGTGTTTACTACAAGGCATCCAAAGAACACGATGACCAACTTCATTTACTGAACTCTCAAAAAGTGCAGGGAGAGGAGCTAATCCATCACCCTGGAATCTTTTACTTCAGTATATATACCTAAGTTTCTGCCAACACTAGAACATCCTTGACTACTTAGGAAATTTCCCTCTAATGAAGAAAATAGATGCAAAATGCAGGCACTTTATACCAGATTGGTCTTTTAAGAACAAAGAGGAATTAACCACAGAACATGATATTCACAGTCTCAGGTAGAAATGCATTAATTATATTTGTTGTGCCCAAGTGGGATAAATAATACCATTACTAATGTAGTAAGATCACTTTGATATGGGTACAAAAAAACGCTCCTTATCATGACGCCTTAAAAAATTAAGAATTTATTAATGAGAAACATAAAAACATACTTCAGTTACACCAACAATTTTAAATTTGAAGCACCAATAATTTTCCAGAGCTAAATGCACATTACGAAGAATTTCTCTACCAGAAAGGTCGAAATAATATTGCTTAAACACTATACCTGCTCTGCAAGTAACCCTCAGGGTTCCCTATTAAAGCTTTTAATCAGCACTTTTGTTTAAGTTTTATTCTAGTCTCTGTGGATCTATTTCAGAGAAGGGGCAAATTAAATGGTGAGTATTTCAAGCACAATTATACGCACATAAAAAAACATCACACAGACCAGAAACCTCCTAACTTAAAAGTGAAAGTAGTTTTTAGCTTGGTAGACAATAATTTCAAACTTAAAAAAACCCATATATTATTCCACAGGCCAACTGAAATAGTAAACAGTAAGAGATGAAAAGCAGGGGGAAACCCTGGACAGACTCACACAAACAGAAAAAGGAAAGGGGAAATGTTTTTTAGAAAAAGTTTAGCCAGATAAGCACTTAACCACCTTTCAGAAACACACAGTTTTACTTAGACCGATACTTCTTCAGTCAAAAGTTTGTTCCCTTTCAAAAACTTGAATTTCAGGTATTTTGTTTATAAAGAAACCATTTAGTCATCTAGAACACATTTCTGTATCAGTGATTCAGACTTATGATTTAAAGTTTAATTCTTCCACATTACATACATGCAATTCTCTTAAGAAATGCAACAAAAAGAGTCATTTCATAGATGTACAACTCTTAAATATGTTATTGCAAGACTTACTTCCCACTTTTCAGATGCACTGTTTCCACGCTGCCCTGATTTAATTAAATACAGTCTTCCTGTCCCATCAGAAAGGGTCACCAGCGTGGGAGATGAGAAGTGTATTGAGGCACAAAGGCGATTATCATAAGCAGTCAAGTCCGCTGGCAGCCTGAAAACTTCTCTTGGCTTTTGTAGAGCAGTGTCCTATAAACAAACAGTCATGAACTAAGAGTTTGTGAAGTATTTATTAGTTCCAGTTAATATTACAGACAAATTAAGAATACCAAATCTCAGTAGAAATTTATCAGCCTCTTTCTGCCACTCAGCAAATTCAGAAAAAAGTGGCTAGCAAACTTAATGGCCACATATGTGGAAAAGGTGGTGGAATTTCAATAAGCTGTTTTCTCTGAGTGTTCTCTAATTGGTATTTCAGCAACCTTTTTTTTTTCCTTCTATTTTACAGCATTAATTATATTTTGCATTAAATCAAGGCTTTTCATTTCTTTTGCCTGAGTATTCTCATATAATTAATCACTTACCTCAAATAATTCTAGTCCCAGTAAAAACATGGAGATTTAAAAAGAAATTAACTTGCGGAACAGTGGATGGAAAGCAACCCAGTGGAAAAGGACTCAGGGGTGCTTGTCTACAGCCAGCTGAACATGAGCCAGCACTGTGCCCAGGTGGTGAAGAAGACCAATGGCATCCTGGCTTGTATCAGAGATAGTGTGTCCAGCAGGACCAGTGCAATGATTGTCCCCCTGTACTCATCACTGGTGAGGCTGCATCTCAAACCCTGTGTTCAAAGAAAGAAGGGCAACGGAGCTGGTCTGGAGCACAAGTCTGATCAAGAGCAGCTGAGGGAGCTGGGGGATGTTTAGCCTGGAAAAAAAGGCAGCTCAGGGGGACCTTACTGCTCTCTACAAATAGCTGAAAGGAGGTTGTAGCAAGATGTGGATCAGTCTTTCTCTCAAGTAATAAGCAACAGAATAGGAGCAAATGGCCTCAAGTTGTGCCAGGGGAGGTTTAAACTGAGTGTTAGGAAAACTTTCCTCACCAAAACGATTGTCAAGCATTCCTGCCCAGGGAAACTGGTGGAGTCACCATCCCTGGAGGTATTTCAAAGATGTGTGGACGTGGCACTCAGGGACACGCTTTAGTGGTGGAGTTGACAGTGCTGGGTGATTGGTTAGACTCAGTGATACTAAAGGTCTTCTTCAACCTAAACAATTCCATGATTCTACTACTCATAGGATAACTTTACTTAGCACTCTGTTGCAATGGCACCTTGCAATCTTTCTTAAGCCAAATTACAGACAGTTTTTGAGCATGAATAACAGAGACACTATAGTGAACAAACTGCAGAGATGATTCTTCAATGAACAAAAGATATGCAGATTTTTAAAAAATTATACATACCACTACATTTTATCAAAAAGATCCAGTACTCCTATTTTATTATCTTTACACAAAACAACCTGATTCAATAATAGTGCAAAATTAATGTTAGATAACCAATTTCATCTTTATTTCCAGTAATTGTTCACAGAGATCCTGCTTTAGTTCTGTGTCATGTTCTTAATTTCCTGCTAATCTAACAGAAAAAAATGGCTTTCATGCTGAAAATTTGATTTCCAACTGTTTTCATTAAGTACAGTGGCATGTCTTCCAGGGTATCTTTTAGGGATTAAACTCTCACATACAGCTTTTTCTTTGTTGAGTAAGGTTTTGTAACTCTGCACATTATTTAGTTCACGGAATGCCAGCAATGCCACTGCCTGCTTAGGACTAAGATTTATCTATATTTTTTGTGTTGAAGTAATCTCTGAATACCCAAGAGGCTTGTTAAGGAAAAAAACCAACAAAATCCTCATGATTTGAAAAGAACTTGGTATCACAGTTTAAAAAAACAGTCAGGAAATGCTCTATCAGCAATACAGCTTGATCAGCTACTTATGATGTTGATCAGGCTGCAGTATTAAGAGCACAAACAAAATATTCTCACAGAAAAATATGAGGCAAACATTCAGTAACGTCACAGTCACATCTCTATAATCTTTCACCTACAACTTAATTGCTTGAAATTTTTCAACTGAACGAATCAGCTGTTAAATAAAATGGGCAGTCAGTCTGTCACAAGTGGGGTCCCTCAGGGACTCATACCAAGCCCCACACTGCTGAACATCTTTGTAAATTACCTGGATGATGGAATTGAAAACACCCTCACCACATTTGCTGGGACACTAAACTAGGTGGTGGCATAGACACGTTGTAAGAGAGAACCATCTGGCACAGAGAGCCAGACAGCCTGGAAAAGTGAGACAGCAAGGATGTTGTAAAGATAAGCAAAGACAAGAACAAGGTCCTGCATCTGGAATGGAAAAATGAAAGTGCCTGGTCCAGATCAGGTTCTGGAGGGGGTGGTGGGAGCAGTCTTGCTGAAAAGAACCTGAGGGCTCCAGTGGATCAAGTGAATCTTAACAGTAAGCTTCAAGTCATTTTGGATGCAATTAGAAAAAGAATTAGCAACTACTTAATCTTCAAAGTTCACATCAGATTTATCAGCACCGAGCAGGAATTTCAGAACTCAGAAAATCTCCTGAAAAAATGAAAAATAATCTTCATTACAAAGCCTTTTAATAGGCAAGAAAGGAAATGCTCTTATTCACAACCTTTCTGTACAATAATTTAACCATACACATTTATTAGAACGGTTTCTAATCTCATTATGATGATGAAAAGGACAAACTTCCTTAAAGCTGAAACAAAACCTGACTTTAAAATCCTTCTGTGTCAGATTTGCTTTTTAACTTACTGTTTCTTTTTTACCAGCTTATTACCTGGGGTTAATAATAATTCCCTACTTCAGAAGCATGAGGGGATGGTGATGTTCCGTAGTCATGTATTATACTAGCAAGAACTGGCTAAAACAACTACAGCAATTTAAACAGAAGTCAGGTTTACTCACTGCAATTAGGTTTAAATGACAGCAACACGTTTTTTTTAAGAATAAACTAGGTACAACTTCTTGTCAGACTCGGTTCTTCGTCTCTCTTCAATGCTCTACAAAGATTCTTCCCTTGTTTAACTATTTGTCTCTCCAATCTCTCTCTTACCTTTTCCATTGGCCTTTAATTCTGGCTTTGTACACTCATATAATTCTTGACAGTGTACTCTGCTTCCTTTTGGCTTCTGTCATTCTATTTATCTATTCCAGATTTCATCTGGGTGCCTCCACTGTCAGCTTTAAGCAGTTCCTTTGCCTCATCTGCCTATGACACTAACCCTGATTTTGAGCCTTTAAAGAAGCCCAGGTTTCAAGTTTGTGTAAAAATTCTGAGCAAATGGTTCCTCCACAGGCAAAGTCAGGGGCAGACAAAAGCCAGGCTGTACTCCAGTTGCTCACGATGAGGAGCCAGTGTGCAGGCACAAGAGGCAAGATGTAAAATAGAAGCTTAAAAAAAACCCTGTACTGCTTCTGACTCCCCCATGCCAGCCCCCATTTAAGTATGCATGTCTTACCTTCATAGTTAAGTAGTGACATTTTACTTAGTTTCTTTGGCATGCCTGTAAGATTTAATTTTTTTAAGTTGCATTAAGAAATTGTATTGCTTCTAAGACACAAAAACTTTGTCATACTGTCCTGGTTGTGACTGGGATAGAGTTAATTTTCATCCTAATGCTTTGTTCTGGATCTAGCATGAGAATAATGTTGATAACACATTCATGTTTTGGCTGTTGCTAAGCAGTGCTTTCCCCAAAGACTTTTCAGTTTCCCATGCTCTGCCTGTGAGGAGATCCCTAAGATGCTGAGAGAGAGCATGGCCAGGACAGCTGACCCAAACTGGTCAGAGGGGTATCCACACCATATGGCATAATGTTCGGTATATAAACCTGGGGGAACTGTCTGGGAGGGACCAGTTGCTGCTCAGGGATGGGATGGGCATCCATCAGCAGCTGGTGAGCAACTGTATTGTTCATCACTTGTTTTTCCTTGTGTTTTATTTATCTCTTTTTGTCATCATACTTTTCATTCTTATTTGTTGTTATTATTAAATTTTACTTTATGTTAATTGTTAAATTATTCTTATCTGAACACATGGGTTTTACCTTTTTCTGGTTCTCCTTCCCATCCTACTGGGCATGGGAGAGGGGGAATGAGCAAGCAGCCTTAGTTGTCAGCTGGGGTTAAACCATGATACTTAGTGTACAAACATGATATTTCATAAAAGATTTGAAATATAAATGGAGTTTCCAAGAAAAATACTAAGAATGATAAAACTCAAAATATATCAAAAAAGAAAGGAAAAAAATAAAAGCTGTAAGTCATAGGACAATTCCCACAAAACAGCAATAACAAATACAAAACTTTGTTTTTATGAAAAATCAAAATACCTAGGCATTTGACACATCTCTCAAACTGAGAAGAAATGTCCATACCCAGCATTACAAATAACAAAGAGGCAAGTGTTTAAACCCCTGAAACAGAACACTAAAAGATTCTGTTGTTCTTGGCTTCATCTGCTTCCTTATTCTCACTTGTCTCAAACAGAATTCCCACATTGTGTCTGGTGCTACTAACAGTTATTCTGAATAGAAGTTAACTGAAAGTTATGGAAACAGTATTCCATGGCTAATTCTTCTTGGAATTCAAAAAGATGAAAATACAGACTCCATTAAGGGTTTTAATTAAGTGTGAAAAGAGTTCCTGCCACAATTTCTTGATTTGATTATTTGAACATAAAAAGAAAGTTGTCTTTGCATGAAGAATTTATGGTCAAGAAACCAAGTCCAATTTAACTGCTAGAGTAAACTTTTAATATTTTCCAGCTATATTTGGAAACTACAAACATCAGGCAATCGACAAAGTTGAGTCAGATGCAAAAACATGCCCAAGCAAAAAACCCGAACTCAGTAATACTGTCACTACTCTAGCCATTGGATCTTTAAAGTAAGTTATCAATTAATGCTGGCTTACTGAATGAAAGAAGTCCAACAGGTGTAATAGGAGAATGTGAAAGTTACTCTACAGTATTTCCAGCAAAATTAGGGTAACAAATTCCTTAACCTGGTATAAAAAACCCCCACCGGAATACTCATCCGTCAACATAGAAAAACCACTTAGGTTGGTTACTTTTCTTTTTCCAATTATGTGTGATTTTGAGCAAGTGGCAACGTATTATATACACTTTTTGCCTTCACAGATGACATCTTTGTTTACACCTAAGTTGCAGGGATAATTCATGATTTATGGTAACCAACACACTGCTGTATTAGAATCAAAGTTACAACAAAAATCAGACATAAAACAAAGCCTATGTCTCCTTTCACTCTAGACTTAGGATGAACTTGTTAACCTAATCCATATTCTGTTTTAAAGAAGACTGAAATGAATTTTAATTGTAAGCTATACTCGGCCAAAACCAATCCTACTTGTAATATACATTTGACTAATATATGGCCAGGTACATTTGTAATGTGACACCTTGTTGATGTTTCTGAACACACACTCCTTTTTATACATATGCAAACATGTTTCCTTTGCAAAACAGCACTGTATTGTGCATTAGGACAAAAGATAGTGCCTATTTATTTCACAGTTTAATCAGTTTTATTTCCTAGTTCAGGTGGAACTGAAACTTGTGACAACATATTAATCAAGTGCCATCATCTTGAAATTGGTCCTAGGGAAGAATATTTCTTATGTCAATTTACTGTCTGTTGTAAAATCCTTTATCTGCTAAGAAATAAATTTACACACACAATGCCCTCCTAATGAAGAAACATAGTGGGTGTCTGTGTTGTGCAGGCAGGGGGGACCTGCAGGGGTGGCCTCGGTGGGGAGGGGCCAGGGCTGCCCCGTGGCACACACAGCCACTTCCAACTCCATGGGAGTCACCATTGGGCACAGTTGAGTGTGCCAGCCAAGGCAGTGGTAGGGAGCAGAGGTTTGCCTGCAGCTGTCCCCCTGTAGCCCATGGAAAAGCACACGGTGGATCAAGTTCCTGGACCAAGCTTTGTGTGACTTTCTCATCATCCTATGCTAGTTCTAATTGGCAATAAATTACATCATTTTCCCCAAAGACAAGTCTGTTCTGCCCATCATGGTAATTGGTAAGTGATCTTCCTGGTTTTATCCTCATCAACAAACTCTTCTGTCTTATTTCCTCCCCATCTTGTTGAACATGGGGAGTGGGAGAGTGTCTGGGTTCTTATCCAGCAGCAAGCCAAGGTTAACAAACTCAAGGATAAAACACAAAAAGAGATTGTGACAAGCCACTGCTCACAGAAGGCTTTCCCTGACAAGTTCCTTTCTTTTAGACCTTCCTACTAAGAATCCAGATGATCTCAAAAGATTTGGAAGAAGGTCTAGAAGATTATTTTGTCTCAGTAAGAGTCTGCCAAAGGTTCCAACTGCTTCCATATTCTATGAAAAGCAAAGGAACGATTTTGCAGCTTCAATTCTTAGCCTACCATCCTCTGGAAACGTGTATTTCTAGAAAAGTCTAAAACTACAGTCTCAGAATTTGTCTCAATTTAATCCTGGACTAGTAATTTTTGTCCCTAGAACCTCGCACAGACTAAACCACATGCTCTCAAAAATTCACACACCGCTTTGTGTTTTCTCTTGTCCCACAGGGTTAGAAGTCAAATTCCCTGCTGGCATTACAATGGATATTTTGCTTTCCATATAGCCTTTTCCTCCTTAATGGCCAAGCACTACGATTGTATGAGCCAGAAACACGGTATCCATAGAGCCATCTCCTTTCGTCTCTGGAATGAAGAACAGTTTTGTAAAGGAAACTAAAGCATCCACGTATTAAAATGGCTCAAAAGAAATACAAGGGTTGACTATTTAAGATCACCAGTATAAAAGCAGAAAACATGTTTTTCAGACTCTTGCCTAGCTCGCTTACAGTATTTCAAGTTTCCCCAGGGTCAACAGCATGATTTTGCCACCAACAAGTGATGTCTAGATTAAGCTATTAGTCCATAAAGGCTTTCTTTTCTAAGTCTAAAATGTACAGTTTCTTTCTCTCCTTATGTCTGCCATGACTGGATTTTCAAGTTAGCAAACAAACATCAAATAATGCAGGGGAGAAAGAGACAGCAACTAGAAAAGAACATCTATGCTTTTCTTCAGCTTGCCATCATGTCTGTCTTCCCCAGCAGACCCAACACTCCCTATAAGCCTAGAAGATAAGGGCTAATGTGTGTCTCCAACACTGATAATCAGATGGCTGTGGAGCCAACCAAGGATTGCTGGTAATAACACACTGTGAGGAAGAACAGGATGTGGCTGGAGAAGGTGGCCATATAGAAGCAGGACAGCACATTTCTGGGAGAAGTATCCTTGTTCTAGCTCCTGGAGATAAGCACAGCACAGTACAGTGCAAATGCAGGAACAAGACTGAGAAGTGGGCATGGACTGTACGGGGGGATCAAGACCACCAAATGACCCCTGAAGCCCTCCAACCCATTTCCAGAAAGGTTTGGAAGAACAACTGCACATGAGAACTTATTTCCATAGCAAGTGAGTCACCTATTTTCAGAGCAGAAAACCCCATCCATTTAAAGGTACCCCACCCACACCAAGCCTCGGTGGCACCTCTAGGATCCTGGACATCCTATTAGCTGGATCGATGCTGGAGCCAGGACTAGTGATCTCTTTTTTCTCTCTTTCTTCCTTTCTATCTTGCTCACCCTCCTTAATTCTTCTCTCCCTCTCTTTCCCTCCTCCCTCCCCATCCCTCTCTTTGCCCTCTCTTTTCACCCTAGCACCTTGTCCAAAACCCACTGCCATGTGCTTATCCTAGGAGGTCAGGGACTAACATACCAATTTCCATGCCAAGTGTGTAATTCACCAAAAAAACTTTGTAAGGTTTTGTGAACCCTCTGACTTTTGTTGTTCCTTTGGACCATGAGGACCTTCAAATCCTGAGTGCTCCTTTCCCCTTACGGGTGGGACACCACACACTATTGCAATACTAATGCAATACTACTAACAAAAAGAAGCCAGACATCTCCCTTAAAATCCTTTAATCCCTCCTGTTGAAATGCATTTTTGTTGATCAATCTGTCTTCTTGGCAATAGCTTCCCCCAATTTTTGCATTGGGATCCTACTTACTGTATTTTCTCTCATCTACCCCCACTTTTTTGAATTCAAAAATTTAAAAAGAAAAGTTTATTCTTACCAGAGTCACTGACAGATTCATAACTCTTCCAAACTGATCAACATAGTAGACATTATCCTGGTACCAGGAATCAAGGTGAAGATAATTGTACATGCCAAAAGCACGCATGTGGTCAAGGGTATATTGATCATCACGAAGTTGCACTTCTGCTACAGCTGGAGGGAAGAGAAAAAGATTATTTTAATAATAACTTCTTTACAATCTAGTAATTTAAAATTCAAACTAACAATTTAAAAATAATTCTTCCATTTTCATTTCGTAGGTCTGCTTTATTTGAAGAAAAATACGTTAAGTATATATAGTTTAAAATTTCACCATAAACTTGGAAAGAAATTCATCCACCCTGAAGGGCCCTGCAGTCATTTGCTTTGATCATGTAATAACTATTAGCACTTACAGTGGCCTCCTGTGGTGGGTTCACCCTGGCTGGATGCCAGATGCCCACTAAAGCCACTCTATCATTCCCCTCCTCAGCTGAACAGGGGAGAGGAAAATATAACATAAGGCTCATGAGTGAAGATGAACACATGGAGAGATCGCTCACCGATTACTATCAGAGGCAAAACATAACCTGGGGAAATTAGTTTAATTTACTGCCAATCAGAGCAGGGTAATGAGAAATAAAACCAATTCTTAAAATACCTTCCCCCCACCCCTTCCTTCTTCCCAGGCTCAAGTTCACTCCCATTAGTGTCTCCCTCCTCTCCTCCACTGGCACAGGGAGACAGGGAATGGAGGTTGTAGTCGGTTCATCACACCTCTCTCCTTCTCCTTACTCCTCATTGTCTTTCTCTGCTCAAGCATGGGGTCCCTCGCACAGGAGAAGGTCCTTCACAAACTTCTCTAATGTGACTCCTTCCCACAGGCTGCAGCTCTTCACAAAATGCTGAGTGGGTCCCTCCCAAAGGGCACAGTCCTGCAGGAACAGACTGCACCAGCACAAGTGCCCCATGAGGTCACAAGTCCTGCCAGCAAACCTGTTCCAGCATGGGCTCTTTTCCCCATGAGTTCACAGGTCCTGCCAGGAGCCTGCTCCAGCACAGGCTTTCCACGGCATCACAGCCTCGTCTGGGTGCATCCACCTGCTCCACCTTGGGGTCCTCCACAGGCTGCAGTTGGATCCCTACTCTACCATGGACCTTCATGGGCTGCAGGGGTACAGCTGCCTCACCATGGTCTTCACCACAGGCTGCAGAGGGATCCCTGCTCTGGCACCTGGAGCACCTTCTCACTGGAGCACTCCTTCCTCACTGACCTTGGTGTGTAGAGAATTGTTTCTCTCACAGTCACATTCCTCCCTCTGGCTGCAGTTGTTCTTCTGCAGCAACTTTTTACCCTTCTCAAACGTTATCCCAGAGGTGTTACCACCATGGCTGATGAGCTCATCCTTGGCCAGCAGTGGGTCAATCTTAGAGTCAGCTGGCATTGACTTTGCCAGACAAGGAGGAAGCTTCCAGCAGCTTCTCATAGAAGCCAACCCTTGTAATCCCGTGCTATCAAAACCTTGCCACACAACTCCAGCAGACCTATCCTGTCTCTTACCAGCATGTGTTGGGTTCCAATTTATCAACAACCCTCACGAGAAGAAATACACACGCAACAACAATGTTAAACCTACTTGTAAGTTTGTACATGGTATTACAGTAAGGGAAAAAAATCCTGCTCTATAGTAACTCCAGGAAAACAGCAGGCAAAAGAAATATTCCACATGGCTTTCATAGTCCTAATTTCTGAACCAAGCTTTAACACTTGCACAGCAAAAGATTAAAACAACACAAAGCAGAATTATTTTGTGGTAATTAAAAAATAATAAAAACAACAACAAAAAACCAAAACGAAAACCCCTCCATCATCCCAGCACTCCCATTGAGGCTGAAGTCTTCAGAAATGTCCAATATGCCATCAAAATTTCAGGCTAAGTTTTTCTAATTGAAAGAAGCTGCAAAGAATGTCTGTTCCCTAAAATAATACCTTCATCAAGGCAAGAAGTATGCTACCTACAGTCATCCACTTGAGCAAGACTTTTCCAACGAGAAAACCTGTACTCAACCAGATTATCTTTCAAAGACTAACCAGGTTTTTATTTCAACTCTCTGCAGCTCTTTTTTTCCTCTTCCATATCTATACAGAGACCAAGCAGTAGTCCCAACACCTCAAAATACATTAGCAGAGGTCTACTCCATCCTTCTGCAAACAGTCCAAGATAGACCAGAACTCCATTTCACTCTCCACTACAGTCATCCCAGGATCCTTAGCCTTCCTACATGAAACTTACCTTGAACATCACACAACAAGCAAAATATTTTAGAAAGTTATAAGTAAATTCTGTCAGTTCAAGATGATTAGCACTAAAGCCCAGAGAACAGGGAAAGCACCTCAAAGCTAATCCTTTTCATAGCAACAATTCACAGTTATTTTATTCCTAATTGTCCAACTTCTGTTTTCTTCTCTTTTCTGCTCAAAAACAGAGTAAGGAAATATTTCTAGTATTTCATTTCAATCCCTCCCCGTAACAGGGACCACTCACAACTCTGTGCAACAGCACTCAGATTTCTTAGACTCTTCTATAGCACCTACTTAAAACCTCCTGAAGCAGAAATAGTTTACTCTGTCAGAACACCAATTTCTGTAAAGAGCAGTTCATCTGACAGTGCCCTCAGTGCCACTGCAGCTATCACAAACCCAACAATCAGATAGTCACTAGATGGCTCAGAACTGACCCCATTAGAGATACTGGCTATTAACATAAAAGTGGCTTTAGGAAACTGTGCAAGATTATACTGCCTGATTAACAAAAAATCCAGTCATAATATATAAAATGCTTGCAAAATGACAATATAACTAGCAATTATTAGTGTCCTAATCACTGTTGATATTTGCAAACCAGCAGTACTAATTCCACTCAGATCAAATCATAGTTCATATTCAGCACACAGGAGGGATTTCCATACCTCTGAAATTATTAAATTACTGTTCCAGAAGCAATGGTCATTCAAAACAAGCTTGAATATCAACAAAGGAGTCAGAAGAAAATACACCTGTCAAAATGGCAAAGACTGCTACCCATTTCTAACTAATTAGAATATTTTACAGTAAACTACACTGTAAAAAAATAAGAATATATTGTTAAAATGCATTTTAAAGCTGTTTGTATGATCAAACTTTATCATAGAAATATTTTTCCCAACACAACAAGAGATGACAAGACATGAACATTCTGTAAACAATTAAAGATCAAACCAAATATAATCCAGGATATACATTTTCAGTGAAACCAAGTACATCATCTACTTCATGCACAGTTACATTGACTGATCTTCTGAAATTCGAATACACATGAGGAAATACAAAGATTTTAGCACGAAAACCCTAAAATTGTGAGGCTTCCTTTCTCCACTTCTCCCTTCCCGCTCCTCTAGATACATTGCTCTTGTCAAAACTGCAATTAAAATACATACAAATAGTAAAAATAGTCCAAACTAGATGAATGTATAACTCCTCACAAAAATTCCTGGAAAAATATACTATTGATTAGTTGATTGTAAGGTGATAAACTTTATAAAAGTTAGAAGAACATGAATAAACTCTCCATCCTTGAGTTTTCCAGCCTGTAGTCCTAATAAGCCCTGAACAATAAGGGGGTCAAGAATACGAAATCCAAATCCTTTGTATTATTGCAATGAGTAATTAATTCCACATAAATGGAAGTCAGTAACTATACAATTTGTAGGTGATTGCAAGTCAGGAAATCAACCAAATGTGTACTGTCCTGTCATGAAACATTTCAAATGAAGTTATCAGCTGCTTTTGGAATGTACCATACATATATGGAGCTCTGTCCAGATGAACCAGTTAAAGAATCTATTCCATCCTCCATTAATTGAAATCCATATTGTGATCAAGTGAAATCTGTGCACAACTGCCATCTGCTATCACATACCATGTGCTCAGATAGTTTATAGGAGATTCTATACTAGGATGAAGTTCATTCCTTCCTTTCTACAGCCTTCAAGGTTTCTTGATGGTCCTTCGAAAAAAAGAAGAGAAAACCAACAGAGCTGAGTACAAAAAAATAAAGGACAAAAGACAGAAGAAATGAAGACTTTAAAAAAGTAAATTCAGAGAAAGATAAGTTAATATAAACGGAAAAGAAGAAATACTTCAATCAGATTATCACCTTATTCAGTCTCACAGTTACACAGTTTTGCAGGTTTTTATTTGGTTTTCAGTCAGGATTTTTTTCTGATTTTGTCTGGCTTGTGGGGGGGTTGTTTGTTTTGTTTTAGGGTTCTTGGGGTGGAATTCTTGCTGTTTATTTGCTTTTTAAGAGTCAGACCCGTTAATTCACTAGCCTCAGCTGTTTGGGTTCAACTAAGAAGCAGCAGTCAATGGCAGCTATTCAACAGAATGATATATGATCTCTTCCAAATTTCTGATAAATACATCTCCTTTACTAAAACCCAGAAACATTTATTCATATTGTGTCACACCACAAAAGAAAGCAAATACAGGGAATATATACATTAAATCTCAGCTTTCAATATTATTTCCCAACAACCCTAGTTAGGTGGGATATTTTGGACTAATACAAAGGAAACCATGCTACTTTTCTCAAATGGCATTTATCTCAAATTCTATGCTTAAAAAAGCAATTTGACTCAAAATACTTCAAAGATTTTCACTCACAATGCCTCTACTTAAAAGCAAAAGCACAATTTACAAAGCAATTCAAAACAATCAACAAAAGTAGTAACCTGATCTGTTATAATAAGAACCCTAACTGGACATTATAATAATTATTGCTCTGCACTGCCAAGAAATTCTTCTCTGAATAAAGAATATTATCAAGGAACTCATACTTCAAATTAATAGAGAAAAGTCTTGTATCTACCACCAAACAATACGAAGCCGAACTGGGCGGGGGGGGGAGGCAGGGGGAAGGTACAGAAAAAAGGACGAGGAACATCCCCCTCCCACAGCCACTCCATTTTTAGATGTATTAGTGAATGCACCGAAGCAACTTTACAATACTGCAAAATATGCAAAGTAACTATACCAGCATAATTTGTGGCATCAAATATTCTATGCTTGTATGTCATGCCTTGTTTTGCAATGCCACCCAGTGGAAGCAATTTTGTATTTCATACACACTGATCTACTAGTGGAAGAGATTATTTTCTAGTGTCAGCATTCAAAGATCCTTCTAATACTGCATTAATGCTTTTTCTTTTAATTTTAAATAAACATGGTTTTATTTTTCATTGCATCATCTTCTTGTTGAGTAAAAGTACAAGGCTTGTTTAATCTACTGCAGTAAGTATGTTAATAGATAAACAAACAAAAAAAACTGTTTAATGAACACACAGGTTGCTGAAAACAAGCACAGGCTGACAGACACCATGTAATGAACTGGTTTTGCCTGACCAAATTACTTACACAGGTATGAATTGAACAAGATCCAAAAACTAGCACAGCATTTATTGCTGTAGCATAAGCTGACTTGTGCCAGTTGCAAGAACCATTTTCTTTAACAGCAGTGCCAAGGCAGAAGCTGTCTCTGCACTATCTTTCTTTTTCCTCAAGAAATGAAAGTCCAACACAACAGATACACACATGCCCGAGACCTAAAGCTTTATGAACTACAGCTGTAAATGTCTGAAAAAGATGGCTTGCAACAAGAGCCCCATGTCTGAGAGACTGTTTACTGCACCTTCCAGCTGTAACTGTATTGAAAAGCATCCACTGCATTAGAGGTTTAATGTTCTGCCAAACAGACAACATAGAGAGGAAAGGCATCAGAGATGTTCACGACTGAATAAACTATAAGCCTCTAGAAAGAAAAAGGAATCAAATTACATCTGACCAGTAAACAGCAAGGGTCTCAATCCTTTAAAAATGTTGTGCATCTTGGGCATGTTCCTTGTTGGAGACAAGGATATGCCCTGCAATCTCTGCTTTGGACTCTGCTGAGATCAGATTAAGGCAGAAGAGATGACCGCAAACAAGATGCTCTTTCCTCCTTCACAAAGCTCAATGCAAAGGAAATATTTAAGTTACAGAAATAAATTTTAAAAAGTAAGAAGAAAGACAAAATTTAGGGTGAAGAGTTAGAAATTAAAGGTATAATAGCTTGGAACTCGTTAGTCAAAATAGGTTACCAGGATGAGAGATGAGATGGGAAAGTTTAGAATTAAGTAGGACAGAACAAGCAGGAGTAAGGAAGAAACACACAAATATTTAAAAGTATAAAGAACATGCACAGTATTTTAAAGGGAAGGTATCAAAATTCTCCCATTCTATTCTGTGACCAAGCATTTTAAGAAATCCACTGGAAAATTCCCTTCTACCAGAGATGTAACAAATGAATAATTTTTTTTAATTTATTTCTCTATCAGTTGCATGTCTGACTGCAGCAAATTCTTGGCAACCACAGTTTGACAGTTGAAGGCAAATTAGAATAGAATACTAAGTTGAACACAACAGTCAGAAAATGGTCCACGTGACCATGACAATCATCACAAGTTGCCACGCAGTTCCATGTGCTGCTATCCACTTGCTCCAGTAGTAGAACCCTGCATCAATTCCATGTGGCAGGGGGTTTTTATCATTTTATTTTACAGCTAGCAGTGAAGTTAATTAAAAAAGATAAATATAAAAATATACATAAAAATATTGACAAAGAAGATTGATACTTTTATTCAAGTTTGTAATAACACTGCATAAATACTTCAACTACAGCCAAGTTAAAACTTGCTTCCACTTAAGAAGGAACACCTATGTCTTAGTTTGAGAGGAAAAACCAAATTGTTCACCCAGAAACGGGGAAGGAGAATTCCTCCACAATAATCACACTACCCTTTATTAAATTTAAGAAAGGGAACTTTAAT
>JAOXXN010000395.1:135915306-135933698 GCA_026770055.1 Myrmophylax atrothorax
CCCCCTGCTCAGCGCCGCTGCCCCGCAGGTGGCGAGGGGGGGCGCGATGAGCAACGGCCCCGCGCCCCCCATCCCGCGGTTGGGCATCGCGCCCTACAACTGGAACACGGAGTGTCTGCGGGGCGACGCCGAGGCACCCGGGTGGGCCACAGCCTTCCCGCAGGCGCTGGGGCTCGCTGCTGCCTTCAGGTACCGGCACCGGGGATGGGGCACCCCGGGGATGCGGGATGTGACCTTGTGTGACAGGTCCCCCCTGCCATCCACACCACCCTGACACTCTGGTGCTGTCCCCACAGCCCTGAGCTCATCTACCGGGTGGCCAATGCCACGGCCACCGAGGTGAGAGCCAAGCACAACAGCTTCGCTGCCGCCGGCCGCTACGGTGACCACACCGGGCTCAGCTGCTTCAGCCCCGTCCTGAACATCATGAGGCACCCACTGTGGGGCAGGAACCAGGTGCCAGCATGGGGGGTGACCCCTGGCCATGATCAGGCCATGCAGGACTGTGGCCGAACAGCCGGACATAGCCGTGGCTCAAGGGGGTGTGGGGCTGTGGGGTCTCAGTGGTCACCTGCCTGCACCTCGGCCAGGAGACCTACGGTGAGGACCCGTTCCTGAGCGGGGAGCTGGCCCGCAGCTTCGTGCAGGGGCTGCAGGGCCAGCACCCTCGCTACATCAAGGCCAGCGCCGGCTGCAAACACTTCAGTGTGCACGGAGGCCCCGAGAACATCCCCGTCTCCAGGCTCAGCTTCGATGCCAAGGTGAGCACAGCGGGGTCAGAGGTGGCAGGTGGGCAGGTGGTGCTCCAGGTGCTGACCTGTCGGGGTAGGGGTGAGTTACAGTGGACAGAAGAGGTCAAGACAGATTCAAGCAGCCACAGGACAAAGAACAAAGAACTTTATTTTTAGTTACAACTTCACTTTTATCTGCTGTTTTTCAACACCGTGTCATCACATAATTGGCTAGTCAGTTCTCTAAGCATAGATGGAAATGTTTTATTGGCTACAAGGTCTGCTACATTCTTCAGGTGGCTTCCTCTTCCTTAAGGGTGCACTCCAAACTGCTCTTCTTTCAAGGATACACCTTGAACTGTTCAAGATCAATTTCCTCATCAATTACCTCAGACATTAGAGGATGCACAAACCCACTGCCACCCCCACAATACATGGCTGTGCTTCTTTTCAGTGCCTGAGAAAGATGAACAAGAAAAAAATTAAAAACTTGTTTAAGTTCAGTGTAATGATATTGGGTGAATTAAGTTTGCAGTGAACTGAAGAAAACTAAGGTTCTATGTACATCTGTATTCACACAACTACTTCAGAATACAAAATTGTTCACCTTGAGCAATTTAATTAACTTAAAAAAAATCCCAAATGCAGAAAAACCTCAACCCCAAAATGCACCAAACAAAACTCAAAACCTAAAGGTTTAACCTTTAACTTTTCAGGTATTGCAATCCTTAGAGCAACAATGCACGTTTCAAGTGTAATTTCAGACTCAGGGGAAAATGCTTTACCTGTCCTTATCTTGAGACAATAATTGCTTCAAGACTGTCTTTTAAACAGCTTTTAGTGTATTGCTGAAATTAATGCATATATTCTGCTTCATATCTTAATTAGCAGTATAAAAACTAGTGCAGTACTGCTGTGGTTAGCTGATAGCATATTGCTGCCAAAACTCTGGTTGTGCATCTGGCAATTTCTCGTGTACGGAGCTTAATTGAGAAGAGTGCAATCAACACTCAGAGAAGAGGTAGACAAAACACTACTCACTGTCTCAAATCAAAGAATCATTAAGGTTGGAAAAAACCTCCAAGGCCATCAAGTCTAGCTTTTGAAGGGCCTAGTTCTGCCCCAGCTGAAGTGAAATACAGCTCTGATACAAATGTGTTCAGTGGCCGTGTGTGTCTTGCTGTAACTCTGAAATCTTGGCATGACCCCAGGAAAGTGGAGAGGCACAAGTTATCTGATTGTTGTGGGCAATGATGAAACCTGTTGAACCCTGCCAAACAGGCATGCTGGTGATACTGGAAGTGTAGTCGCTCATGTATAGGAATGACCAAATGACCTGGGAAATGGATTAAAATGGATTAACTTTTGGTGGCTAATTCTTGTCATCAGTGGATTTCAGAAGCCTGCAAGCCAAATTTCTTGTGGATTCCTGTTTGGTTTTTTTCAGTTGTTTAGCTTTATGTCGAGAATAAATATAAAATACAGGATACAATTTAATAAATGAAAAAATGGAGATGAGTTGAGAACCTGGGCTTATAAATATGTATGGATATATATATGTTTGTATATATGTATGTAATTGACACACCTGAAGGTTTTTTTTTAATTTTAGTTTTGCACTTTGTAAACTTCCAAGTCCCTTGATTTGCAGCATAAATACTGAGTCTGCAGAGGTTTTTGAGTAATGGTTGCTTCCTAAGACAACCTTTTCAATCAATTTGTTTTCATGTTTTTCTTTTTTTTTTAAATTTAGCATCTATCTGTACTGTCCAATAAGGCAGTAAGATAGTGTGAACGGGGGAAGATGGCTTTACTTTTTCAAATAGTAAGTGCTATTCTACTCTTTCTCTCCTGCCCTCCAAGCTGTTAGAGTGAATTCTGATAGAGTGGAGTGAGCTTCTAAACAAGCTTCCTTTCAGAAAAGGGGTACCTTTATTCTCATTTCAGCAGGTCACCTGCTCTTCATGCCAGGTAGATGGCTTCTAGCTGTCTCTTCTAAAAATGGTATTTTCTTTCACCAATTTAGTGTTAGTTTACAATAATTTCTACTTTTAGAATAGAAAACTTTCCATCTAATCTCATCTAATCCATTCTGCTTTCACTAACATCCCTTATTTCTGAATCCTTCAAATTCTTGACTGATGCATTCTTCTGTCATCTTGATATTGTCAACATTGCTCATTCTGGAAGGTAAGGAAGTGCTTGAGCACAATATGAAATGATGATCCAGTCTTTTAAACTAAAAGCTAATTGTGTTGGATGATGTTTGTTCTTGCTTCTTTGTGGGAAGTCTGACTCCTTATTTCCGTTAGATAAAGAGCCAATCCACTAATGTACAAGATTCTCCATGTTTTTAAGTCTCCCATGAAATAAAACGACACTAATGTTGAAGTAGAGTTGATGTGTGCCCTGAAGCCCTTCTGAGCTGCAGCTCGGCAGTGCAGTCTGTACTTTGGTGGTTTCGTACTGACTTAACCTTCCATTTTGCAGTAAAAGGGCCTGTTTGTTTATTAGCCACCCTGTATGATTTTTCAGTAGCAGAAATTCCTGATCTGGACTATATGTGAAACAATATTTCCAGTACTATATTTCTACAGTGTTTAATAGTAGTTACCTTATGTAGCAAATGAGCACCAATAAAAATTAATCTATGCTCCGTGAAGCTCACAAATCCCATTATGTACCTTTTTAATAAAATCCTCAGGACAGTATTGGAGCAGCCTACCTAATGATCCACCTTCCTGACTCTTCCTAACTTAAAGCCTGGAATATAAAAAGTGATTTAAATGCAATAGCATATTTGAAATCAAGCTGTCCTTCAATGGAATACTCATGGCCTGAGGAAAATGTCACAGGGCTGCCTTCTCTTCTCACCAGGAGGTACGTTAAACTTGCAACAGAAAATGTTGTTACAAGTGTAGATGTACATAATGAAAAGCTATTTGTGAAGCCTAACCTCTTATTCTTTACTCTGAAATGTTCACCTGTAGAAGAGAGAAAAGCAATCCTTGAGTTATAACAGATACTCTGAGTCAGGCAGTACCTATTAGAGGTGATCTGTTGAAATGATGTGATATGCTGAGTATAAATTCTCTAGATTATGAAATTGTCACTGAAAAATAGCAACCAACAAGAGTGGCTTCAGCCAAAGTGTTTTTTCTTGGCTGGGTTTTCTGTCATGATCCAGTCTGGCATACAAATATCAATAGATCCAGGGATGAACTGGTGCTGTAGTGCACACAACATGAACAGTCTTTCTTTGATGATGATTTTTCGGCAACACTGATTCTAAAATAAACAATGTTTACTCTCATCATACATTTCCATCAAAATGGAAAGTAAATTTAAAAAGCTAGTTTTATTTTTTGACTTAATGACTACATTTATAATTTGTATATGGAAGACATGCTCAAGTAAGTATGAGCTGCTCTCTGATCATCATTCTTCTCTCCTTGCATTGCCAGTGTTCAGTGTCACTGGTAGTGTCCGAAACGTATCAGCTGTACTGTCACTGCAACTGGTTGTCTGCATTTCCCTTTAAAAGTGTCTTCTAACTGTGACTTTACCTATGATTATGTGCTGTTTCTTTAAAGTCCATGTACATTAGATACTTGCATTATTTACATCAGTGAAATGTCCTTATAATAGGCAGGTGGCATCTTTGCTGCAGGTACCTCATCTCTTTTCTTGCATTAATGCTGTTTCACAAAATGCTCCTTGCTTAGCAGCAGCTGAGGTAGTTGGCTTTGAGAACTGTATAAAGATGTATAATCCTCTGCATCTAATTTTTTTCTTTTGCAGGAAGGGTTTCTCACCATGGCCATAACACAGTTTCGGCTCTTTAAAGTCTGTACTTGCCTGGCAGCAGTGCTTTCTTTCATTAAAAAGTTAATATGCAGGTAAACATATCTTATTTAATTTGGTTGCATTTTCTTTTTCAATTACAAGTTCTTACACTTCTCCCAGCACCCACCCTCAATTTCCCAATTCTGTTTTTACTAATTGCAAAACAATCAAGACAGATGAAAACTAAGTCAAATTCATTCTTTAATTTGCATGTCTTCAGAGTTCCAGAAGTCTGTGTAGTGCATTTGTGAGTGTATTTTGTTGTATGATAGCTGAATGAGGTTTTCTAAACAGCTATGATAGGGTTTTAAAATTGTCTTTTAAAACTTTTCCTTGTCAAACTAGAAAGAAAGCTGTTTTCCATGTTTTCTAAAAGTACTTGGCAAGTGATAGTTTGTTTTTAAGAGATTCAGTTAGTGGCAGCATCCACCCTGTCATCAGGCCATTGTCTTTCACTATAAATATAAGCAATTCTCATCCTGATTTGTCAAAAACCAGTTGCCTGAGACTTCAGATTCTTCTGCCTGTTGAAGATTCTTTCAAGAGTTTGCAGGACAGTGATGGAAGTTCAATGAAGTTAAATGATGAATAATGACTTATTTTTTTCCTACTCTTGTAAGTCATATGCAGTGTTCCTTTGACCCTTGAACGCAGGGATGCAGTACTGAGAAGCATGTTAGAGTTGTGTAGTGGTAGAGTTCAGTAACAGTGGCACAGTACCTGAGACAGATCTTGGCACTGTGTTGTCACATGAACTACTGTGCTTCTTGCTGCTCTTGCAGCATGTTATTTTACATAAATAGCAGTCTGGAGAAATGTATTTTCTTTTCTGTGTATGATGACAGCAACTTTGTCAATGAGGTTAAAGCATATGCAGAATATGTGGTAGACAGAAAACTTTATTTCCTCTTTGCCTTTATTTATTCAAAGAATAAGAGGAAGCTCTCAACTTGTTGGTAAATTTACTACAGATCAAGTGATACTTTAAAAAGGGACATTTTAATGCTGCATACAACTATATAGATGTCAACCTTAGTTGTATGATTTGAATCCCAGATTAAATTAAGAATACTTGCTGTTCAAGTTCTGAAAGAAGTCAGAACACCGAGTTGATGATAACTTCTATATTATGTGGACTTGTCATTTCTTTAAGTGTTAAGATAGTTTTTATAAGCAGATAATTGTTTTGTAGATGTAATTGTTTTGTAACGGTATTTTCATCCTTTTTTCAACTGCATGAACTAAAACCGTGAAATGAACAGCTGAGAAACTGCTTGGAAGTAAAAAAGTACAAAACCTTCTCTTTTGTGAATAGCATTTAGCTGAAGGATTGAAAATTTAAAATCTTTCAGATAAACAAGTCAGTGGATCAAACTAATTCAGTCCATTAGCTACAGATGTTTGTCCTGTTCACTGTCAGCTGCAAAGTGTAGCTTGATAAATTTTGTTGCCCTGTAATCCACCCCTTCATATGAGTATGCCTGATAACCAGCAATTGTGATTTAATTAAATGTGCATTTTAATTCAATGGATATGATCTAGTACTTAGGTACATTATATAGTTTATATTGGGTTTCTATTTGAACAAGTGCCTGTAGAGATTATGTATCTTTCTAGTAAGTGTAGAGCTTACATATAGTACTAGTCATCTCTTTAGTTAATTTTTTGATAAACAACAGCCTGTCTGAGTCCAGTTTCCAGGAAATAAAACATGTAAGTGTAAAAAGAGATAAAACTTAATTCTGCTTAAAATCTCTAGTTATTTTCTCCAGCTGAGAAATGTGAATGTTGCTGACTAGTAAGGAGAAACAAAACAAAGAATTCTTGAGGCATTTGACATTCAGAGTGGTGATCAGTATCTGTCTAACGATGGTTGTGAAGCAACTGTTCCTATAAGCATCTTGTTCCCTGTGTAGAAGTGGAGATAGGTAGCCTTCCTCAGTGCTGCTTTGTGTAGCAAACTCTTTCCCACTTTGTGTGACAAAAGCTTTCCTCCTGCCTTCACCCTTGTTAGTGTAATCATTTTGACTAGGTGAGTGTTTGTTACAAGCCAGTTGCTGGAGTCTTCTAGATCACATCAATGGAGAAATATATGTAAGTGGAGAAGTGATGGCTTAGAATGGTGTTAAAGATACTTATGTTGTACACATCTGAAGGAGGATGTTTCCAAGCTTGGGTTTCCTTTGGAGATGTTACCTAAATCTGGTCAGCCAGAAGTCTCTAATGTGTTTGAGGGAACAGTGTTTTCACCTTCCTTACCCTTAAACTCTGTTGCTTTTCAGCTTAAAGGAACAATTTGTAAAGGAACTAGAGTTAATTATATAAAAATTGATAATTTGGTTATATAATCTGATCTTCCCTAAGGAGAAATCTATTGGGCCTAAAATAAAAAAAAATGTATATAGTCACTCACCAGCATGAGCAGAGGTGATATTGCAAGCAATTCAGCTAGTCTGAGTTGATGGCAGTATGTTCTATAATATTAAAGCTAATGGGTGAAAACTACAAATTGAAGTTTCCCAGTTTTATTCTTATCAGTAGTAAGAAACAAAACTTAACTTTTCTGAGCTGCACAAGGTCAGTTACATGTGTCTCTTTTGCCATAGAAGCTTACACTCCTTGGGGGAAAACATGAGTGTAAGCCTTAATTTCATTCTCTTGTGTTGTAAGGTTTTAAAATACAGTGAGTGTCAGCTAAGAATATATTAATTATCATAGTGGTCTTTGAATGCTGTCGTTATCTAGGTGGTTTATGTGCAATGCATTAGTGTTTGTTTTCAATTAAAATTATTTGATATAGTTGCTGAAATGCATTGAAACTGTTCTTTTAGTAGAAGTATGAATTGAACAAAACCTCTTAACTTGCATAATCTTGCACTATTTCTGTTTAGACTTTGCAGGAAAAAGTAGAGGGGCTTTCAAATCAAGCAGCTCAGAAAGTGATTTGTTACCCACAGCTTAACATCTAAGACAGAAAAATTTCTCAGTGTACAGTAGTAAAGTTCTGTGACAAATGTAGAATGCTAGTGCTTGCTTTATAAGCACTGGCAATCTAAAAATTGTAACTGACTCGTGCAAATAATTGAGTTTATTTGTCCATTTTCATATTTCTCAAAAGTATTTCTCCTCTATTTCTCCTGCAGTTAAAAAAATAAATTGCACTTTGAAATTCATGTGAACACTGCTTTAAATTAACTATGAAATTCCTTTGCTTAGCAGACTTTTACTGGCAGTAGTTAATACTAAGGTAGTTGAAGCACTAAATGTTTTAGCCATGACTATTTTCAATAGTACTGTTCTCAGACTTCCTTTTTGTTTTTTTTAAACTTAGTGCTCATGTTTTCAGAGCTTGGAGGAATCCTACATTTTTCTTTCAGGTCTGGAAGAGGACGAAAGTTAAGTGGAGACCAAATAACTTTGCCAACCACAGTGGATTATTCATCTGTTCCTAAACAGGTAATTGTTAAAGTGGTAGATGACTTAATAGATAATCCCTTAACAGAGTGGTTATACCAGTGTTGCAACTGGGTTGCTGTATATCCAGGAAAGACATAATACTATTATATGTGCTATGTAATATTAACTATGTATCTTAGCAAGATACAAAAAGACAAGTTTTTACTTGTAGATAGTATTAACTTGTACTGTATACTTCTGTTCAGCCTGAAGTAGAAGACTGGTCTTCATGGGATGAAGATGCACCTACCAGTGTCAAGATTGAAGGTGGCAATGGTAATGTGGCTGCTCAGCAAAATCCTTTGGAACAAATGGAACCTGATTATTTCAAAGATATGACACCAACTATTAGAAAAACTCAAAAAGTAAGTCTTGTACTTTGAGCTGTACTTACAGAGGAGTTTCCTTGCTTTAAAATTGGCTATAACTAAATCAGCAACTTACAGAGGGTGCTGTTAGTAAAATTAAGCTGCCCTGCTGAAATGAGAATAGATGCTACTGTGTAGTTTAACATGTCCTGTTAAAAATTCTGATGCTTTGCGATCTTAACAATATGATGCTATTTCATGTTTATATCTTCAGTCTTAATGTCATTGGAAACTTATGAATAATTTCATAGTCTGAAGGTTCTTGGAAGTATAATGTGAGAACTGTCAAGTCACTTTAATTCTGAAAGTAGAACACTGCACAAAGATGGTTGTACTCATACCCTTCCAGTGTTTGAACAGATATTTTCTGTGCCCTGTTCTACTGACGTCTGAGAGAGCAGAACTACAGTTTCAGAAAACAATAATTACTTGTTTAGCCAAGTTATATACTGGGGAGGCTGGAATTGGGGAACTGGTATTTCAAAATAGCTTGCTCTTCAAATAGCTGTTTTTATTATGCAGACAAGACAGAAGGTTATATCTACAGGAACATCAACATTGTAAATAAATGCTGATTTAACTTCTGATAAGTGCAAGTTTTGTTCCTGTGTACAAATCTTTCAGCTGGGTACTTACAGATCTGTGAGCCATTTGGAAAAACTCACAATAAAGACTGTCAAGTAATGGAAAAGGTTACCAGGGAGGTTGTGCAGGCTTCATCTCTGAAAGTTTTCAAGCCCCAAGTGGGTAAGTCCAGAGTACTTTCATCAGCCTTAGAGCTGACAGTGCTTTGAGCAGGAGGTTGGGTTACAGACCTTCTGAGGCCCCTTCCAGCTTGAATCTTCTGTGGTCCTATGAACTGGAGGTGATACTGGTGTTCCTTTTCTGTATATTCTGCATCTGCAGTATTCTGTGGACTAAATTCTTCTAATGATTTCGATCTCTCAAAATCTGAGGGGCAGAGGAGGACTGGGGAGAAATAGATTTCTCCTTTATACCCCTTGACATTTTTTGCCTAATAGAATGACCTTCAGGTTCAGAACAAAACTGGAGAAGAGTCTATGCTGTTTGAGCATTGTATACCTGAGGTTAGTTTAAATGTATCTCTAGGGATGACTGCAGGCACTGTAAAGAACATTTCTGTTAACTTGGCCTACTTACCACCCTTAAATATGAATTTATGTTTGTATTTCCACTGAATTTTGGCTCAGTATAAACCCCAAGATTTGAGGTAGAATCTACTCACATGACCGCTCATATACACCTCTCTATTTGGCAATAGAACTTCAAATAACAGTCTGTCATTGCTAAATAAGATTGTCTAGTCCGGTTTCCTTTCTTGCATTTGTGCACTCATTGGAACTGTGAATCTACCTCAGTGGGAAACAGCAGGGACTTAAAGTGGGCCTATATGAAATAAGTTTGTGACTTGCTGTCAAGACAAAAGGAGGGGTATGTGATCTTAGCAACCATGTTAAATTTGCTAATATGCTATGCCTTTTCATAGAAGCACTAGTGCATGTTTTTCAGCCAAACCAGCATGGAGCTTTACTAGTTGATGTGACAGAGAATTTGCAACTATTGAAACTGAACAGATATGTGGTTGAAGTAGCTGGGAGTTCACATTGCAGTGCAGTACAGCAGTGCAGACAGCACTGCCCTCGGGAGTCCTGTCTTACAGTGACCTTTCACAGAAGCAGGATTCCTCCAAGGAATATGTTACATAGTTGGTAGCATCTATGAGTACTGGGAGATGTGGCTATTTGATCTGTAATTCTTTGTGCCCATTTTCTGTCTTGATTACAGTCATAGGTTTCCATGTGACTAAAGAAGAAGCTCATGTGAGGAGGGGCAATTCTTGTCTTTTGCATTTAGTGTCTTTCACTCATCAGTTCATTTGGCTGTACAGCTTCCAGAACCTGACCAAGTTTGAGACACAGTGTGGTGTTGTGTAGCTGAACCTTCACAGGCACAGAGCTAGATGATCACCAAAGAATCTGTGTGCTTTGATTTACTACTTTTTATTCCTGTTTTTGAATATTTTCAGATAGTTATTAAGAAACGAGAGCCTTTAAATTTTGGGATTCCAGAGGGAAACACAGGATTCTCTAGCAGATTAGCAGCTACACAAGATATTCCTTTTATTCACCAGTCGGTAAGTATTGATCTTGTACTTGATGACTATTCTACAGGGGAAGGAATAGTCTGCCTAAGGTCTACATTGTGTGGATTAAGAAGAAGAGTTGTGTAATAATGTAAATTGTTTTAAAATTGAATATTTGGTTCAAAGAATGAAGTGGTTCATCTAATTTTAACTATTATATTCTACTGAGAAAATTGACAGATCAGTGATAAAAAGATAAACTTCCATACACTTCTGTGCCTGGAAATCTGCTAAACCAATGAACTGTGTGTTTTTTGGATTCTATGCAGTAAGTTACTAACAAGAGTAGATGGCTTTTTTGAAAGCCTCTTATGTTACCTTTGCTTTATTATCTTGGACACTAACTTTCTGCTTCTCCCTTTCTGTAGGGATTGTAATCTAACAGTCTCCTAATTTTTGCTCTTTAGCCTTTTAAAAAATATTCTGGTTACCCAACCGCCTGGGCATTTAGCAGGAGATGCTTTCCCTCCATTGGCCTTTGCCGTTTTTAACAGTGCTTCTGCTTTGGTTACATAGTGCACAAAAGGGAGGAAGCAGTACAGCAGGGTGGTTGTACCACCTCCCTGCACTGTCCATAATGAAAACAGTTCAGGAAAGGACTTTCAGTGACTAAAAGTGTCACTCAGCTGATACTGGACATGCCAACGTATGTATGCACGTGTTGGTTCGTCCATGCAGCATCCAGAAGTCTTTTGCACTATCTAGTTATTTAATCTGCTCAGTTTATTTCCTCTTAACCAAAAATGCACTTCAGTATTTTCTTCCTGCTTTTGTCCATAAAACCATTTGACAACTGGAAAACCTCAGTATTACAGCAGGAAAAAAAGTATAGACAAAAGTATAGAAAAAAGTTGAGAAGCACTGGCATATCTTGAATACTTCTATAAGTCTGAAGCATTAAGTTTAAAAATGGATGTTAAGAAAACTTTCTTGTCTCACCATCCAGGAGCCACTCTGGCAGTCACACACCAGTGTTATATCTTTATCCATGTGCTTAGAGCTTCTCTTTTGTTTCAGCCTGAACTGGGGGACTTGGATACTTGGCAGGAAAATACCAATGCCTGGGAAGAAGAGGAAGATGCTGCCTGGCAGGCAGAAGAAGTTCTTAGGTAAGTGAAATTAATGTGAAAGAATCAAATTTGTTTGTTTCTTGGAACACCTTTCTGGTAAGTGCTATGAATTTTAAGCACATGTTAAATTATTTTTGTGCATCTAATCTCTATGTAATTGGTACTTGGCAGAAGACATTTGGGTCTAATCCATTTTACTGAATGAAATAGTAGGGGAATCTGAGAATCACTGGAACATTGGAACAACACATTAATATATGCTCATGCATGTGCCTGCTAAAAACTAGCCCAATAATGCCTCACCAATCCCAATGATTTATTATGAACAAATAATGATTGAACTTGATTAAGTAAAATACCACTTGATGTCCTTATAAAAAGGATCATAACCATGTGCTTAAAGTAAAAGTAGTCCAGGATAGAAAATAAAGTACTAAGTATATTCTTGGAACCCCTGTAGGAGCTATGCTTTTCTGGTGAACTTAACTAAACTGGCTGATAAGGCTGAATGTAAAACCAAAGTCTTGCATAAAGTTAGAGTGAATACTTCATCTGATCTGTCTGTGTTCTATTTCTTCCTTTTAAGAACACACAGGAGAAGTACGGAGGGTAAAGAGGTACAAACTGAGTTTAAGTTAATCACACACAGTGATTGGGCTTTGTAGTGACTTCGCGTTTTATCAAAATTTATTGCTTTCTACATTATCAGGTAACCAGCCCCAGACTGGACTTTACAAGTACATGGCTTCTGTGGTCCAATAGTGATAACAGGAATTAAAGACATGACACATTCAAAAGGCTTTCTAGAACTGTGAATCTTTAAAGGAAAAAGGTATTTTGGGAAAAGAATAAAAGGATTCCAATCAACTATTTTTTTTTAATGTTTTGAAAAATGTACTTTTTTCAGTCAGTGCAATAAGACAAGGGAAGTCACCAGCACACTTTCAATGCATTAATCATAATTGTTTCAATTTATTATCTGCCAGTCTTGCTCTGTAGCAGCTTAACATGTGAGAATAAGGTTATAATGCAAATACTTTTGTAAACTTAAACATCTATCTCTATATGTACATTCTAGTCAATATATTGGTCTTTTTTAAACTTCAGTTCTGTTTCTGCTCTTGTCTTTCAGTAATGTATAACAGAAGTATGAACTTTATGCTGTGAATGATGTGTCTTTGGGATAGTTTTGTTTCAAGGGTAGTAGTTTTCCTCATAAAGAATATAAATAGGCTCAGCAGGATCTTTAACGTGCAGTCTACTGAGCCTTAAATGTACAACAAGGAAAAACGCTGCTTTTTTAAACTGAGACGTAAAACAACTTCTTTGGATAACTGCAGAGGCTGCATTGTACTTTACTTAACTCTTGCCCCGTTTCATGACGTGTGTTTTTAGGACTATCAAAAGTAGTATTCAAACTTTCCAAAGCACTGGCTTGTCCTGTACAAATTAGCTCCTAAAATGATCTGGTGTATGTTTATGGCCGTTTACTTCTGGAGTGTAAAATTTGTTCAGTGTGTATTTCCAGGATGGTCAAAGGCATATTGTCTGCCAACTGTCAGATTCATGCTCTAGAATGCTTAGGAAGAGAGATCTCTTATGTGGCAATAGCAGTGAGGTTTTCCCCAAACCTTCATTTTTCAAACTGCCATGTTATTAGATTGAAGCTATTATAAAGATTTCAGCCTGACATCTTTATTATTGAAAGGCTTCAGCTCAAGTTATTAATTTTAATGAAATTCCTTCTTGGCCACACTAAAAAGTATAAAAATTTACTTGTTATAGAAGGGTTGTGTATGTGTCTAAATATTTCCAGTAGCTAGAACATGATCAGAACTGTAGCTGTCTCTATGGCATGCCACTGGCTACCTCAGTACAACTGGTCATTGTGTAAGCTGTATCCCAGCTGTGTGAAGCAAGATTTTTATATGTTTGTCTGTAAATGAGGGAAGTGCTGGCTGTTTTTTAGCAAGATTGATGGGAAATACCTGCTGGGTTTAGTATTTCTCTTGCAGTAGACATCAGTGATATATTTAACATCCGACAATAAACACAAAACTGAAGTACAGTACTTGACAAGCCTGGCTCTGTTTTTGACAGACTGCAGTAAGGAAGTGGCATGGAGTCTCTTAATGCTAGCAGTCTGCATCCTGCTCTACAAAATTATGTGAAGATCCTGTGGCCTCTCTGGTGACTTAGTGCATAAGCATAACAGTTGAAAGAAGCATGTATAGGATTTCAGACTGCTAAATGGAGGATAGAGTCCCCCTAACATTCCAGAGTGTTAATGCTGACTGCACTCCAGTGGTGCTTTTTGAGAATGAAATGAATGTGCAGAAAAAGTAAAGGTCTCCCTTAGATAGCTTTGTCTGGGTACCTGGTGGTGCTCACATAGTGTTTAGAAGTGTTAGAGTAATTTTTGTGTGGTAATAGAATGCTGATCAATCATGCAAAATTGGGCTGGCTTGCTAAATAGCAGAGAAGACTCTTTCCTGTGATGCCTCTGGTGACTCAGTGCGTAAGCATAACAGTTGAAATAAGCATGTATTCCAAGCCAAGCACTCCCTGGAATCAAAGCATGCAGAAAGGCAGTGCTGAGTATTAGGCTACTAGTTTCTGTACTCTTTTTTCCCCCCACACTCTCCAGCAGATTCTGGGCAGATTCTGGGGTGCACTAAAATTTTCCAGTCAGTGATGAATCAGTGTAGTGGATGATAAACTGCAACTTGGTTTCTTCTGAAAATTCTACATACCTATCTGCATCTTCAGAATTTCTGTTACCAATGAAGCTTTTTTCTCCAGTGGAAACAGTTAAGCTCGTGCATTTCTAGTTTATAGTAGCTACTTGTTTGTATTTTTTAGTGACCAGTTGCTCTGAGGTGAATGTGAAGTCTCTCTCATTTGGGTGTAACCGAATACAATTTCTCGGCCCGTAGAGGGCGCAGTTCCGCCGCTATGTCATCGTGGGGAAAAGAAACAACAGTCATCATCAGCATTGCTTAATACCTCATGGGGCTTTTTGAAGCTACTGTCTCTACATACTGGCTGGTGTACCTAGCGCATCTTCCCTTCTACATTAGTTCAGAGGCGTGGGGAATATAAGAAAATCTCCTGCTGTAAAGTGACAAATATTACTCTGCATATGCTTGACTCACAGCACTGCCAACTGTTTGGCTTTCAGGTGGAATGTAGAATAGTTGGTGATGATCTCAGAAAGCCCCAAAACTTCTGAGCTACGGTAAACTTGGGAGGTAGATCCTGATGTGAATGACTAATTTCATCCGTCCATGACTGACAACAGCAGCTTAGTCAAATACAGGAAAACTTTTGGCGGTTAATAATCAGTGAAGGGAAACAATGAAGGTATTCAATAAGTGCAGTCTCTCCTGTCCAATACAAAGATAGTATGTAGACTTTGTACCTGTGGTACAGCTCAGTACCTCAAATATTTTGAAGTTTTGTGTTTCCAGTTTGTCCATAGTTGGAATCTACCAGAGAAGGTTGCTTTAGGTGATAATTCTTTTTAACTTTGTATGTTTTACACATGTAGGTGGATGTGCACAGATAATTTAGATACATATAAATTTAACTCCATACTGCCTTATCAGGTAGAATTCTTCATTCGTTTTTAATAAGCAGTTCTTTATTCTTATTAAATCTGTGTTAAATGTCACCTTTTCAGATTAATGAAGCTTCTTTTTTATTTTTAAAATCCTCTTGCAAGCAATGAATCCAAAGCAGTGACCTACTTAGGCAATACAGGAGAGAGCTGCAACATGTCAGTTTGAGTATGGATCTAGTTGTTGGTCCTGCACCACTCAATAATTTATTCTAGCTAAAGCAGGGGAATAAAATGAGTGAATTTTTTTGGTGTTCTTTCTAGGTTTGGTGTAGTCAGTTATGTATTTGTTGCAATGGGAAACCTATTTCTATAGACAGATTTTTGAGCTAAGAGAGTGATGTCTGGAGTTTTATAATAATTACAGGAAATAATGCTAAAAGGATACCCAACTGAAGACTTCTTAATTATTTTCTTATTTCCTTAAAGACTATTGTTTATATTTGTAGCAGACAATAGTGTACAACACAGATCCTCAACTCCTGATGGGGAGTATTTGAAGTTACAATCTCATCTAATCATGACAAAAATGTTTGTAGAACTTGTGTTTCAAAGGGGGTCACTACTGATGCTTCTGCTAAGGGAAAGGAGGGACTCAAGTCAAACTGATTTGGTCTGAATTTGAAAAGATGGGTACTCTTGCTACTGAAAGCATTAGACAGATTTTTATTTTTTGCATTAGGCCTTACAACTGTCCTAAACTCTCACTGATTCGCTTTGAATCTTTGACAGTTTAGTGGCTTTTAGACTGCAAAATGATTGAACAAATATTACTGCCTAAGACTTGATTGGGTTAGGTTGGGAATTAGGAAGAGGTTTTCATCCAGTCCGTGGTTGAGCACTGCAATAGGCTCCCCAGGGCAGTGGTCACAACACCAGGCCTGACAGTTTAAGAAGTGTTTGGATGATACTCTCAGGCACATCGTGTGACCCTTGGAGCTGTCCTGTGCAGGGTCAGGAGTTGGACTTTGATGATCCTTGTGGATCCCTCCCAATTCAGGGTATTCTGTGATTCTAGATTATTCTGAAGACTTCTGCACAATAAAAGAATAACTGTTCTGAGCCTAACAACTGTAGACTGAAGGTCTGTTTTTATTAGTTATAATAACCTATGTATTGATAGGAACTTAAAGTATAACCATGCTGAAAACTGGATTCCTGTTATTTAGCAGTTTATGTTTTCTTTAATTGCAGACAACAGAAGATAGCAGAAAGGGAAAAGAGAGCAGCAGAACAACAGCGAAAGAAAATGGAGAAAGAGGCACAAAGGCTAATGAAAAAGGAACAAAACAAAATTGGTGTAAAACTGTCCTAACAGAAACCAGCCATCAATGGCAGTGCTGGTGAAAAGAGAATTTCAACTCTACAACGTACATATGGGTATTGATTTAACTATTTATAGGACTCTTCAATGCACTGCTTGGTTTCAATGTGTTCTTCAGGTCATCTCAGAAGCCAGGATTTTTCCAAAATGTCTTGAACTACCTTAAAGGAGAAAAACCCCACAGAAAATCATGCCTTGATGGAATGTTTCCTGCAGTAGTTCTATTCCAGCACCCTTCTTTGCAGCAAAGGTGATTGACAAGAATGTTGATTGAAAAACACTCTTAATGAACAGCTCAAGCCTAGAGAAAAGAATGTAAATATTGAGCGGTGGGAAATCTACTGTATTGTCTGTGCTTACCTGAAACATGTAATTAAACACTTTTAAAGAACCCTTTGCTTCCTGCCTGATAAAGAATATCTACATTTGCCTTTTTATCAAAGTGTTTAAACAGTTCAGAGTTTTCCATGGGAGATCGTATTTACCTATTCAGAAGAAAATAACTTGTTGTGGATGGCCTGCAACTCAAAATGTGCTCCTGGTAGGTTATGCAACAGTAGAGCACAAGTTACAGCTGAACACTACAAGAGGATTTCTTGTCACTTTGTCAGTTGCTGCGTCCAGTGCTCCCTTGCCCATTTACATGTGACAGTGCAATGGCTACCAGCACAAGAGTGGTGCACCTTTTTTACAAAGGCTGATGTTGTGAATGTAAGGGAGCATTTTAGTCACTTGTATTAGTAAATCTATTTCTAGCAGAAAATCTTAGATTTCCTACAGTTAAGAAAAAAATCCTCACACCTTATACTTGTTGTACAGGTGTAATTTGAGAAAAAAATCATGCCCTGCTGTTAATAATGCTAGTTTGAAGATTCTCAGTACAGTTACAAGCACTTTTCAAATTTCCTTTTTTTTGTACACTTACTGTATGTATTTACACTGCAATTTCCCTGGTAAAGTGTGCATGATAAATGTTCAGTAGAAGGCAACAGTGCTTTAGTGAAGACGAGGTGTGATGTCTGCTGCAAAGAGAGGTGTATGGGAGGAGGGGGATCTATGTGCTGCTTGTGTCCAGCCCAGTGCTTCAGTGGAGGCCTTTTCCATCTTCTGTTGTGTGTCTGCTGTTATCCTGAATTCATGGGTTGTATGGATTTCTTACCTTATGACAGATTAGTGAAGTCAGCACAATCTGTGTCTGAGACTTGTTTCCTGTGCCTACAGGGGGCAGTGAAGTTATAAGGGAATGGGAAGGGGTGGGGAGCCATGTGACTAGGTCTTGTCTGCTTAGACAAATAGAATTTTTAACTAAGTTGTTGTGGGTTATGGCACTAGTTTTCCTTAAAAGATAAGTAATTGAGAAAACAAGACAGTAAGGACTACTTTTAAATGCCTTTAAATGTTTCATATACTTGTCATGTAGCTTTAAATCTTGCACAAGTCAACTGATTTGACTGCAATTTTTAGATGTTAAATTTAAAAATATATTTAGAAGGCTACACTGCTGTGCATATTTTCTGCACACATGTTCTGGCTGGAGTAGAATGAGTTACTTCAATGCAGCAGTATGGCAAATAAATCTGCTCCAACCACACACACATCTCTGAAATACCTGACAATGGATGGGAGATTATGAAGTTTAGGAATAAGCTTCAGTAATAATCTGTGTGTGTCCTTTTAACAGCACTGAAGAAGGACATACCAGTCATAATTCTTTCACTATTGCTGACAAAGGGCAGGGAAACTTATCTCCTGCCTGTTTAAGGTGAAACCTGTTGAAAGCTGCATCTCGTTTTTAAAAAATAGTGCTTACTGTT
>JAOXXN010000395.1:135933708-135948545 GCA_026770055.1 Myrmophylax atrothorax
GAGACAGTGCCAAATAGATCCAAATCAGTACTATTTATTAAAAATAACAACATATGGGTTAGTTAATATGTTGCAAACTATGTCCCTGAATACATCATATAAGCACATCTGATTTTTGAGCCTTCAGCCATTTTAAAAACCTTTGGGTGCTGCCACCTTCCTGTGTGTCAGTCCTGCATTGTGTTCCCTCCTGCTGCCATACTGCTGTGCTGTTCTTCCTTCTGTCTACCTGCCCAGACTTAAGCATAGCTGCTCCAGAGATTCCTCCCATTTCTGCCCTGTGCCGACATCATGCTAGTAGGGAGGACACTGCTCCCAGATGAAGCCTCTTACATGGTAACAACCCATGCATTACCTGTTTCATCTTTTTCCTGTGCTTTCTCCTTTCCTTCTTGCTATATTTTCATTTTTATCCTCAACAAACACAAAAGTACTTTTTCTATACTTCTCGTGAGGCTGCTGCTCTGTTACTATCTTTTCCCTTGGTTTGATTTCCTTGAGGGATCCTGTACACCCACTATGTACACTTGTTTTCCTTCCCTCCAGCTGCCATAGGCTCCTCCTTTTCTCTCCCTTTCAGTGTTACTCATTCTGTGATTCTGTGAAGGGTATAGGTGAATCTGGTGGGGGGGTCAGTGCCCAAGCCTCAGCATTTTCAGCAGCTTTAGGGGCATGCAAGGGTACCTCTTGAGCTGTGTTTTAAAGAAAGGGTTTTTTGTTCCTATGTTAGAAAGAAAATGTTTAATGGGATTATCAGCAGGCATCCCTTCAGCCTGGGAAGGAGCTGACTTGATTCCTATGCTGAAGTCAAACAAGCATGTGCTATCTTTACCCTTAGCCTATGAGCTGCATGTCCTCCCCACCTGCACGTTTTGAGGCAAGACTTCTCCAGTGTGGTACAGGTGTGGGTATGAGCAGCATCTCGACTCAGAAGGATGGGAGTTTTTACTGAACTGTTTGATGGCTGATGGTCCTCTCCTGGCTACTCTGCCCAGCACCAGCGGGATTCAGGTGAGACATGACTAAGACTAAAGTGTAATATTAGAAGGAAAAAAATTAAGATGGTGTGTTTGTAGCAAGAACTGTCATGTCCTCTGTGGATTATGGAACAAAGTCCTGTCCCCCCAAGGTCTGGGACTGGAGCATTTATTATGGTACTTCAGGCCTCTTCTTACAAAGGGCACCTTGAGCTGTCTACATCCCTGAAGTGTGGAGGAGGAAAGGTAGAGGTTTGGATGTGAGCTGAATTTTTGATAGAGGTCAGAGTGAGGACTTTTTATCAGGAATGTCACCTTTCACTGATTGCAGTTAAATGCCTTATGAGAGCTGAGCACATTGAAAAAAATTTTAAGGGCAGGAAGAAACTGATGTTAGGCTGGTGTTAGTGTCTGATGTTGTAAACAGCACATTTAAAAACACTACAGCTAAATGTAGCCTGCCCAAAACATGGTTTGAAATGAGTTTGGCCTATTGACATTTTGAAGTGTAGGTTTGTGCTGCTTTGTTGCCTCTTGCTGCAGAAGAAACCCACCCATGTAGTCGCAGGTGAATGCATCTCCTAGAAATGAAGATCACTTTTTCCTCTAAATTGTGCTCCATTTCACAACCACTCAAAGCGAAGATTACTGAAACAATAGTGGCTGTAAAAGAGAAAGGCAACATTGTAATGGAGTTGGTAACATCACATGTAAAATACTGCTCTCTTGGCCTTGCAGACATACTTTCGAAGTAGGAATAAGGCATTTTCTCTAATATGTTTCAGTCCCAAGAGGAGATACCTAAGAATTAAAAATTCCATGCTTGTGTAAAATTTATATTAACCCCTCCAACTATTAATTTTGATTCTTTGAGTCCATATAATTTAAAAGCTTTTGCAAATGACCTCTAAGCAGCATGTGTTGCAGCAGTGTCATAGGGCAAGCCAGCTGGCTGCAGGCACCCAAGGTGGGAGAGCATGGGAAAGGAAGTTACAGCAAAGCAAGCGAGGGGCTCTCATGTCCATGTCTGTGAACTTTTGGGGACTGTATTACATCAAATTATCTGTTAGAGTTCTCTTTCTTAATGTAATGTTTAATTAAGCCTCTGGAATCTCTGTTGCAAACATAAAATAATTCACAACCCAGGCATCACAGGGACATGGAAGGTGCCCAAGTCACCTCTGTAAGGGTCAGCGCGTTTATCACCCTCTTGAGCAATGCAAATGCTCCCTGCACACTGGCCAATTACATTCCTCGCTTGTGAACTACTCGTAACTCCCTTCCCAAAAGCTGCAGAGCAATGCATGGCAGTGTCAGGCTTCACTGGACCCCTTCTGCTCTGGGTTGCATGGGGAAATACTACAGTTGTTTTGCTTGAAGGGGAAAACAGGAGGCTAGTGAGGTTTAAATGGCCAGAGGTGTTGAAAGCTTGGGTGGAGCCAGGCAAACCCCACTGGTTCATCTGTTGGGTAGCACTGCCCTGTGATCTATTCTCAGATCTTAGGTTTTGGACATGATTTGATGGTCACAGTGTGCACACTGAGACTGCATGACTGTCAGCTGGGTTTAATGAGGCCTTCTGGACCTCTGGTAAATGCCAGAAAGACTGATACTGTTCTGGGATTGCAGCAATGTGAAGTTACAGCTTTCTGGATGATTGCATGGCATTAAAGATTAGGTCATTTGAATCTTATGAATGCAGCATGAGGTGGCAGAGCGGGTGGTGTAAGCATCTGCAGACGGACTGCAGCTGTACTTGGGTTTTCTCTGGCTAACTGTTCTCTTGAACAGTACCAAATACAGTATCTCCCCCAGCTCAGCCTGTACCTGCCAGCTCAGCTGGGAGGGGGTATTTTTTTAATCTTTGCTACAGTAAAAGATTCACACCTTTGACATTTGTATCATGCTTTACTGAACTTGTGATTATAAAGGTAATTTACAATTAAGCAATTAAATAAACAATAAGTTAAAACACAATACATTTATACATAGTATTTCAAAGGGCTCAAAAGACTATCAGGTTCCAATACATTAAGACTTTAAAACAACATTAAGATTCAAAGTGTAGCCACGTCTATACTTATCATTGTAACAAGTTTCAAGACTCCCAACAAGGTACATTTTTGGTTACAGTCCCCGTATACGCACAAGACCAGTGAAATGCTCAAGCAATTGCACGATTGAGAAGAGCACTACACGAGACAGGCACAAAAGATATGCTGGAAGCTGCCTGGGGAATATGGGTTTTACCTTTAAACTGAATTGACACTGGAGACAACAAATGGAAAGCGCTAGCATGCTTTCTGGGGCACAGTGTGATACCCTAAGGGGAGTGAGTCTTCATGTCGGTTACTTAACACTGTAGTTTCACAGATGTTTCAGGTTAGTGCTGTTTAGAGAAATATCCCACCTTTCTCCGGCCATTTTTCCCTGTGCACATCTCACGTTACCCTTGAGCCAGTTCAAAGTGCTCAGTGAACTATCCATGGAAAGTGACTGAGCTTAATGCTAGCTCAGCAATCAAACATAAAAAAGCACTAGCTGTAGTTCCAGACCTCCCTGGTAATGTTAACTGTGCAGATGAGCTGGCACCAGTAAGATACCAGCACAGGGGAGAGATCTGGTGCCTGGGAGCAGGAGGACTATTCCGGTAAGCAGCAGTACTGTTAAAAACATAGTCAGCTTTTTTATTTTGAGACAAGGAACATGTTTTTGAACTAATTTATAGTGCAAATCAAATAGTCAAAAGCAAAATCATGGACTCTGCCAGAATATACAGTAACTTCTTATGATCTATTTCACCTTTCTATCTCTCTGCCTCAGCCATTTGGTGCCCAGGGACAGAGTAGACTTTAGGTTTTGATATTGAAGGGTGTTCGGCGTAAAGAGTGCAAGGCCAACAGGCAGCAACCACGGAGCAATGCTCCAATATTGTAAATAGGATCTGTTCCTCCTCTCTGAGTGCTCAAAGCCCACACAATAGTTGGTACAACAGGGGCTGCTACAGCCAGAAGATCTCCGAGAAGGCTGCTGCTCCAGTATCTCCTCTTTATTCCTGTATTGACATACTCAAAGGCTTCATCATCATGAGGTTCTGTAAAATCAAGTTCTTTCATGAAACGGTTTGCATTAACTCCGTGCTCCACCTTCCTGCATGGAGACTCCATAGGAGACAAAAGGATGGCAGAATTGGGATCACTTGGAGTTAAGTCCACTATGATACCAGAATCACTGAAACTTCCAAGAGAGAATTCACCCAATTCCTTCAGTGAAGAAGGTGGGCTTAGAGGGCAGGTATCTTGAGCTCTGAAGATGTTTTGAATGAGCTGCTCCACATCTAGGCTATATGGCACCACATCAGTCTGGATGGCCTGCTCCACCATCATGTTGCTTTTCTCTTCCTCCTGGCAGTAAGTTAGTTTTCCATCCAGAACAATTTCAAGCATCTCTTTAGTTACAGCAGCACTGAAGGGAGCTGGATCACTCAACTCAGAGGTTGTGGTGGTCAAACTCTCTCCAGCTAAGTCAGTCCCGTTAGCTCCGTCCTCACTCAGAAGCAGCTCACTGTCTGCCACCTCCTCCAGAGCTTGGTCCTCCATGATGAGGCTGTCTGGCATGGTGGCACACAATGCTAACTGTTTCCCCTCTGAGCTGCACGTGTATTCCAGGCACTGCTCATCCCTCACAGCGTGGTTCTGAGCCATCTCCATGCTCTGCAGCAAAGATTCCAGTTTCTTGTTTTGAATGTTTATGTCTATGAAGTATTTCTGAATTTTTTTGTCTTTCTCAGCCAAGCTGTTTTTCATGGTTTCAATAACCTGCTTGAGTTGCTTAATTTCACTTCTTGCTTCCTTTAAGGCGAGCTCCGCTTCCACACGATTGCACTCTTCCTCAATCCAGTCTTCCCTCATCCGTCCCAGCTGAGCTTTAAGCTCTTCTATTTCTGTTTCCCTGTAGCAAAATAAAAATGTTGTAACACTTCTGCTGACTGAGCAGTTAAAGTCAACATGAGGCTCCATTACATGGGCACAGTTATGCTCCAGAGGTGCTCCAAAAAGGAAGCAAATTCCTCTAGGTGCCAATTGTGGCCACCTGTAAGAGACCCAAGACAGCTGGCTGATGGCTAATGGGAGTCACTGACCTTGCCACACAAGCGCCAGCCTTGTGGGGCTGTGCTACATCTCAGACATTTTGAGGCACAGGTCAGGTCTCACCAGTGCAGTGCTTAACATCTCATCTACTGCCTCACTGTAGAGGAAATGGGAAACAGCTGCCTGGACTCATCCATGGTGTCTGCCAGCAGCTTGTCATGTACTGCCATGGCCCATGCTGGCCTCAGGCAGCCAGGTGGCTCAGGGCTGCAGGGACTGGGCTTGCTTTTACCAGCATGGAGCCAGAGGCTGCTGCATGCAAGTGTGGAGCAAGTGGGGAGAGGAGGCCCCTATGTGAGTTCCAGCCCTTGCAGATACTGGAGACCATGGGGTCTCCAAGACTCTGTCTTGAGGCTCCATTCAAACAGCCCTTTGTAGCCCCTCGGACTGTCTGTGCTGGAGAGCCAACTCTCGGAGTACAGCTTCAGTAAAAGAGATGACATCTGTTGCTGTGTAATGCACATTGTAATTTCTTTGTCAACATCCACACAAAAGGTTATTGTTAAAAATTCAATATATAAGCAACAAAAACTCAAGTGGGCACACTGGTTTGGGTGTGAGCTTTTCTTTCACTGGGGAGAAGGGTAACATCTGTAGTCATACTTCACTGAGAGAGGCAGAACAGGACACTAAGGTAATACATGCTGGCAGGTAGAAACTGTTCTATGTATAAAAGGTCTCAGTGCTAAATCAGGCTTGTAAAAAGTTATCCTTTCAAAATATTCTACTGTGAAAGTTCCAAAAATGGAAAAGAGCTATATTTCTAACTAAACTGCTGGGTATGCATCCCCTTAGAATGCCATGAAACTTGAAATACTTGAAAACAACTTAATCAGACTGGTCATATTTCAGATTTCTTAATGGAAGCTTTATGTGGTCAAGAAATAAGTAAAAATATTCATGACTCCCACCTTGAAATGTTCCCAAATAAATCTTTGTGACTCTGATTTCTAAAGTGAAGTTTACCTTTCTTTAAGTTTGCTCTCAGATTCCTTCAGCTTGGTTTTCAAATGCCGTACTGCCACTTCTTTCTGCTGCAGAGGAGTCAAATACTGCTCTGGATTTTGTGGTTTAATGGTATGATTGTCACCACAAGAATTGTATCTCCCTGATCGCCTGAAAAAAACCCAAACAAACCATCATATAACATCACTCCTACAGCGCTTAAGTCCTGGCAGAAAGGAAAACATCCCATTGACTGATATATGCAAAGCTTAACTCATTTGGTGCTCCTCAGTGTCCACACAAGTGATTCCTCTGGCAAATCAAAGTATTTGAATAAACATCTGATTTGTAACTATAGTGCAAAATTTACTGTTTATGTAGTTTGCTTCAGAGTCATTACATCAAATAAGACTTTTTTCTTTAAAACACCTAGCTATCCCCTCACCCAGAATGGATGGTATGCCCAAGAGCAGGCAGCATGGCCACTAGGAAGGGCACCCAGCTGCAGACACAAACAGGCAAGGCAGCACAAGATGTTCAGTTCTGCACAGGAGTTGTGAAACTGAGCACGCTAAAACCTACATTCAATCTATTTAGCTTTAGGTGTGTATTTGACATGCTTGGCTGTTAAGAGTTCTGACAGAGATGGAAAAAGCAGCAGCATGGTGGCAATTTCTTCTCTGCAATACGTGTCATGCTCTGGCAGGTATGCGTGCTCTTTCCTGTACAGGAAACTGCACTCCTTAGGGAGGGAGGGACCTAAGGCTGGGCAGAGTGAATATTCGCCTGAGTGTTCAGTTTCCTGTACTACTGCACCCAACTCTGTAAAGTGAAAAAACTCTCCAGCAAAAGAACCAGTAAATACTTATGAGAACTGATGGCATGAAAATGCATGAAGTAGCCTGCCTTGGAGTGAAAACCAACTGCAAAGGGCTTTGACTTCAAGTAAACTTGAATTTTACAGTGCTGAAACAATAAAGCTTTTACACGGTATGAAGTGCACTGTTCACTGTCAAACCACCAACAGGAGGAGTCACACGTATGCTGAGGTACAAGGTGACTTGTGCAGCAACTCCTACAGCTGATCCCACACTACAGTGCAGAGAGGGTAACTCAGTGTAAGTCAGGAGGCTGAAACACAGACCTACCTCATCACTGGGCTGCTGTCGCTTCCTTTGTATGAGCCCGAGTTGCTGCTGCTGGCTGAAGAAGCTCTGTAACTCTGGTGGATGTTAGCAGGACTCAGATGGGTTTTGCACAGTGAAGGGTCCTTTCCATGGGAAGCAGGAGGGCTGGCTCCAGACTTGTATGATAACGATCCATTATTCCGACCATAAGGGCCACGACTGGAAGAGCACCGAAATGGTAGAAGCATTATCCTCCCTCATCACACAACCTTTTATGTGCCTTAATTTACACACAAAGTTTTCTAAACACTAAAAGAAAGAAGTAACTGTGAGTGGCCAGAAAGAAAGTTCTGATGTCATCAGCCACTGCATGTTCTTTCACTGGCTGGGGGCCTCCCAGTGTGGATTATGCAATCTCAGGAGACCTCAGCCATTTTCACATTTCCCTGTGGACAGCAGAGTTCCCAGTGACTCCATCAGATCTATGTTCCTTGAGTCTTCGTTAAGTAATCAGAGGCCTGTGGTCTGGACTAATGCCAGAAGAACCACACTTCAGCTTTCCCTGGCCAGGCCTTTGGAGGGGTGCGTGCACATGGAGAACTGCTGTAAGGCTGCTTTCATGCTCCTCGGCAAGCAGCCTAAGGGATCACAGCGTGCAGTGAAAACAGATTTTGTATGGGCCACTGTTCTTTTCTGCCTTTGGCATACTGGGGGCTTCATCTGTCATGGTCAGCTATTTATTTGGTTAGATACAGTTTGAACCCCACAGAGAACAGGCTGAAATAGTATTAAAATAGACAATGGAAAGCAGAGTCTTTTCTTTCTTTCTTCCAGTTTTCTCACACATATCTACCTTTCTTTTCCCACTCTTTATCAAATAATGTATCAACTGTGTGTGCTTGAAATCAATTGGTGTCCTCACTGACTGACAGCTTAAGGGCTGGAGCACTCTCAGGACAGCTTCCCAGGATGTGTTCCTCTCCTGCTTACTTTGTTTGTCATCCTGCACTACTACACTGCTACCTTCATTCTCCCACAGAAGTAGTTCTTCTAAATGGTAATGAAACTGCAGGTTAAAAAAAAATAAAAAAAGAAACCAACAAAAAAAAACGACAGAAAAAGGTAAATCCAGCCAGCAAAAGAGAAGGCTTGAACATAAAAATTTGAATGCCATAGAACTATGAAGCAACTTCTCTTCTTTAAATTGTTTCACTTGGTTCCCTCCCTTCTCTGCAAATGGAACAGTTTATAAGGAACAGATGGTTGAGTGGCTGCTGTGAACTTTCATCACACTGCTGTGGTTTGGGTAATTTTATAATTATTTTACAATGAAGTGCAGGACTGTGGTTTGTGACAACACTGAAATGTTTCACAGTGAGTTAAGTCAAACAGTTGGAAAAGAACATACTGCAAAGTAGGTGTATCTTTCTACTTTATGAAGTGTATCATCAACTCTGGTTCATAGCAGAACTTGCACAAACTGCTTAACACAGCAATGCATCTGAAGGAGCCTTATTCTGTCCAATGAAGTAGGTCAGTATACACTAATTTAAAGTTATATTAAAATGCACAGTAGTATATAAAATGATAAATAATCTTACTGAGAGTAAGGTGATTAATCTTACTGAGAATGATAAAAAATATTACTGAAATGATAAATAATCTCACTGAGAGTAAGGTGATTTTAGGGCTTCATATTACACTTAGCACCATTTTTTCTCACAGTCAGTAATTTTACTTGTTAGATGTAATCTAGAGAGAGCTTAAGTTATGTTTACTTTCCTAGCAGTTTCATGATACAGATAGGAAACCACTCAATAAGCATCAGTCTGAGTATCTCTGTATGCTGGGCCACATTGTGACCTTGCAGACGTCTGTGTGACTCAGGCATACGGGTATCCTGCTGCTGGTCCCAGCCTGCCTGCCAGCTTTTCCACAAAGGGCAGGAAACCAGTCCTGTCAACTTGAACTGCTTCCTCTTACTCCACAAAATGTAACCAGCAGGGATTGCGTGGGCAGGACACAACGTGCAGTGCCCCATCCCAATGCCTCTATATTCACAAGCTGTCTGAATTTGCAATTCACACATGACAGGGAGAAATCTTACAGAAATATTTCATGAAAGGTTCATTTAGATAGATGACTCTGATATGATTTTTTTTTTAAATCTGCATATAGTTGTAGTTATATTAAGGTTGGGTAAGGGTATTTCAGAATATAAAGCCAACTAAAAACCATCAAAGGCAATATTGTGTGCTTCTTCTTACAAAAAAATAAGATAATGATCTGGAAAGGTGTATGCTGAGCTGACTATGACAGAGAGAAAACAAAGTGATAGTTTAGGTTAACTGGTTACAAGTATTGCTGTTACCTAACATACACACAGTTACTCTCTCCTCCACTACAGCTAATGCCTTTGCTGCCTTACCTGATCGTATCTCCCATAGTTGTTATGAATAAACAAAACCAGTCAGCTGATCTGGCATACTGACAATTTTTGTGCACTAAATACAGCTTTGCTTTCTCATATCACAATTCTCATCAGTGTGCTCAACCTAGTGCTACCCCAATTGTTTTAAAATACAAGACCTTACACAGTAGTCTATCTTTGCACTAGCAATATTCAGGAAAAAATGCTTTGCTTACTTGCGAGAAAAAGAAGATCTTTTGCTTCCAGCAGCAGACATATGGACTTCAGGTGCTGAAATACTGCCCGTGCTGCTTGAAGAGCTAAAATCAGCCTCACTGCCTGGAAAGGAAAAAGGAAGAGTAAAAACATGATGGAAATTATAACTCAGATTGTTTTCAAAATAACAGTGAATCACAAGCATCCTTCCTTTGTCTGTTCTGGGTGAATTTCAGAAGTTGCATGGATTTTCAAACATCCCTGAGGACAAGCACTGGATTTGTTCCAGATTTTCGATATTTCTTCAGACCTGGCACTTCAACAAGAGCAGAAAAAACCATTTGGACACAAAACCCTCACGCTGCAGAAGCCATTTTAGGACTCAGATAGGAATACTTGCTGTGACAACCTGTTTGCTTTCTCGCAGCCATCAACAGATGAATGAGGCTGTAGGAATACACAATTGTAACTGTATATTTCTCATGTTTTAAACCATACAGAAACACTGCTTGTTGCTTCGGCTTTGATTTCTGAGGTGACAGATATACATATATGTATAAATGTACATAGGCTAATGGGGTATATGCATATATGTATGTATGTATACACACATGCAGGTTTCATGGGGTGCAGAAGCATACTGAGACACTTCTAATAGCCTTAAAATAATCCAAAATCACAGACAGCTTTCAAGTGCTGCTCGGATACTATGTTATTTGTCTGACTGCTGACTTTCTATGGATCACAGTTTTTATTTCCCAAGGTCTGGCATATACAAGGAAAAATACTCTCATTTTGAAAAGGTCAGTAGTAGGCAGATGTACTAAGATGGACTAAGAAAGTCTTATCCCCTGGAAAAAAAAAAACACCCCAAAATTAGAAATTTTCCCCTAGTCTGTCACTCAAATGGCAAACGTCCTAAGCCATACCCAGATCTCACGCTGCAGAGCCACAATAATGAATGGTGACTTTAGCTGAGGGGATGGAAATAACTTTCCAACATCCTTTAAGCAGCTGCTAAGGGGGGCATCTCTCACCTGGGAATTTCTGGGTGTTGTCCCATGCACAGACATGCCCAGACAGCAGCTGCAGACTTACCATTTTTGCTATTTTTTCCGCACAAGGAAGATACAGCTGCAGCTACCATCATCCCCACCATGGCAGACAGACCTTCTTGTGCTCAATCTTTCTCTAATTCTTTGCAAAGCTGATGGTGATGGGTGCATCTTGCACCCCAGAATACCTAAAACTGGGAAAAGGCCTTCAGAGACTGGCTTCACAGCCTTAAAGAGGCTGAGACTGCTAGCAAGCATTCTTACCACCTGGCAACACTTAGCAACTGGCCCTAGGATCAGGCATGTTTGGATTTAACCCAATACTTTCTCTGTGTCATCAGGTCTGAGACCAGCCCCCATTTCTCTGTGTCTCTGCATCAGCCCAGCCCAGCCGAGCCCAGAATATTCCTCAACCCAATTTCAAAGTGCTCAGATGCAAAGCTTAGCTCTTCAAAAGGGGATCCCAGGGACTCAGCTCTAACACCTCTAACTAACTCTGCACCCAGTACAACAGCCCCCCTAATGAGACCCAAGGCATCACAACTGTAACCAGATCAGAGCTGTGTAAAAATTTGCAAGGGGAGGGAAAGCAGCAAAGCCACTTGGTTTTACAGAGTATTTACATCAAGTCTAGAGACACAGATGTCAGTGACCCTCTCCTTGGGGAAGCAAAATGATCATGGGACATGAAGTCCAAAGCTGCAACAGAGTTTTCCTGATAAACAAAACATTCCCATCTACAAAACTAAATACACTCCAAATAATCTCTCAGTAACGCACTACACCCAAAACTGCATTTCCAAACAGGTAAACATGTCACATGGGTGTCATACCTCTGGTGTTCAGGTCCCCAAAACATTCCTGCGTTTGCAATTTCCTAAAGCAAGTCCTGGCTGCAGCACAGAGAGCAGGAGCCCTAGCCAAGGCTCATCTCTGGGTAAGTAGATCACATCATAATCAGATCTCGCTATCGAAAGCATCTCAAGGTAGCAAGGCTTAACAATTGCCTCTTCCTGACCTGCCTGGCTTGGAACACCAAGTGCAGCAGAACTTGGCACTGCTGATAAGAGCCAGCGGAGCCTGAAAATGCAACCATATCAACTGCAGAGCTTTCTGAAAGACTGAACTGCATCTGAGACCAGGAATTGTCTGCAAAGCATTAACTAACCTTTCTGGCTCCAGTTCTAATAACAGCTACACACAAGCTTAACACTTAGCACAGGAGACTACTTATGTTTAAAATTAGGCATGTGGCTATTTATAGGATCTTTGAGAACATTTTATAAGTTAAAGGGGTCACTGCTAGTAATGGTTCCAAGTGTGTAAGTGATGTTCAAGTCAGTTGTATGTGTAGCAGTGCTCGACAACAATGCTATTAGGAGACTTGAAAAAAACAATTTCTCCCATTTGCTAGACATCTCTAAGCAAAATAACATGGCATCTATCCATAAAATGTCAATTGCAACATACTCTCCTGGGCAAGCGTGACTTCTGTCTTACAAATACTGAAACAAAAAAGGTGAAACTTCTTGTGTAGCAGCAATGTGGGCAGGAGCTGAACATGGCCTCTCATCTTCCTAACGCCATTCTCCAGGCCGGCAGCTCCCTAAGGATGCCTGTTGACTATTTTTGTCACTGACAATGTGGTTGCAGAAGCCTCAGAACAGTCCACTAATTCAGCATTGACCATGAAAGAGACAGCCGTTTCACAAAACCACATTCCTCTGTCCTAACTGACCATAACACTTGTTTAGCTCTGATCGGAGACTCTCCTGCTAAGGTCTTACTAACCCTTTCCTGCAAAAGATGCCACCCGTTGAGTCACCAGTTTCAGCGGTCTCTCCTTTGGAATTCATTCAGGCATATTCTTCCGTGCTGCAGCCATCAGTGTCGGAGTGTTCAGAGCCTGCCGGCAGGCGAGCCAACCCGGGATCTGATGCTGGGAAGCCCCTCGTTCCGGCCTGCCCCTCCTGCCAGCGGGCTCCGAGCAGCAGCACGCCCACGCCACAGGAGCAGAGCTGTGCAATGCTCTGTGCAATGGGAGGAACAACATAAGGATGGCCAACATACCGTCACATTTTCCAGGATTGCTACTTGCCGGGAGTGGGTATCTGAGAAGCAGGAGTGGAAACCCTGCAGCGTCTAGTGCTGTTGCCGCACTTTGCTGCCCGATGGGCAGCGGCCACGAGCTGAGCGCCCTGCAGGCGGCATCACACTTCGCGTCCTTCTGCCCTGACAGTATCGCGACAGTCACTGAGCTCAGCTGACAGGGAGGCAGAAGGGAGCTGTAATGCCTGTGACAGAGTGCGGGCAGCGCGGGCAGCGCGGGCAGGCACAGCAGGGAGGGTGATGAGATGATGGTCCTGCAGACACGTGTGCTCATCTGCGACCACAGCTCTGGGAGCTAACGCTGTCCTGCCGCAGCATGGGAATCCACTGGGAAACCTACGAATGTCTCCAGGGCAAATTTCCCATCCTGAATGTGATGCAATTACAGATTTCGGGGCGGGATTGAGGAGAGGGAGAAAGAGCTGCCTGCGCAAGGGCCAGTACGCCTCCAGCTGGCACAACGGCGTGTTTATCCCACTGGTGCAGGGCAGCCACCACGCCTACATTTTGGGAGTAGAAAAGCCCCACCTTTAACTCTACCCCCTCTGCAGTGCCTCAGCCATAGTGCAAGCGCAATGACATGGTACAGTGACTGTACCACACACTGCACTCACAACTTTTACAGGTACAGCAGATTAGGTACATTGGGTTTACCAGGGCAGTATGCAAGCACGGAAATACCACATCACATATGTATGTATGTATCCTGAGACAGTATATACCCTTCATACACAAAGTCACACTATAACCCCTCAAGCACCCCTGGAGTATGGCATCCCAGTCTGCTATTTCTAGCCATTACAGATGCTTGTGTAATGTTGTATGGTCTTCTGGCCTCAAAATCTTTGACTTTTGCTTGTGCTTTAGCATTTATCTTTTTCCTTCTGTAAGAATACAGCTCAGACTTTCTTGTGTGCCTTTCATTGCCCACTTATCATCAAAATAGTTAGATTAAAATAAGGTAAAAAGGAAAAAGTTCAAGCAATATCTGTGACAGGAACACTGACGGCTCAACAGCAGAACTGGATTCCCAAAACTCAGAATGCACCTTGGCTTACTAAAATTTAGGTTTTTGTGTATATCTTTCCTATTTGCAACTTCACCATTGCTTCACAGCTGCCAAACCACAGAGCTTACCTATATTCTGACTCCATAAACATGAACTCTATAGATATATGAGTCTTGAAGGAGGTTTTGCATATAGTCAGTGAGAGGTGTAAATAAAACAGTGCTGACAGAGCCAGCTCGTCCTCAATATGCAAAGCACTTAAATTTGCTGAGCTTTCTTGCCTTCAAAAGCACCTTATTATACAGTAAAGAGATTGGAATATGCAAACATGTTCAATACTTTGGTGCAGTTACTGGAGGAATAAGTAGCATGATGTCTCTCTAGACAGCTTTATTTAGAGACCCCAGGGACAGAATTTTGGCCTGACTGCGTAAAAAAATATCCAGCAAAGTCATCAGAAGCAGCTGGAAAAGTAGAGAGAATGCAGTTGTAATGCCCACAGCTGAAAAAACCTGTATTTTTAAGAGATTTAGTTTAATTTTTCTTCAGACATTTAACAAGTAGCTACATCTTTAGCTAGTATGTACTCACTCCCGTCAGGTCTTGGAAGCTAAGCAGGGTCGTCAGCCCCAGTTAGTACTTGGATGGGAGACCTCCTGGGAATACCGGGGGCTGTATGTTCTAGTCATGAGGACTTCACTGTCACCGTCCAAGCTCGCTCAGCCATGGCAAATGAACCTTAGGAGTTAAAGGGTGGGGCCAGTTTTGCGCATGCTGTGCCTCACCTGAAAAATCCACTGCGCAGGCTCGAAGAACACACTCACGTGGGTAGAGCCCT
>JAOXXN010000395.1:135949335-135959980 GCA_026770055.1 Myrmophylax atrothorax
GTACTCCCGTCAGGTCTTGGAAGCTACGCAGGGTAGTCAGCCCCAGTTAGTACTTGGATGGGAGACCTCCTGGGAATACCGGGGGCTGTAGGTTCTAGTCATGAGGACTTCACTGTCACTGTTCAAGCTCGCTCGGCCATGGCAGATGAACCTTAGGAGTTAAAGGGTGGGGCCAGTTTTGCGCACGCTGTGCCTCACCTGAAAAATCCACTGCGCAGGCTCGAAGAACACACTCACGTGGGTAGAGCCCTTCCCAAATCTTTGTTTGTGAAGTTTTGCCATATATATATACATCTTTAGCTCCAATATTTAACAGCATAAGCAGTATATTTTCAGGAAACACTAATGTTGCTTTTATTTTTCTGTTTATTATGGGGTTGGTTCTATAAGACTGATTTTGTACATCACAAACAATCTAGGAAAGAAAACCACACTGCTCACTTGTACTGACAGATGTAAGAAAAAGAAGCTGCAAAGAAATTATGAAGTCTTGCTTTAGTATTTCAGGCTTTTCTTCAGAAAATACCTTGAAAAATGACCCATTTCTAAGGCAAAGTCTTCTAGTGGGAACGGAATTCACAGTGTCAAGATCATAGATGACATTGGGTTTTGGTTCCAGTCCCTGGCCTTTGACTTATTACTTATTTGACCTATTATTACTATATGTGAGACTCTTCTCTTGGACTTCACTTTTATTTGACACCAAACAGTAACGAGCCAAAAGCAGAGGAAGGAACAGGACACAGCTCTCCTCCATGTGGACTGCTCTTATCTTTGGGTGACAGAAGATGCTCCCACACACTCTGCCTCTATGTGCTCTCCACTATAATGAGGTCTTTCATCGGGGGAGGATGCCCAGTAAGTCACATTGGAGGGCACTGAACTCCGATCTTTTCCTCAAGTTCCAGTACAGAGTTTCATAAGGAATCCAAGGCACACGTGTAGGCACACTCAGGACTACAAGTAGGCAACTAAGTCTGGGAGATGGGCACTCCTCTCTGCCATCTCCAGTGGGCTGGTGGAGGTGTGTTTCTGCCTGGCCATCCCTTCCCTATCCCACTGCACTGGCTGATGAAGCCATCTCTCCCCCCTCTGGTGGACGTCCACCCAACATCTCCCCAGTGCTCCTTCACCAGACAGATCTGTGAATCACATTTCAGCTGACTGCATGGTTCAGTAACAGCTGGTAGCTTGGGCAGCTGGAAAAGAGGCAATCAGAGGGGATGTAAGACATAAGTTTCAGTGTAGCTCTCCATAAATTGTTGAAACCATCTGAGGGAGGAGACTTCTGGCTCAAAAGCAGACAGAAGACTATAGGGAAGGACTGCAACATAGATCCTGCTTCCCTCTGTTTGGATCTAAATGTGATTTTACAAATTATTATTTATCTTGATTTTTGCTCACCCTTCTTACTTATTCTTCTTACTTTGGAAGGATTGTTATCAAATAATTAAAATTTATCTCATTAAGCAGTTTTTTGATCTCATCTAAGTTTTGGCAGTAATCTGAACCATACTAATGCAAATTATAAACACTGCAGATTCAACATGAATACAGAATGTGATTTAGTATGCTGTGAAACCAAAATCAATCAAGCTCTTCTCTCAAAATACACTCACTACAAACTAATTACTGATATTGGCTGAGAGCCATCATGCATATTCTGCATATCACTATGATCTCAGCTTGTGTTTCTCTTAATTGTTTTTAATTCATGGATTTGTACAGCAGCCACAAGCAGATGTTGTAACAAAGACCACTACAAGTTGGAGTTTTTTGATAGTTTATGTATCTTAAGGAGATTCTTCATATAGAAATAAGCCTGACCTAATTCTTTTTTTGTGCTTCTATATGCAGTTAGAGCCATTCTAACACCACCTTAAAAATAGTTCCCATAAATTTACTCTTCTCAGCCTGAAGTGACCTTTGTCAGGGGGAACATATGCTCATGGAGCAGAAGGGAATGATCTGGAAAACTTACCTTCATGTTCAAATAAAAAGGCTCTTTGTTATCAGAGATGGAAGGATGCTGTTTTCCCAGACCAACTTCAATACAAACATTGAGACTGGAGGTTCAAAAAGTATACTGAGAGTTGTATAACATAATGTTCAACTTGCACTTGACAATTTTATACGATATATGTGTAAACCCGCCTACAGACAAATATTTTTTATAAGCAAGCATGTAGTGCCACCTTGGGATATTTATGTACCTGGCAGTACTATTTGGTCCGTTTGAAGGGAAATGGATTGGTTGGTCAGAAGTATTTTTAGGAACTGGAAAATGTCATCTTTGGCAGGGATGACTTAGCAGTACACAGAAAGGCTGCAAACTCCATCACAGACTGGGAAAAGATCCCAGCTCTCCTGTCACATTGGTGGCAGAACCTTAGCAAAGGGCTTTCAGAGGCCCCTTCAACACATATCCCAAAGGTGGTTCCCATGCATAGGGGGGAGAGAAACTGTCTGGGCCACAGCAATGAGCTGCACAGGCACATGTGCAATGCATGCAATTCAGGCAAATGCATGAAATCACACACTAAACATGATTCAACTGAATCATGCTTTTGCACAGTCACCCTTAATAAAAGACATATGGCTTTCATTATAATGTGCATAAAACATTTTAAATCAGTTTGACATGTTTTCAACAGGCAAGAGAGAAACACTGGAAGGATAAACATATCTGGGAGGTAACTGACTGAACAACCCTGTAGTCCCAGAATGAAAAGCAAAATTTGTCACAAACTAATCAAATATTTACTGATTACAAAAAACTATTAAAGTTCAAGTATCCTCTTGAAAAGAACAGTAAAACCCTACCCAGTATATTGATCAGTTGCTTAAATTATACTTTTTACAGTAACAAAGCCAATGTAGGTCTAAAGCCAATGCATTGCAAGATATGACTGCCATCATTTGCTGCTTTTTACCTTCAACAGCACTCTTACTGTTAAGAAGCACAAACGACGGACAAGAAGCCTGTGCTTTTTCAGCTTATTATTCCTGTGGGTTTGTGGTCAAGCAGTATTCCGTCAGCTCTAACAAACCGTCACAGCCTGCCCAGCTTTCAAAAATCAACAACTTCCTATTATTTAAAGAATTTCAGAAGAGTGGAACACAGACCTGTAATGAAGTACCTCAGCAGGGAAGCAAGACAAGGCTTGTAATACTAATAAAATATGAAACAAATCCACCAGAATTTTCACTTCTTCTAAATATATTTTATGTAACGGTATGTATAAGATACACTATTATAAAGTAGGTTTGCTATTTGGTTATGTCAAATTAAGGCAATACATTTGAGGCTCCCTGGGGAAATGATGTCCACCTTGGAGTGGTTGGAGGCTGGATATATGAAAGGAGGCCGGGTCTCCAGCTGCCAGGGGGGGATTGTGGAAGTGGCTCTCTCCCTAACTGCCTTCTCAGTAGGGAAACACATCCCACCAGTCTCAATCAGAAAAGCTTCTCAGCTCTGTCAAACTCTTGTTTCTGGGCATGCCTAGAAGCAGGTCAGCTTTAAAAGTGCTGAACAGCTTGGTGTTTCTTTCTAAAGACCAGGGTGAGTGTTTCACACTACATCACATAAATCAGGTTCCACACAAAACAAGTCTAAGGAAAGCTCTTTTATGCTGTCTTCTTTACTGGGGAAAGAAAATATCCACCTGGGATTCTTAGAGCGAAGTTTAGTTTTGAACTGCAAGAAGACTGCACATCATCTCCCCATCACACCCCCAGGAACACTGCATCCAGCATAAAAAAGAACTTGATAAGAAGATGTTTCCACCCTTTCAGATTATCATGCCCTTCTCTTCTCCAGCTCCTCCATAAAACCACACAGTTTGGAATGCATGTCTTCATTAACCCCTCCTACATGAGCGATATCCAAACAGGCCTGAATTTCCCACAGCTTCCACCTCTATCAGTAGACCAAAGTCAACCATTGTGCACAGCACACCTGAGAAAACTAAGCTCTGCAATCTAAAGTTTTGGGCAAAGTCAGACAACCTCTATCTAGTTGTTCTTCTGGCTCCTCGGTTTTATTTGTGATTATTAATTGTGGTTTCTTCACTGAAACAGGGGCTGGACATGCATTTCTCCTTTCTCCTAGGTTCTTCCCAAGCTCAGAATCATTAACTTCAAGTGAGAACCAAAACAGAATGAAGACATCTAAGCCACAGCTTCACCAGGATTTAGATTATCTAGGTACATAAAAGCAAGTAAAATAATTGCTTAAACAGGCCAAGAGTTCAAAATGACGCCACTATCTGCAAAGATGTGATAAGTTGTTTATGATTGACCTTTCACTTCTGAGCCCCAGTCACCACCCACTCACATGATGTCTTTATACCACAGTATAAAATGATATATCAAGTAAGTGAGATTTGCATGACTAAAATAAAGATATACCCTAACTTTCCATTCCTATGTACAAATATAGATATATAAACATAACAAATATATAGACTAATCCACTCAATACTGCTCAAAAAATATTTAAAGTAATGACTCTGAGGGAAAAAAAAAATCTTTCTGGTAGTAATTTGGTCACCAAAAAACAAAGATCAGAGAATGCTATTTATGCTTTGAAGTCTAACGTGCACAGTCAATGGCAAACCAGAATTTTCTACTTTCTGTTTGAAATGATGCTCTAATTATAAAACTAACAAATTTCTTTCTTCTTTTAAAAAGGGGGTAAAACATCAAAAAACCTCCCCAAACAGTCAAAACATTTTAGATTGAATATGGTCTTTATTCAGTCTGAAATGAAGATTTTGTTTAATGTTTTGATTTGGCAGCAACCCCCAAATCAGTTATTTGCATAGATCTGCTTTGAACACAGTAAGATATCAGACAAAAAAAGCAATTAAAAATGTAAAGGAAAATAGAAAAGGAAACAATCTATCAGTTCTTGAGTAAACATTGCTCAGAAAACAGTTTAAAGCCCAGAATTCTCATTTAAAAAGCATTAATAACATCAAGGAATTCTAGAAAAGGTCAACAATAATGATAACAGGATTACAGGGCTGTTTATGAAGGGAGATTAACGGAATGCAATTTGTGTATCTTAAGATAAAAATGTATACTGGCAACATGGTTTATCATGGGAGGAGGAATACAGCTGGAAAACTAAAGAAAACTATGTAACAGCAACACAGGGTTCTGGCTGCTATGCATGTTATTTCATGAAAAATTAATTCAAATAAAAAAGTGATGGTGGGTGGGAGTTGTGCATAGTAAAATGTATCTGGAATAGGTTCAGAATAACAGGAGAATCAGGAAGCTATTTTAAATATTGGCATAAAAAATACAGATTGTAATTTAAAAGCAGAATACAAAAAAAATCTAAGGGAAGATGGATAATAGCATCTTTTGTATGCACAGTATTTCTTTCAGTGGAGGTGAAGTAGGCTGAAACCCACTGAAAACAGCCAGAAGGAGCAGAAAATTCACTGCAGTAAATATACAAATTGCAAAGTATGTTCTAGCTTGAGCTTACATTTTAAAACAAATACTTAAGAGTGTGCAGTGTGTATAGCATCAGTTTCTCCATTTTGGTATTCCACTCTGGATTAGCAGAAGAGAAAAAGAACCCCCCAAAAAGAAACCTGCTTGATTATACAAAAAGATTTTTTTTAAATAATAAAGATGACAGCCATTACCATCTTCCATACATGCCTCAAGTCTGACCTCTAAACCCCAGGGCCCTTCTCAGGGCAGGCCCTCAGCTATCTTTTCCCAATGCAGGAGCACGTCCCCACAAGCCCCATGAGACCTTCATCTTTATCAAAAGGCATTTGGATCCAAAAGATGTATTGTCTGGCAGGGATCTCATCCTCTGCAGCATCCCAGGCACTCCCTGCAGAACTCCCATATTCACATCCCCTACTCACTCTGATTTGCAGTTAGAGCAGTGGCTCTCTCCTGGACCAAGTGCCAGGCTAAAGTCGAGGCTGCAGGCATCCTCAGGTGAGAATCTCCCTTTAACAGCAGCTGTCCCACTTTCTGTATGTCTGGAGCAGTATCAGTAAGATTAATGGGCCAGGGAGGGAGAGACAAAGGAGTTACAGTGTGCCTGCTGGGAACTCAGCTTCCATCCCCCAGTAAAAGAGTAACTAGATTAAAATGGAACAGCCTCCCTGGGAGCAGACACTCTGCCCACAGCCCTGGACATCTCTGTGCTAAAGTCCATCCCCCAAAAGACACACAAACAGATGTAAATATGTTTCTTTTTCCTTTACTAAACTAAGCAACAGGGACCTTCTTTTTGTTGTTGTTGTTTGTTGGGTTTTTTTTATTTTGTAAGGAAGTACTTAAGTATGTAACTGCAGAAAATTTGTGCCCAAGACCCTGAATTGCAGGTGGCCTGTGCCACCAGCCCACAGCTGGGCAGGTAACTGTGTAGGCTTTCACCTTTTACTTGCCAGTTCCTCCCTTTCAACATGATGGCTTCTTTTTTGGATCCTCCATTTTTGCTGTGACATCTGGGCACTTTTTGCAGCCTATGAGTCTTCTGAACAAAAAGAGATATGTGTCTAGAGAGGTCACAGCCCAACCACTAATTGCCTACATCTCTACTAAGTAACATTTAAAATAATTTTTAGAAAGGGGTGTATTGTAAAATTTGTGATGCAGAATTAAAATATTAATTTTCTGTGCCACTTTAACAGGAACTTGTAGGTTTGGGCTAAATACTACAATACACTTTAAAGCTGAAGCATTACTTGTAGCTGCTGTTTCGCTTATTCCTGTTTGAAAGAAATAATTTGGCTATTTGAACATGTTTTCCACATCAAGCAAATTGGTTTAAATTCAAAGTTTAAATTGAAAATACATATAAATCCAAACTAAAAAAATAGTACTATGCTAATAATTTTAACCTAACTGTCTAAGCATCTTTTTCTGAAAATATTTATATTCTTGTTATATTGCAGTATTATCTTTCAGAAGTTACAGAGTACTTGCTTCACTTCAGCGCCATTTTGTTATCTTTTGTCCTAAAAACATGTCATTTCTGTGAAGCCATAGTGCAAAATGATATTAAAAAATCTCTCTGTGCAATGCTAGGCAGCTCGGGCAGCAGTCCTCAGAAAGAGGAGAAACAGAGTGCATAAGGTTATAGGGGATGAACAGAAGATGAAAAGGCATCTAATTAGACTTTCTTGAAGATCCATGCATGATCTTCAAGCACAAACTCTCTCCTACAACTGAATGTCTAAGAATGACTTTCCTTTCCATAAAAAAGAAAGAAAGAAAGAAAGAAAGAAAGAACAAAAGAGAACTAAAAGCCCCAGAGACTATGCATGCCTTCAGTAAGGGCTAATGGCAGAACTGTCAGAGACCTGATGAGAACATGGGAAATGGGGGTAGGATTCACCTAACTAAACATGGATGTCTTCCACGTAGTCACTTATGTCCAAGCCAACCTCAGCCCCATTTTGAGCCAACTGAGAGTTAGTCAACATAACCAGTGAATCCTAAAGTAAATGCTTAAATATTTGGTCAGAAAGACCACGCACCAGAGTCACTGGTTTCATTAGTTTCATTTCCTTTAAAACACAATAGGACCTTAGTGCACTCATGCAAGCAATTGTCGCCACATTACAGATTAGGAATTGATGTCAGATAAATTACAGGCCATCTCTGCTCTATTCAGCTTGGCTAAAGACCATGAATTCACATCTACCTCACCTCCAAAATAGCTCCTGTACCCCCTAAAAGGGAAATGGCAGATTCACCTGTTAAACCTGTTCCATGTCCTTTGAGCAATGGGACCAGTCACTTGGGACCAGAGAGTGAGAGTCAGACTCCATCTGCAGCCCACAGCTCCTGAAGTTTGTCTAAGAAGCTATGTGGATTCAAATTTCATCTCTTTTGAATCACAAAAGCCAAGAAATTTATGCCAGACAGAGGAACTCCAACAGGATCTACTGTCTGCACCCGGGCTGTTGGCCCAACTAGGAGGAAATACTCCAAACCACCATGAGGACTTAGAGATCCTGAAGTATGCTGGGGAGGCTGGGCTTTGCAAATGCCAGGCCCCCAGCAGCATCTCGCCCACCACCATCCCCCAGACCTCACAGCACTGATTGCTATAGCCACCAAACCTCTGCAGGGTCATACCCCACTGGGCTCAACGTCAGGACACAAGCTATGAGGATTGCATGGGCTTGAGCCCAGACACAGCATCCTCACTCCTGGAGGGTGAGATATGCACGTGTTTCCCCCCAGAGCACAACCTGGTCCTCTGGGACCTGCAGAACCAAGGCCTTAATAACCCCCTGTGCTGGCAGGTCAGGTAGGCAAGTCTACACAGCTCCATAGCAACAGATGCAAAATTAAAGCAGCTCCCATCAGTAAAATACACAGGAGGGCTCAGTGCATACAGAAATATTTTTATTTAGAAAAATCAGCAGTAGCTATTTTGTGTGGAATCAAAATGAAAGATGAAGAGAAGGAAGAAAAGCAAAAGTAACTGAGGAAAAGGAATAGGGTTGAAAACTGCAACAACTGTATTTGTTAGACTTTGTATAAGAAAAGATCTCAGAAACTTTAGTATCACTAATAAAATTATGACATGAACATATAAGGAAGGGAGAACAGCATGATTAAAACTGTATAGGAAATAAATGTTGCATTTCTTGGACTTGAGTGTCAGGATGATTACAATGGCTGCTATTGGTTGTGGGACAGAAGTGAAGCATTTGAAGCATGTGCTTACATTACATCTGAAAAAGATGACACACACCCAAGTGCTTCCTCCCTTTTTATTGCCAAGGTGATTTTTTAAAAAACAGATCAAAAGCCTTCCAGAAGCACAAGTAATTCACCACTGTGTATTGCTCTTTGCCAGCTATCTAGCTGCTTAAAGATCTAATGATCAGATTAAAGTCCTCCTCATCTGGTTTAAATTACTTGGGGAACCTTGGCTTTTGCTCTTCCTCTTTTTGCTTGCAAGCTTCTCTGCACCCCTCAGAAAATCTATGCTTTACAATAAACATGGCCAGATAAAGAGATTCCTTATTATTAATTCAAATACTTTAAGGGGAGACCTAATGGTCAGTCACAGGCAAGATGTTCCATCATTTGATATCAACTTACTTCACTTGGTCCATCTTCAGAAATTCTTTTGGTTCTATGACCAATTATTTAGAGTAAACTGAACCTGGTGTAGCTCATTTCCTAATTTCAGCATTCTTATGCATATGACACCAGCCAAATATTTAAGTAATTGAATATTCCTAGGAATGGAATTTCCCATCTTCACAACTTAGGTAAGGTTATTACTGATTGCAGCATGGGAACATGGTGTACACTGATTAAATACTGCATTTGTAACTGGGTTAAATGTTGTTTGGCATACCCTTGTTCTTAATTATCCCTCCCCCAGAAAAGGGGCAGTCTTGGAATGTGGGTTATGAAGTACTGCTACATAAGTCACAACAGAAAGACAAACACCAGTCTTTTCATAACTCTTATCTTTGTGAGATTCTGCTTTTAAAATGAGGAATGCCGATTTATTTTAAGGCTCAATAAAGGCAGTTTGGTAGCTCCACATACAGGTGTTTTTTTTGTTTTGTGTGTGGGTTGGGTTTTTTTTAAACAATCAGTCTGAGAGTTTAAATATACAGTACACTACCAGCATTTTAAAAACTGTTTCAACATAATAGGCAAGTGTACGGGCTAGTAGTTATTAAGAAGCATAAATTTCTTTGCATGCCATAGGAACTGTTCAAGTTAGCACATTCTGTAGCTTGATTTTTGTATTCTGTACTATTTTTCCTGAACAACAGGGACAACAGTTGTATTATTTTTCCCACTGCTTGCAGAAATTTGGTACAGAGAATGAACAAAAGTCATGCAAATAACAGACACAATGTTCTTGGATAAATGCACCAGTGAAACAAGTCTTTCTAATATTTTATAAGACTTTCCAAGACAAAATAAAGTCCTACCATTGCATCCTTTTTCAATCAGAAAGAAGTTCTTGAGAGTGATGTTTATTTCCAGAATTACCTCAAAGACAATCCTTTTGCAGAGCTTACACACCAACTCATCTGTTTTCCAAGTGAAGAACATGCATACATACATATACATCAGAGTCAGACACTGTTACTCCCACACTGTCATACTGAAATGAGGGTGTGAGTTGACAAAAGAGCTGCAAAATAATACAGCCAGATGTCAGGAATACAGGCTAAATCAGAACCTTTATATTTTGTTTGTAAAATAACCAAAGTGACTGCCTTCAGAATACAGACACACATGGAAGTAGAATAGCAATACGGATAAACTTATCTGCTAATTTTATAATAATAGATTTCACCTTTGCAAGTTTTGACTAAAGGTGAATTTAATCTTATCATTTTTAAATTTCAAAATCGTGCAATTTTTGCATATCCCAATTTTATCAAGCCACAAGTACGTCGATAGAAAATAGCAATTTCTGCATATATATCTCGTGTTTTGCTTGATTTCAATCTTATATCTTAGATCTATTGCGAAGATATTTCGTTGATTAACAAGTAAATATGTGAAAAATGGAAATAAAATTAGGGATGATAAATAATTTGGTCTAATGTCAATGAATTAATTTAATTTGATTAATATTAAATTCGAATCAAATATTAAAAAAATAGATTTA
>JAOXXN010000395.1:135960080-135987758 GCA_026770055.1 Myrmophylax atrothorax
CTTTAATAAGGGATCCCCAGAAATAAGTTCCTGGACATTTAGGATCCTGGGACTCTAATCCTCACACACCAGACATTAAAAAAACCCCAAAAATAAAATCAGGAAGAGCACTATGTTTTAAGAGCTAGACATTTTTAACAGATAAGACATAATTTGCAGCTACCATTTGCATTTCCTCTTACCTGTTTGGCTTATTTAAGCTCTAACCTTAATACTCCCAATTGTCCAGGGTCATTTCCCTTGCCTTCTTTTGATCACTAGCAGCTCCAATACTGACTAAAAAAGTACCTGTACCTACTAAATACTAACAAACAAATATGGCAAATACATTCTGCTCCACCTGTCTCTCCTAAAACTATCAACAGTCCTAAAGCCTTCAAAGACTAATCTGTTCAGACTGGGATATTCTGCCCCAAGGCTCATTCACTCACGACTTAATAAATTCAACAGGAAGAAGTAGGAAAGACCATTCTGATAATACATGTGGAGTACCACACTACTTATTTTGCCTTGAAGTTCAATGACATAGTGATTGTTAAAAGTTACTTTTTAAATATTCTTTCATTTTTATGAACTTACAAAAGGCCAGGAAAAGCACAAATTGTGTCTGGCAACTACTTAACTACAGATCTGGGTGATGCACTGTTTAAAGGCACAAGAAGTCCAGCAACACAGGATTACAGAATCACTGGGAGGTGGAAGGAACCTTTTGAGACCACCTAGTCCAACTCTGCTGAAGGAAGTCTAGATGAAACAGGTTAGCCAGGACCATATCCAGTTGAATTTTGAATATCTCCATGGATGGAGATTCCACAGTTCCTCCAGGCAACCTGTGCCAGTGTGTGACCACTGTCACAGTACAAAAAGTCTTTTCTTGTGTTCAGATACAATTTCATGTTTTTCAATCTGTGCTCATTGCTTATTGTCCAACAAATGTAGATCCTCTATGTGGTGAGAGCCTCTGAGATTTTACCATTAGTTTGAACAGAATGTAGTTTTAATGCCTAAACTCTCAATGATCACCCTTCTTGAAACATAATACATAGCAGCTCAATGGCACTGTAAGCAAAAATGTTGCTATTTTAGCCAGATTCAATAATAGATGGCCAGATGTTTTATTAGCAGTGAAAACAACTTTTTGCATAGTCTGCTGCTACCTGCAGTGATTATTACTGAACGAAGCTGTGAATGACAGACACCAGTCCTTACAAGGTTTGGGAGCTGACCCTAACTCTGGCTCACCTAGGTCTCCTTTCGTGCAGTGGTGCTTACACCTCTACTCTGCAGGGTCCTGAAGCTGATCTGTGGTCTGGAATAGACAATGTCTTTTCTTAAGTCGTAACAATTTCATGTGAAACTTCAGCAATTCCATGGGCTCTAAGAAACAGCTCCACAGTAACATCACTGTCCCAAGTGTGCCTATAACATCAAAAGCAAGAAGGACCAGACCTTTGTCAGAAACGCTGAACACAGTCAGCTGATCAGGTGCCCTTTTTCAAATTCTGATGCCCACAGAGATTTAAACACCTCTCTGTGTTAGTTTAAACATGCAAGTCTTTTAAAAGTCATTGACACAACTCCTGCCAAAGATTCGCTATCAATGTCTTTGAAAGTTAGTGAGTACTTTGTAGCTAGCAGATCCAGATTTTGAATGCTTTCAGTAAGTATTTTAATGGAAGTCAAAAAAGAAGATGAGAATGACTGTCAAAGGAAGCAAAACAATTCTCACTGTTCTCAACAGGATGTGGACATGCGCTGCAGGAATACAGGATGGATCCTTGCAGGAGGACTACACTAAGAATGTGAACATGTTGATCCTGTTTATTCAGTTACAAAAACTGTAGGATTCTGAACAGTATTTTGATACAAATCTAAGACTAATGTTAATTAAGGGGTTTTATGCCTTTTTGCAAGGTATTTTCTGCAACATATTTTGCATTACTTTTAGTATTGTATAGATGAATCACACCCAAAAGAAGGAAAAACTTCTCAAATCCAGAAATTGAAAGGCTTGTAACTTTATGGAGTGGATATTATATATCACCCTTACATTCCTGCTCTCTCCCTCCTTACCTGGGAAAGCAGGCACAGGTTTTAAACCAAATTCACTTCTACACTGCTGTGATTCACATTTAATGCACAATAAAAACTATTATCAAGTCTCTCAAATGTATAATTCCTCCATGATTATAAACATTTTAGAGATTTAGCAAAATGCATGCCAGGACTATGTATGGTTCTCTATGCAAACAATATAAATTATGAATGATATCAAAATCTAGCTTGTTAATACTTCAAGAGATAAAAATGGCTTAGATCCATATAACAAGGCCTTAGGCTGTTAGAGAAAAAAAAAGACTATGTGTAATTTGTATGTTGAAGTACAGAAAAGAAAGATGAAGTGATGTTACTAGAGCAGCAGAAAAGTAGAGCTTGGGAACAGCCTAAAAACATCCCAGGGTTCATTCTCAGTGCTATCCCATTTTGACATTTCCTCAATTATCTAAATATTTATGCAAGTATTTCTTCTGAGATTCAGCATGTTCCAAGAAAATACTCTGGGAAACACAGATTTTCAGCAAAATGACAGGCCTTTTGAAGATGCACACTGACTGATGTACTTGCCTACAAAGTGTAGCGCAGGACAGGGTAAAAGATAGCAGGAGGCTGGATCTTTGTCTCTCATGTTTGACTCCTGCTATGTGGTCATTATCCCAAGACATTTCAGATAAATACAAAATCGATACAATCTCCATAAATCAAGAAGGCTTTTGGTAAGGAGAAAATTGTGCACAATTCCTTTAATGTATGACAAGGACACACTGCTGTTATTCTCCTCCCATATCCCACCTCCCTTCTGCTGCTCCCCTGTTACTGCTTGTGTGTTTTGCTGCCTGGTGATGCCTCCTCTTTGCACAATGGCTAGATAATTCCAACTGAGTCACCAGAAATTCATGCTCAGGTAGGTCATGTGGAAGAGACTGGTCCACCTGAAGCCAAAAGGCAGCAATGGAACAGAATCACATAAACATCTGTGGCCATCACTGAGGAAAATGAACCCCAGCTGGTCCCTGTCATGCTTTCAATTTCTGAAATGTTCCTCATTTTGGTCACTCTCACACTGACTATGATGTGAGTTTGAACAACTTTCCACTAAAAAAGTATGAGATATTTGGCAGGACGAACTTAGAAGTGCTCTGTAAATCAGGCCCAGTTGCTACTCTGAGAGTGTTGATGGATCTCAGGAGTGACACGCTTGAAATCTAGAGACAAGTTTTGCAATGTTACAGATCAGTGCAGAGGTACTGACAGCTACATGGTGGCTCACTTACAAGAATATGTAGATACCTAAAATAAAGTCTCTTCAAAGACTTCAAATAATGCCATCAATAATATGACTTCTGACTATTACTGAAAAAGGCTATTTAAGGGTAAAATTGAAAATAATGAACTAATTTATTGAAAAAGGTGCATAACTCTTTTCCATGTGTATAGGACTCTTCAGTAGAAAAAAACTTTCACAATTCATTATCAACATTTTGCTAAGCCACATTCATATTCACAAACAAAATGGTTGTGGTAGCCATGGCTGCAGATTTGACTGTCTTACACCACATTCGCTGCATTCTGCTTGCATTAGATTCCTTGCTTTTAATGGAACAGGAAACAAACCTTGAAAAAATTATTATCTATCATCCATTATGCACAGTAATGGGAGACTGGGAACACTCAAGTAACATGGTGCTATGAAATGAGCCAAAGAACAGTGGTACATCAGATTTAATCAGCTCTTTCAATGACCAAGAGAGTGAAGAGATTTTGCCACAGATTTTCTACTGTTTCCGGATTAAACATGGTGCTGGCAAATCTGAGCTGGCTTTTCATGAAAGTGTATAAAATTGCTTCCAGAGGTAAAATGACTCTGGAAACAGTATTGCCAGGAGGTACCTGAGCCCATAAACCACATCAGTTCTGCAGCTGGCTCCGTACAAGCCCAGCCACTGTCTGCATGATTAATTAAATAACAGCACAAATATCCTGACCATTTGCAATCAAGAGCTGCCTGTACATGAATCACAAAACTATTTTGTATCTACTCATTAAAATTACAGCAATCAATGGCACAGCAGGGTATTTAGTCTTGGATGTGCGACAAGCAGGTGCTGATTTAGCTGGTGGTCTGAGGTGTCCCAGCAGCCTGAGGCAGTGGGAGACACACTCTTGGTTCAGCCAGTCCAGTACAGGTCCAAATCTGCCTGACTCCCATGCATAGGCTGCCCATCCTCTTGCCTTGGTCTATCACATTATATCCCCAGAGCTATCACATCCTGGCAGCGTAAAATTTAGGTAGGATCCAACCATAAATCTAAGAACATCACAAGACTTTGCTTTCATATTAGGAGTCATTTATCTTTGGCAAGTGAAATATGTGTACAATTACTACGAAACAGGGCAAAATCCATTTCAGTTATTTGACATCACCATTGAGCCTCATAAAAGAAAGTAAAGATGTCAATTAATTCTATGTCCATGAAAAAGACAATACCAATAGTGTTTTCATATCTTGCAGGTGGCTCCATAGAAACCACCTAACTATTTTTTTTATTTGCTGTCAGCATTAGTGGTATCACAGACTGTACAACCCAATGTAAGTAGACATCTGTAAACGTACCAGTCAATTAGAAAGTATAATTAATGAAATGAAAGGAATTATACTCACCAGGCTTTACAAGGCTTGTCTTTGTCTCCTTCTTATATCGAGCCAGCTGTGTATTCCCTTCACTCATTGACCCTGGACTGAATTTCTTCCTGGAGAAGTCTCCATCACTAACAGTGCAAAAACTGATTGGACTGTTTCCAGCATCAGGAGGAGTCTTAACTGGAGATACTGACTGGCTACTAGGACAGCCAGTGTCATCTGAAAAGGAAAAACATCAACACTTCTAATTAATAAGTACATTAAAGTTAGCAAAATAAAAGAAAGAGTGCTTGAACTACAGCTCTTTACAGTAAGTGATATGCACAACCTTGCCTCTGAAACCTGATGAGAAGCTATTTGTTTCACCCATTTTGTGAAGAAGTCTTGAATACCCTATGGCAGACTAAAAGGGTAAGTACTTGTTTTGCTAAGTCTGACAAAATACAAAATCAGGGGCTACAAAATGAAAATTCGTATCCAAGTTTAGTTCCTTTAGCTAGCTTAGGGAACATTAAAGCATGAAGATACATATGAGACACAGAAATGCCTTGTGTAGCGCACACCAGATGCAGAGCAAGCAGGGGCCACATGCCTTCCTTGCAGAAATATTCCCATATCTGAACAACAAGAGAACAGCAGCCTACGTGCACAAATTCAGGATTTTCATTTAACTGGAATTAACAAGAGTTCCTCAAAATTGTCTTTCCTTTAAAAGCAACTGTGATCACAGAACTCTCTCATTTTTGACAAGTGTCTGTGAGGTACCTAGTTCTGAAGAGAGCAGGTTATACATAGGCTGCTTTTGTTTAAAGCTGAATTCATCTGAGAGCACACTGGGCACTCCAGGGCATCAGCAGCCACCCAGGGAACAGACCTGGGTTCCTGACCTCCAGGGATAGAAACACTCCAGCTCTTGAAAATTGAAGGCAAAGTAAGAAGGCTGATTCTGAATGAAATCCACACATCAAACCTCTGTTTCATCTAATCACATCCCCTGTAATCCAGAGTAATTGCAGCTCCCTTAAAAGTCATGGTGGTTTAAGTGATACACAACAAAACCAAACATACTATTCTGACTCTCCTGGAGAAATGTAATTACTCTTTCCTGGGACAAAATGAAAGCTGCCATGTAAATTATACAATTGCAGTCTTCTCCTGGTGCAGTATCTTTGCCTAACATGAAACCCAAAGAAGAAACTGCAACTGAGCCAAATAATTTGCATGACCATATTGCACTTACCACTTCCACCCTGTTCATAATTTAGGTCAAGCCTTGCACTGAGTTTTGCATGGGCAGATTGATTTAAAATTCAGTGTATGACTGCGCATTTATGAGGCAGAAGGGTCACCCCCTATCTATCTTAACACCTCCCTGCCCACCTCCCCTCTGCAGGAAAGAGCAGCTTTGCTACTGTTAATTATTGCTTCCTCAATACTGTAGAAAAACCTCATCCTTTCATGTGATCCAGTTTTCCTTCATGACTGGCCAGTTATTCTACCCCCACCCATCTGTTCCAACGTTCTGCTTCTCATTTATCCATGTCCTGCCTTCAGTCCTGAGCAAGGCACCCACAGGTGCTGACCCTCCAAGACAAGCTATATGCTATATGCAGCCCGCATCCTGAGGTGTTGCATCCCAGGTCTCTGCCAAGTGCCAGGCATGATGCCAAGCCATGGAGCAACTCAGCCTACTGCCCGAATCACCTCCCAAGGCACAAAGGGCAGTAACGGTGACAAGGACCTAATCCAGCTTAATCACATTTAATTGTTTCAAATAATCACAATTAAACCAACAAGCATCTCCTTTTGCCATCTTGATGCTGTCTTCTGCAACTCAGAATTAGTCCCTAGCAAAATAAGAAGAAAAGAGAAGACCACTAATAAGGTTTTTAGCCTGTCCCCACATTCATCCTGACTAAAGCAGAATTGCTGCCCTCATGATTTTAGTTTACTTTTTATCCTATCCATTCCCATCAACATCACAATGTAACTCAGAGAAAAGACAGAAGGCAGCAATTTCCTCACAGATCAGTACCCATTTCTTTTTCTCCAAGGTTCAGAGTCTTCTGAAGGCTGAGCAAATGCTACCCACAGGGCAGTCGATCAGCACCACGGAGTGAGCTTCTGAATCGCATTTAAGAGCTCCTTTAGCTATGTCCAAAGCATCCTCTCTTTGGAAGCACAGAAATATTTGTAATCAAATATATTCAGAAATAAGTGAAGGGTTGTGCAGTTTGTTTTTAATCATGACTTTTCCACTGACATGTTTCTGTATGAGGCATTATTTTCCAAACTTTGCATTAAAACAAAAACAACAATGAAAGCCCTACAAGAAACTATTTACTTCATCCTTCCACCAATAAATTTACTGTGATGCCTGCACAGGTTCTGCAGACCTCACAGAGATGCTACCTGGAAGAACCATAGGAGTTGATAAAACTTTAAACAATGAAAAAAACAACAGTGTTAAGAATTGGGACATTAAAAAACCCAAATGTGTAAAAACTAAGTGATATAAAGAAATAAGGTAGCTAAATAATGCATACAAAAAGAGCATAAAATTTATTTACCACCCCCCAACATTGTCTCTGATACCACACTGGTGACACTGTACTGTTAGATTATGTTATATCTACATACTGTCATTTTACCCTTAAGAACTTCAGCTTTCATTGCAATGGAACAATTTTTAAAGGAACAAATGAGCCTGGCACAAAGAATAGCTCTTCTCTATTCATAGCCCTTGTGACCTTTAGATAGACCAATAACCAGGTGAGCACTCCCACTCCAGCTGCAGTAAAAGAATGATTGTATTGTACTCCCTCTCCTCTGATCACCTGTTATGTTTTATGTAATGTACAACATCTAGTCCTTCTACCTCATATTAGCCAGAAAAATGAACAAAATTATAAATTTTCCAAAACTAGGGCAAACTGCAGAGAAACATTTTTCTGTGTCAGCCTTTTGAATAATCAAAGTGTTTACTACCAGAGAAAGGAAGAGCTGCCTATGGAATGCTAGTTATCAGCACCAAAGGCAAACAAAGCTCCTCTGAACACTGAGGGGATCCAACTCCCCATCCGACCCACAAGTCACCCAATCCTGGCACAAGGAAAAGTCCTGGTGAACAGTGATGTAATCTCCAGCTGCTCAGTGCCGGCAAAATTGCCTGCATCTACCTTCATCCTTCCCTGCTGCTGAAGCCTTAACAGATATTTATTTGTATTTAATACTGTAGATGAACTCCCCACAGCAGAGCAGCAGACTTCCCTGTGGACCCTGACAGCACATCAAGCTGATTCCCCCCGCATCTGGCAGACAGCCTGCCCATCTGCCCTGCTCACTGCCACAGTGAGCACCTCTGCTCCTCATCTGCATGTGGAACAATGCAAACATGGCAGTGTGGTTCAGTATTTCCAGCAGACTTGTAGGTTCCTCTAAAACCCCACCGCATCTCTGACAGAAGAAGGTGAAGACCTTCACCTGCCCTGAAAATGGCCAAAATAAGGAATCTCTCTCCAAAATAGGGTAACAGAATCCATGATGGGATTCACTTTGTGCCGAAAATATGACATTATTTGTAATTTCCAGCAAGGTCAGTAAAGGATTCAGTGCTGTAACATGACAGGAGTTTTGCCCCAGTAAGGATTTCTGATCCAGACTTCTCAGAAATATGGGTGGGCATGATTTACCTTCTAAGGCATATGAACATCAGGAAGACAAAAGAGAGAAAGCTGGCAAATAGTGCTGTGAAAGACTGTACTTCTGATATTGCCTGAATTATTTACTTGCACAAGAAGGAAAATCACATAACACATGACTTTCACTGCTTTCTTTCACAGTGTCCTTTTTCACAGTGGCCTCCTAAGAGCGTTCTGGGAGTAGGCTTTTCCTTTGAACATCAGCTGGGTTTCATCACTGAAATTCTGTGTCCAAGTTCTCTTCCAGATCAGACACGCCTACCAAGTTTCAAAGCCAAGCATGGGATAGTGTCTCCTCACACAAACAATCAGGAAAGTTCTCAGAACACTCTGACATTTGCATGCACTGACTAACTTTTAAATATTACAGTCAAAATATAAACAATGGAGTTAAAGATAATAATACTCTTAACAACTGACAAAAATACTGTTCTTGTAGACTTTTAGGCTATATGTTCTGAGGTGATGATTTTCTGAGCACAGAGACTTTAGAAGGTTCACTGGAATATGCCTTAGAATGTTCTTTAGGAAAATACTGCCTTTTTCTAAAGGCTCCAAGAAACACTGAATGTACAACCTCCTTATATAATTCATCCAAATAATTAATGATGCTCTCGCTGAGAAAGCACTGACTTCTTTCTACTTTCACTTGCAGCTGCCAGATCTACTTAGGCACTCCTCTGAGACTGAACTGCTCAGTTCCTACCTGATCCCTATTGCAGTGTCCAACTTTCATCTCCTCCTAAGGTTCCCTTGACCAATGTTCAGTCTGTACATATTCTGAAATTCCAAAAAGAAATGTGGTTTCCGGAATTAAACATGTGCCTCTAATGAAATTTTAAATGTGCAGAGTACTAAGACAAAATAAATTTCCTGGCGGTTCCCTTTCCATTCATCTGAGGATCTTAGTGTGGGTAGCCACAGCTCTGCCATGATGGTGTACTGCAAGCTGGCCTCAGACAGTGAGGGAACCACCAAGGGTATCTCAGAATTTTTCAGGGTAATCTCTCAGTCTGCTTGTCTGGCTCACATTTTTTGACCCATTACAAATTGCTTTGGTCTTCTTTTCATGACTGGTCTTGTAGCACAGGGGTGTTTATGCAATAATGAAAGTTGCTGACAGACACCGAAGCTTCCACCTGCAAGGCTCTTTTTGTATTAAATACAGAGAAAGGGGGTCCTCTGGAGAGTGACTCACAACGACACCCTAAATCAGGCTAAGTCATCCCAGTGCTCTGAGTCACTACCTGGAGGATCTCACCTCTCCCTATGGACTAGCACAACCACTGCCCTGACTCAGGCAGCTGAACCAGTGAGGTGCAAAGGGCTCACTGCTCAGGCAGAAAACACCACTAATGGAAGATCTGCAATGTCATTCTGGAACAACTGGGAAACAGTAAAAGCAGCACATGAAATATAATAGTATAAATTAGTAGTACACATAGAAAGACAGAGGCAGGACCATATTCACATCCATACCATGAGGGCCTCAACAGATATAAATCCAGCCTTACCATAACACAGAACAGCCCTCTGGAGGAACCCTCACGTGCCCAGAAACCAGTACAGCTCAAGGTAAGAAGTGTGAATATTCTCCTCAGCTCCTGATTGGACTAAAACTTTTAATTTTTACTGAAACCATTCCAATAGGAGATTTTATGTACTCTATAAGGTTAATAATTTGCTACCAACAATTTATCACCTACAAAATCACAGACTGTTGAAAAAATATTCAATAATTTCAATAAAAGTAGAGTCCTAAGAAATGCTACTAGATTTGGTCCCTCAGATCAATTCTAAACTTATTTCATAGTTAAGAAACTAATTTTTAAGACCTGTTTGGCTTGGTTTAAGAAAATGTCTCAGAATATCATGTGCTTGTGAGGCAAGTGTCTTCCTAGAAGTCAAACACAGCAAAGGAGAGCAGAATGGCAACTGGAACTGTAGTCCTGTCAGGAAAGGAGAGGAGACCTACAGATACAAAATCCAGCTAAGCAAATTAATTCCATACTTAATCTCAGTGCCTCTGCAGGCAGAACTTAAATTAACTATGCTCCATTTTGCTTGTGAACAAAGGCAGGCTAGCAGCTTCACCACTCCCTGAGGTCACCTATCAAATCATGGCTTCTGCGAATTAGGGCTGGAAACAATCTGGCTTCAAAAAGGAGGCTGGATGAAATCATCTCCAGAGGTCCCTACAACCTACATGCTTTTTTGTTACATTTTTTAGATATTCCACCCTGTTATTCACAGTCTGTCCTTCAAGCCTGAATTACTGATTTTAAAGTTCTGCTCATAAAGTTTAACCCTGTAGTCAAGTAAGTAAAATCAAGACTAAACATCTCTGGCTTCTGATGCTTGCTGAGTTTCCTAACATTAATATACAGGCAGCTTTTACATCTATTACTCACCAGTCACCTTGACCTTGCTTCTGTCACACCCATAGGCTGACCACTAATGTCACTGCTGAAAATTTAGCATGAGAGCTGCTCACTGAATTTGGTAAGTGGTCCTCTGTGCCCAGTCACAGCATGACAGGCTAAGATTATGCAGAAGAGGGGAGAGAAAGGTGAAAAAAGACAGACTGACTTGCTTCTACAGCTTGGGCATCTGTTACGATGCAGGATTTCCCATAAACGTCCTTAAAGGTATCCACTCAACATCTGACTGTAGAATAGCTAAGTCATACTGAAGCAGCAAATTTTAACTGATTTTGGCAGTAAATATACTAATGCTCCTTCTATTTGAACATTTCACTAACAGGGAGGACTGATGTGAGTTCTATGAAACCATCTGAAAAATAAGGACTATGTAATTGTGGCTTACTTGCTTTGCCATTACATTTATAGCCCCACTAATGGTATTAGCATTATGGAACAGAAGCATAAGGGCTTACCAGTAAAAATAACAATAAAAATAGTACTGTTACTAGGAGAGTGCTGTGGTCAGGAATAGCACAGCTCCCTGAGTTTTGATAGCATGTCACAGATCACATTTGGACAAGGGGTTTAAGATGATAAAGGACTGAAAAATCTATTTAAAAATTTACAGAAAAGTTTTAACTAAAGGTAAGGTCAGGAAAGAGTCTGAAAAAGAGGCAAAGAAGAGCCTTTTCTGTTTGGTGTGGGTTTTTAGAAGCACTTTAGTAGACCTCACTAACCTTTTCTGAGGACAATAGCTGGAAGTGGAACCACTGCTGCTACCCCTGGTAGGAAAGCATTGACTACATTCAGTATAAGAAATATTACCCATTCAATATTAAGATTATGTGACATTTATAAATATATATAGATGGATTTCTTTGTGTGTGTTATGTGTTTATTCCATTATGTAGCAAAGAATGAAATTATAAATATTCTTTCCAATTTTGAAGGTACCATTTTCGGAATAAAAATTTTCAATAGACCACATAGAAATTTGTACCCATTCCTCAAATGGTTCACTATGTTACACTCCTTTGTTCTCATATAGCTCTGACTCCATGGCTGACAGCATATGGCTGTGACTCTCACAGCTTCAACATCACTTAAAAAGGTTGCACTGTTTACCTTCTAATGGAAGGGAACCACATATATTCTATTAATTTTTCATTTATGCGTATTATTTTTAGATGTCCTCAAGCCAAGGCTGGCACTCAGCATCACCATAGAAGCCACTCATTGTAATTGGTGATACATACACCTCAAAACAGTTTTCCAAAATGTCAAGGATATATATTAACCCTATAAATGTAGGATCAAAACATGTCATGTTGAGTTTCTCTTAAAACATCAAGATTCTCTTTTAATACAAAATAAATCAAAGACTTCTGACTACAGTCTCGTTCCTCCTACAAGTTGTGACTTTCTTCAATATTTATGACAATATTCAAATGAATAGAAAGTTTCATGAAAATCACTGTATAAAACATATTAGATTATCCATTTGTGGTGAAGAAAATACATGATATTATTTAGAATTCAGCCTGTAGCACACAGCAATCTACAACAAACAGGGTAGTAGAAAGGGTGACTGTTCTCAGGACGGGAACTGTTCTACTGACCTCAGGAGGCTCTAGGTCAGGTTTTAAAGGTTCACAGTACTGCCAGATACATAAAAAGGTGATAAAAAAACATTCAAAAGGTCAAATATTTTGACTTCCAGCTGTTGTTGTGTGGCAAGAGGAACAAAAGGATTGTTACTTAGTAAGAGGGAATAAATAGTGAAGTTGAAAGGGAAGAAGGGAAAGGCCAAAAACTGAGGAATGAGCAGGCTTTGCTCTTTAGTACCTAGGCACTTTTCCATGTTTGGAACAGATCTCTGTGCCAAGGAAACAGAACTGGCAGTTCACAATATGAAGCTATAATAAATTATTTGCATGTAAGCTGACCCAGCAGGAAATTCTCTAGGGAAGCAGCAGTGAGAAAAGGAAGCATGTCACTAATATCACCCTCATGCAAAATGCCCATATGTGCATTTGTGAAAGCAGACTTTGTTTCAACATTTTTCTAAATTAATATCACAGTGATCACTGAACTGCCTTACAGAGTGCAGCAAACAAATGCACTGGAGAAGACCTCCACTTCAGAAGTCTGGAAGGAAATGCAAAAAGGCTGTGAAAAAACATAGCATAAAGGACAGCATCACATACTCGAGAACTTTCAACCGTGTCTCTTTGAATCAGTAACTCAGACTTTTAAACCCAAAGGAACTATTTAAACAAAATATTTTCTCTTATAACAAGAAACAAGAAAAATGGGAGTGTTCAGTATTTCCATGATTGTACATATGTATATACACACAAGTAATAGGAAAAATTATTTTCAGTAATTTATTCTCAAGCTTTAATATGTTGACTTGTTAAAATACTAAAAATTTGTTGTCCTGTATCTGTTTCTATTCAGGAATATATATCTGAGTATACACACTTAAATAGTGTAGCCTCCAAGGGCAGCTGGTTTACAATACAACCTACTTCAGTGGTTTAGCAAAGAAATGATTTATTGAAGCGCGAGAAGGTACAATTTTGTTCTTCCGTAACACCTGTAAAACCCTCTTCTTCTTGTCTGTGGCTATCAATATGGCTTGCACATTCACATGGACTTCAGTAAGCCTGTCTAAAGCCTATGTGCTCTTTTGGCACATGCACTGTGAACTCAGCCCCAGCACTGATCAATATAGCAGGGCCAATTGGCAAATTATCTCTGAGTTCAAGGGGCCTGTGCACATGAGCAAGTGAGCAGGCAATGACAACACTGAGATTCCTGCTGCAGCACCCACACCCCCAGGCTTACAGTGCAGCTGCTGTACAGGGGCACATTTATTGTGCCATACATGCAAAGGACAATATTTTTTAAAAAAAGTTTACACTAGAAAAGAAGGAGTTATGAAATAAGGATTGAACTTGAATAAGAATTGAACTAGATGTTAAAATTTTAAAGAAAAAGCAAAAAAAAAAGCTTCAACTCCTATTTTTGAAGACTGTGTTGGAGAGAGTCACAATCATTGACGTAGAAGAGATGCTACTGGTTTTCAATAGCCTGTAGGATTATCCAATCTAGGTAAAAAGCTAAATTACGGGTAAGCCCAAGAAAAGACGGACTGTTTGCTATGGGCATAAACCAAGTCCTCTGGCTTAAAAATTCTTTTGCTGAACCAACTAGTAAATGCCAAAGTGCCTCCTGCAAAGCTGCATCTCAGTTACAAAAGCTTCACTGCATTACCTGCAGAAATTCAGGCAGCTGGCTTCTGAGAAAAGGCTGAAGGAGAGCTTGAGCATTTTTATAAAGGTAGCACTTAACAAGTCTTCTTCATAAAGAGAAATTTAAAAGCGGAGCTATTTAGAAACTGAAAGTAGAAAAAAAAGTAAATCTCAGACTAAAATCCTTTTAAAAAGAACAGCTAAACACACCTAGTGATCTTAGCATGTCCAGGCTGACTTTGAACTAATATGCAACTGGCTTGCAATCAAAAGGACATGTACACCAAAATCAAGGATAATGCCCCACCCAATTTATCGTATTTCTTACAAGGCAAACACTAACTGGAATGACCAAAGGCCCAGCAGCTGCTCTGCCATGGATCCATCAGCAGATGGCTTGTTTGAGATGCTTTAAATTGTGTTCTCTGGTCAACTGACAAGGTAAGTGCACACAGCCACTTTGAAGCCAAGTGCAACTTATGAGAAAAACACGCATGACATGGGCAAACGCTCAGTAGCAGTTGAGCCAGAAAAAGCTTCTGGGAGAGTGTTTTTTCATCGTTTGACATCATATGAGTTCTGTGGCTGACTTCCAAGCCAAAGGAGAGAAGTGCTGCCATATCAAATGACAACCCAGACCCCAGATGCACTAAGACTTTGAGGAAGGATTGTGCATAGTGAATAGTGATACAAAGGCTCAGCTTGCTTACGCAACATCCAGACAGCATCCACGTTCACTTGGCAAAAACAAAGAATATTAAAAACATATTTCATCAGGAATATCACGGACAAGACTAACAGTCTCACTGTGTCTCATGTGGACTTACAAAGCAAAGCTGACATAAAGTCAACTGCAAATAATTGACCAACATAGTCAAGTGAGTCTCTGACCCAGTCAAACAAGACAAAGATGGAGCTGATCACGCAAATTAAAACCTATCATAGCCAGAACTAACAACTTCTTCAAAAGAAACTAAGCATTACAAAAACTGTCTCTTTTCTGTTGCCAAGAGGTACTTTTTGCTGTTGCTACCATGCTTGAAGCACTGCCACAGTTCCCAAAACCAACATTAGTAATACCTAGAGGATCCTGCCACTCTCATTTAGAAAGAACTCCAAGCCTTCACTTATGCATTGGGCCAACGTAAACACACAGGGAAAATGGACAACACCAGAAGCTCTAGGGAATCAAGCAGAAAATACATATTTAATGGATGAGTGGAAAAAAGTAATTTCTACTGGTGTGAAAAGTAATCTACTGATCATAACTACGTGATGTCAATAACAATGGAAGAAAGGTAGAGAACAAGTTGACAAAAGAAAGGTAAAGAGGAAAGGAATTACTGCAGAAATCAATTCATACTATCTGCTGCTTATCAAGAACATTTTGGAGTCTAATGCTCCAAAGAAGCTACAAAAAAGACATATATCCAAATGCTCATCAACTTTTCCATACTGCTACATTGTTGTGTTGTTCATATTATTCGTTTGCTCATCCATTCCAAATGTACTACTTGCTAATTTTAAATACCTTTTCAGCACATGCCACTTCTCAATCAAGATGAAGTGCCAGGAAAGGCAGGCTAGAGGCTGCAGCCCCTCCACGCACCTCTCCATGCAGCTCTTCGCTATCCCCTCCCCAGAAACAGGAACTAGCAGCAACTGCTGCTGCTGGGAAATATCAATCTAAATTAGACATACTATAATGAAAAAGGATCATAAGTAGAAGACAGCGAAGAGATGTCAGAGAATGAGGAAATCGAGTCAGTGACTGTTGTCATACCTGCATCACAGTGAAAAATCCATCAAACCTAGCAACAACTGAACCAGGTTCTGAGATGGAGGACAGTGCCTTGGCTGATCCTTGGCCGCATAAGGTTAGAAGACTCACAGCAGTCAAACTGGGTAGTCTGTACATGTGCAGGGGCTGCAGGCAGCTCTAGAAGCACAAAGCTATCAGTGTGGGGAAAAAATTTAAATCAATGCAGCATTCATGGAATAATAAAAACTGAATTAAAGAAATAAAAGAATGAGCAGTTGTGCTTAAGATGCAGGTTAAGACACCAGCACTGTCCTCTCTGTGAAGCGTGCCTTAAAACTGTACAGCCCTGAGATCAGACACACCCAGAGTAAATACAACGTGCTGTTGCGACCCAAGACAATGTATGTGGTGCAGTGGGACAGGAAGGGTATATTACTCTGGCAGCTACATGTTGAGTAGATCTGAAGAACACGGTACAAATCCAAAAGATGAAAAAAAACCCCTGTCAGTAATCAAGATGAAAGTCTTGTCAACACACGGAAAAAATCTGGATGAAAAGCAGCCTTTTGGGAGAGATCATAAAAATAACATATTTCTAGAAAGCTTCAAAAGATTTTATTTCTTTGGAACAGGCAGAAGGGCTTTTCAAGCAGGTAAGGTGGAGGGATTAAAAAGGCATGGGAAAAAGACTCCAGCATTCTTACAATCCTATGACGTTTGTTTAATGCACTGCATTGTTCATTAAACAATAACCAAACAGCTCATTCCACTGAGCCTGAATTGCAAAATTTTGGCAAAGCTAGACTCAAACATGGATATTGAGTTTCTCACCTAGGAAAACTTGTACACTGTGTTCAACACACTGCTTTTTGTTAAAGGAATTAAAACAAATAATGTGATCCATTGGAGTGAAGAGCAAGATAAATATGAGCATTTCAGTCTATTCCAAGGAAAACCCCATGTAATGGAAATACTTTATGAATAATAAAAAAAAGGACGTTTAGGAACTTACTCTAACATTAATTACTACAAAAATACTTGTTACAATTCAGATATTTAGTTAAGGAATGATAGAATCATAGAAAGAATTAGGTTGTAAAGACCCCTAAGGTCATTGAGTCCCACCATTAACCTACCACTTCCAAGTACACAATTAAAAATGTTATGCTCTCCAAAATACTGACTATTGAAAACAATTTCTGGACACCAAAATACCTTTAAATTAACATGTACATATAGAGTCCAAGGTGATTATGGTGCAACCCTCAATTCTGTCATCCATGTGCATAATGTCATAAATGGTGAAGAGTTTCACTGAATAAAAAGATTACTGACCACTAGTAGGCATCTGAGTCTTTCACTGCTAGTTGAGGCACTTAAATTGTGCTAAACTCTACACAGGGCAAATATTTAACATAAAAATTCAGTTTTAAGTTCTCTCTCACATAACAGGATACACTTATTTTGAAGAGCAAATGACACTTTTGCGGTCTACAGGTGGAGAGTAATAATTTACTTCTGAACTATCAACCAGCCACTGGCCTCCCTGTGGAGAAGCCATCATTCCCAACCCATGTCTGGAGACACTCATCAGGAGAACCCTGAATTCTAAAATAAACAAAACTCAGTTCAGTATGACAGTGAAAACTTCAACATCTTCTGTTCTGATTCATGGAGATAGACCATCGTCTCTACATCAAAAGGAATTGCAGTGGAATACCCTTAAATATTAACTCTCCTGTTTTACAAACTCTTGACTTAAGGGCTGCTCAAAATGCCTCAAACCCACACTGCAGATTTTAAGGCACGTCTTTTCCTTTAAAGCAACTCTTCTGCCGTAATAAAACCGTCAACTTTTTTAGCAGTGGATAGCAGAACTCGAAATGGAAACATCTGGTGTCGTTTATGGACACATATTAAAAGAACAGATACTAGATTTCCCTGGAAAAATCAATGGTTGCCCATCTTCATCTGCAAACCGGGTTGCTCATCAGGGCTCGATACGAGCCCGACACACCCTGCGTCTGGGTATGACAGCGAAGGCTCGGGAGTCGGCGTGGTGGGCACACTGTGACACCGTGTCCCCCAGGGACACCGAGGCAAGGGGGGTCTCTCTGCGGTACCTGAGCAGAAGCTGTTGCTGCTGATGGTCCTGCCGGAGCGCCCGGAGGAACTGGGCGGGTTAAATTCCCGGCTTTCCTCTTCCGAAAAGGGCGATTCGGAAGCTGGGGATACCTTCTGCTGCGGCCGGAGGACCAGGCGGGGGATGCGGCTGCGGGACACCTCCTTTTCCAGCTGCGCCTTGTGCTCCTGCTCGGGAAAGGACACCCCGGCGTCAGGGACCTCTCGGATGTGCCCTCCTCCTTCCATCATCGAGGCAGGGGCAGGCAAATCCCGGCCCCCCCCCGCCTCCCCAGGGCGGGGGCAAGACGAGATTTGCCTGCCCCTGTTTCTCCTCGCTCCCCGCCGCCCCGTCCTCCGCGGCTCCTCACCTTGCCGCTCTCCCGCAGGGGCCCCATCGCTCCTCAGTCGCCGCGCAGCCGGGAACAGGCACCTGGCATGGGCGAGAGGGATGCGCTGAGCTGGGCTTGGCTGGCGCTGCAGCGCTGGGGGTGGCGGCGCCCGGCCCGGCCCCGCTCCCCGCCCCGACACGTGGTGCCTTCGCCGCAGCGCCCGCCGCCGCCCCAAGGGCGCTGAGCAGGTGCGGGATGGGGCGCATCCCCCCGGCACCGCTGCCGGTGGGATGCCCCGGAGGAGAGCCCGCTGCCCGCCTGCTCCTGCTACTGGGCTCTGGCCTCGAAAGGCAGAAAGGAACGTAAACGTACAGAAACAAGGGCAGGCCGTGTGCGGTCTGAGTGTGCGGTGTTAAGGTACCAAAGCAAATGTGTAACAGAGGGCAGATGACACCAGTACAAATTCGATGAATGTATAGGTATATAAGTAGCAAAGTCAGTCGTCGTATTTTATCTGCTCCTTATTAATAGAATCATAGAATGTTAAGGGATTGGAAGGAACCTTAAAGATGATTTGGTGCCAGACCCCCTCCCACTAGACCAGGTTGCTCAAGGCCTTATCCAACCTGGCCTTGAACGCTGCCAGGACTGGGGCATCCACAACGTCCCCAAGCAACCTGTTCCAGAGTCTCACCACCCTCACAGAAAAGATTTTCTTCCTAAAGTAAAGAATTTCTTCCTATTACTATTCAATAACAGCTCTTTATAGAACATGTAGAGAGATAAGAACTTACTTGATTCTCAGACTTCAAAACATACTTGATTGTCAGACAGTGCACTGCATAGTATTTTTAATGATTGTATTTACTCTCTTAACTTTCAATGTGGTAGTTGTTGTTGACCCTTCTATTGATTAATGCACACGCTGTAACCTTGTTCATCTGCTCCCTGGAGTGGGTCTGCTTAAAAAACATGCATTAGCAGAGCTGCAGTCTGGGCTGTATGCATATACACATGCACACAATGGGTGAAAAGGACTGCTTTTCCACAAAAAAGAATGATGAAATTCTCAGTCTGAAGCTCATTTGAGGTTCCAGATAGATGTCTGCTTATAGGACTTAATGAGCGTGCAGAAGTTGTACTTTCAGCAGTCGTAGTTTTTGGCAGATTCCCTTTGTATGCTTCCTACTGTCCTAGTTTAAATCTGGGATAGAGTTAATTTTCCCATGGCACCTATAAAGGGCCCCAATTCCTGTTGGGAACTTCTGTTTGCTATTAGAGCATAAACATTAAATACTGTCTCAAAAATAATTAAGAGCAAATGTGCCTTTAATGTGTAGTGCAGAGGACATACCAGCAGGAACAGGAAAGGTGATGCTTTCATTTAGACCTTGAAGAGGAAAGGGGACACTGGTGAATACTGGCACACTGATTGTTGAATATCTAAAGAGTTATAATTACTAATTTATTAACCTGGCGTCAGAATTAGATCCGTTACTTATGTAAAGCTCCAAGCTATGCTCTGCCAAAAAGATGATACCATCCTCCCCTGGCAGCATTAAGACATCTATAATTCAGAGAAGTGAGATAGTTGCAGCTGAAAAAAACCCTTAAAATTCCTGTATTAAAAATTCTGTGTGCTTATAAAATATATTTTAGGCACTGGAATCTACCTTCCTGAGGCACAAAAAAGCAGGGAGCATCCTGGACCTTTCCCTACTGCTCCAGAACTGTTTCCATGGAAAATTGCAAATCACATATTTTAATCACACAAATTTGCTCTTCCGTTCAGTAGACATCAGGGCACCTGAGACTGTGGGCTTCTCCTGCTAGCCACCCATGGCACATGTGAGGTGGCAATTTCCCATGCACATTTGCAAAGCTCTTGTACCAGTAATAAGAGTAAGAAAAGTCTGTGCAGCAGCACTGCCATTGCCATAGTAACTCAGCTCCGGAGTTGCTGCTGATGATTCAATTGTCAGAGCCTGTTTTATCTTTTTCCATTTCAAGCTCAAGTTTTTGCCTTGCTAAGAAACAAGATATAAGAAGTGAAGTCTTCAGGCTGCTTCAGGATTCATAATGGAATGTGATTCCCTTTGATCTCCTCTCCTCTTGGCATAGAGATTTATAGCCTTATCATAAATCATCAAACAATCATTAACTTTCAAGCAAAAGTGGTTTTTTCCCCTTACAGTCATGTGTATCTAATATATTGAAACATTAAGTCACTTTTCAGCTTATTAAAATATTTTTACTATACACTAGTTAATCAGTACTGGGAGGAAAACATACTTGATTTGAACATGCGATCTCACTCTTATTCCTCTCATGTCTTTTACAAACCAGCAGCATCTCAGCGATACCTATAAAACCAATTTTCATAACTAGTGTGTAATTCTGAACATATCTGTATTTACTGTGGAAAGAAAAGGTTAAACCTTTATAAGGGCCTCGTGAAGCCTACAGAACACAGTGTCTTCTTCTTGTTTTACTCTCTCCTGAAAAATAACAGCTCTCCAGGAAGCTGCAGAGGGCTGCAGATTCAGCAGAAGCGCCTGGACTCCAGCAGCTGCCAGGGGAAGCTGGGCACTGTGCCAGGCCCTGGGGTTAGACCTTATGCTTTCCTGAAAGGGGAGCAAGGTATATGAAGCAGTTTTTATTCTAGGCTTTGCTACCAAGATCTTCACTCTGGTGGAGTGCTCTTCCAGAAAAAATTGCAAGGCAAAGAGGATGAGGTGAATAATAAGAGGATCGCAGAGTGTGGTTTGCTGTCATCTCTGCTCCTGTTTTGCTGCTGCCTCTGAACCTTCTCAGTGAGGGGGGAGTGGGATTCTTATGCAGCCGAGTTTTGCTGCCCAGCGGTTATCTGTGGCTGTTAGCACAGTCACAAGGAACTCAGTGCATTGCCACTTCCACATCTGAACTTCTAAGAGAAAAGCTTTACCTGATCTTTTTGTAAAGCCTTCTGCTAAATTTGGTTTTCTATGTTTGTTTGTTCTGTCTGATGGCACATTGCTTCTAGACATCTGCAAATGCTGTTTCCCAGTTCACTTTCTTGCCGTGTAGTAGTTTCGTTCTTTAGCTGTCAGAATAATAGAAGGAGAGCAGTACAGTAAAGGTCTCAACATCCTAATTAAGTATCTAAATACCTCTGTTCACAGTTGGGCACTTCAGAAGAACAAGAAAAAACATAACATACTCAGCAGAGAATCACCTAGAGCTCAGCAGTAGGTACAGGGGTACCTTTTCACCATTCCACACAAGTAATTGATTCATGCTCCAGCAGAGACCAAGTCTCTGTTATGATTCTCTGTAGTACAACCTTGTATATGACTTTCTCATTCTGTGAATTTTCCTTCTTTTATATGCAGTAGTTCAGCTTCAGCAAGAAGGCTTCCACTACTTACTTTTCTTTTGACCAGTCCCTTCACAGAGTGGAAGTAATCAGGACTTCTAGGAAGTCAAAGGCTGTAGTCGTCCCAGGTGGCTAAAGGATTGGAACATCTACTCTTTGTTTTCTTTTTATTTTTGTGTGTGATAATTAAAAGGCTGAACAAGAATTCTTGCACTATATGAATTCTTATTCAACAGTTACCTCACGCACCTTTGCTATTTGTATGTTGTCATCATTTGGTAGTTGTTGCATACACTTGCAAAATTTGACTTTACGGGAAAGTGGCATGCTTCTGCACTCTGTTTATCACCTGAATGATGCTGGTCTAAACCCAGGCTGGCTCATTGCTCAGACCAGGAGTTACAGGTTTTTGTAATACTGAAAGCACTTGTGGACATTTTGGGATGAAAACCAGAGACATTTGTGATCCTGTGCTCATTAGGGTTAGATGGCTTTCTTGCAAACTTATTTTGATTTGGAGAGTTTTGGTGCCTAAATCTCTCTAAATTCAATTTCAAGTGGCCAAATTTTTCTTTTTGTTTGGCACTGGGCTTTCACAGGTCAATACATTATATGCAGACAATACATTATACTGCTTCATGACCATAGGCCATGTTTTAGTTTTGAATCACATCACCCTCTGAGGTCAAAGGAGTGCTGAATGAGGCAGAGGGCAGCTCTGGGCCTTGTAATCCCAATACTGCGTTATTTCATTAATGCAGGCACATAGCTGATAATGCTTCTGTCTGTGACTTGAAAATCATCTGTACTTTCCCAGCTGAGATAAGTTTGCTTATCAAATGTGTTGATCCTGTTTTTCTATTCAGATGGGTTGTATAATATCAGCAGATCTAACTCAAACATTACACAAATGCTAGAAAGAAGACCAGTTGAAGTTAACCATTTTCATAGCAATAGTTTTTATTAGCGATCTTTCAGAAATACTGGAAAATGAGGGAAAGATGAGAAGACTATGAATATCATTATGATATATAGAAAACAGAAAAAGGGAAACATTGCTTCATGTTGGTCCCGGGCAAAATAATAGAATAATTAATTTGGAACTGTGGCAATACAAATGAGTGATTAAAAATATAACTAATAGCTCTCAGGATATCTTTGTAGGCAGAATATTCTGTAAAAAAGACTCATTGGAGCAAATAGTAACATTTTAAAACATACAGTCAAATTCAAAGAAAGACATCTGGGACAAATAATAAAGCTCTACCATCAGGATGGGAAACTGTTTTGGAAAGTAAATATGAGAAAAATACTTTGGACCCATAGCAGCAAATATCTCAATATGGGTTCCCAGACCACGACTGTGGTTAAGGGAACTAATGCCAAAGAAGTGGAATATTTAGCTGAAACAGGGGAGTGATCTTGCCTGTGTACACAGTGTAAGATGTCTGTGTGTTCACTGCTAGTGGGAAAGAGTTTAAGGGAGATACTATTTTCTGCAAGACGTTTATTTAATCTGACTTCTGATAAGAGTTGTGATCTGTTTGTAGTACTCAGATCTCTGTCAGTACAATGAAATGCAGTCCAGAAAGTAAGCTAAAGCACTGCACTCTCTCAGATGTTTGTGTAGCAGCCTATATATGTAGAAAGAACTTGAGCTGTCTTGTCTGACTTCAGGCATCTGAAGTTACTGTGTGAAATTATCAGATACATAAAGGCAGAATCATGACAAGCAGCTTCATCCATGCCTGTGCCCACACTGGAGATGGAGGGGCAAGGAAGGATCTGTGGCCAGCAACTGCCTGGATTTAAGCTTCTCTCCCCAGAGGTCCCAGAGCTCTGCCAAAACTCATGACTCAGCTCTGCATCCAAACAACTTGGGAAATATGTGAAATTTGGGTTAAAGTACAGTTTTGGATCTGCTTTTAAAGTAGTGAAAACAAATTTTAAAATTTATCTAGAAAACAATTACTAAACTGCCTTACTGTAACAGGCACTCCCATCAAAGGCTGTTAGTTTGTAGACGTGCAGCCTAAGTGGTACAGAAATATCCTGTGTGTTTTAGACTTCAGCTGTGCCTGAGCTTTAACAGAATGAAATCTGATATTTCTATATAGGTCCAATTTATCTAATTCATAAAATGGTTGTACATAGCAGGACACATATTTTGATAATCTCTGAGATTACTGCTTGATCCAGTGTCAAAGTTTAGGAGCAGCCCTGTTATGATTCCTGAAATCCAACCATCTGAGCTCAATAACGGTGTCTTACTGCACCATATGGCTTTTTTATATAATGTAAATTCTATACAGATTTGCAGTAGAGCATGAGATGTGGCTATGTGAGGTCCTGAAAAAGATGATGGTGTGCAGCTATTTCTGTTAGAGAGCTCTGCTGTAATCTACAACCTCAATTGGTTTAGGTTTTGATATGATATTTCTGAAACGTGAGTACTTAAAGGAGGCAGATTGTTCAGAGACAGACATGACTCTTACTCAGTTTTGAATTTCTTTTGGGGCAAGTGTTTACTTTTAACTTGGCTCAGTGGGTATCAGCCAAGCATCATTTAAACTGGAGGATACTGGTATAGTGGATCTGACACACATTTTTCATATTAAGTCAGAATGAGTGAGAAAGTAAGTGATGGTGATATTCAGCAGTTGATTATTTCTGAATGCTACATCTCCTAGAGTTATCAAGGCAATAATTTAAGTCTCTTGCTTTTTTTTTTTCCTCAGTACCTTCTGAACGTTTATATAGTATATAGAACTTGCATTACAGAGTGGATAGAGAAAGCATTTGATTGAGATTCTGGACTGAAGTACCACTTGGAGAGGCATAGTTGATGTTTTCAGTTCTATCTGGAAACAAATGCTATTTGTGAAAGGAGTTTTATGACCCCAAAATGGATGTCTGAGAAGTGTTTGCCCACTTAATTTATAGACCTAATTGAGTTTTTCTTTTCTAATGAGTAAAAGATTTATTTCTGAGCTACTTCTATTCTTAGCATGCAAGTAGAGAAAGTCTGATTTCAAATGCTTTTCACTGTGAGAAAGACAAGGGATGCAGTGAAATGTTTATCAGAAGCTTTCCCAGGAAGTGGAGCACACACTTGAAGAGGTCTTTAGGTGAGGTTGAAAGCGGTTGAAGACATTTAATATGGTTAAGGGTATGAGCTCCCACTGACCTGGAATCTAACACTGTTCTTAGGAGCTCTCCTCTTTGAATCAAGGTAATGCCTTGCCAATTACCTCATGCTTCTGGCAAAATGCAATGCTTGGAACCAGTACAAATTTCATCAATTTATGGGAACACTCACACAGGAGTGAAAGGCAAAATGAGAGACCGTCATGATGTAGAAGGACACGGCATTAGAACATCCTCACAGGCTCCACTGTATGAGCCAGAAAGGACTGCACATGCTGAGGCCAAGTGAGTTGTGATATCAGAGGGGACAATCAGTTCTAAGTCCCTGGGGGGCAGACACAGGGTAATGGGGAAAGGATATCAAGGGTGTAGATGTGATCCAAGGCACTGCTGATTGAAATAGCATGACTTCTCATGCTCCACAATAAACCATAAATCCATCTAAACTGCAACTGAAATAGGACACCCAGCATAAATGGTACGTAATTGCCTGTGTCAATAGCTGTTCAACTTAAGGGAAGAGCTGAAACTGTATTAGCAGAACATTGTCATTTGAGCTCAGGATAACTGAATTGAATTTAACCATATTTCACAAGTAATATCAGTAATGAATGGTCCAAGCTGAGAGTTTTTACCTCAGTCCTTGTAAATGACAAAAATATGAATAACTCTTCCCCCTCCACACACACTAAGTAGATTTTAAAGACAAAGAATCTTGCAAAGTTTTTTATCCTAATCTTCTTATTAAGTATTGTATTAGTCCTTTGGGCATTGCTTTATTAATAACATTTTGCATGGGGTTTTCAAGTATTCAGGTCCCGTGTTGAACAAGTAGAAATTTATATATGGGTAGTCATATATAAATTAGTTCGTGGAAACTTGAATAGCTTGGAAGAGGAACCAGAAACATGTTTTTTATTTATTCAACTGGTGTTACAATATTTATATTTTGATCTTATTCTTTGAGCCTGGACTTGCTTCTATCAACCTCATAGTATCCATATATATAAGCCAAGGAGCACATCATAGTTACTTTCATCCTCCTGCCCTTGTTCCTTTCTGCTTTTACTGATGTTTTTGGCTAGACACTTACCCAGAAAGTTCCTTCCCATAGGCAATCTCTGGGATGGTTTAGAGGCTGAATTATGAACAGGGACAAGGACTTTTGATCTATTTTTTCAGTATCTATTGCAATGTGGTCTTGAAGTGCTACTTAATATAACAATAGATAGTAATGCTAAGAGGAGTAAATTGTAAAGCTTAAAGCCATCAGCATCAGAAAGATTATTGGGATACTAGTTGGACTACAAATTCTCCAAGTAATCAAGCAGACTGTGTAGTCCTCAATGACTTCTAAATCGCTGGCATGAGGATTTTGTGTAGTTTGTGTGTATAGTTCCTGACAGGTACATTTCTGCTTGATAACATCCCCCACCTGAATGAGTTATGTTGTTACCATCCTCTTATTCCCTTTCAATAACAATAACATAATTGTGCTATCTGGGGCAAATGCCAATTTTTTTTTTTTTTTTTTTTTTTTTACAAAAAAGATCTAGACACCTACTTTAGACAATGGCAGTATCATATTTTCCCCAACAGTAACACTGCTTTGATACAGAGGCTTGTGAAGTTTCTGAGAACACTGAATATATTAAGGACAGAAATAAGAGTGCTCCACTTTCAAGAAAAAAACCATGTTTTCTAGGGTTGCTGAAAAAATTTAATGTTTATAAATGTCAAGAAGAGCAAATCAGATTTTTAATCTTTATTTTGCATCTGATTTGTTAATTTTATTTACAATGTAAGCTTGTAATTTTGTTTCATTTTTATCTAAAGAAAGACAAGATGAACAAGAAAATGTTTCCTACTGATCCTGAATTGTCAACTGTGTCACATACGTTGTTGATTTATAGTTTGGTTACTTAGCTGAAGGAAACGGGTTCACTTTGAGCCATGAATTATGAGCAACAGCGAGAGACTGCATCAGCCTCTCTTACCTGTTTTTTGAGACTCAGATGCATTTTGCAGGCATTGCCCTCCTCTCTGGATGAGGCCTTTGGCTGTAGCCAGGCACGATGGCAAAACTCCTGCTGAGAAATGTGTTGGCTCACGCTGTGTTGTTCCAAACTGGCTGGAGGCACCCAGCCAGCGATGCCCAGCTGCACATGTCTGACACCCAGTCCCTTGACTCAGTTTAACTGCTAATTGCAACAAATGCCTCCTGGAACTGGAGTGCCAGGGGATCTGTCTAAGTGTAGGGACAGGAAAGAATCCCGTCAGAGCTGATTTCATATCGCATTCCCTGTGGGAGGTGCCCTGGGTACACTGCCACCTGGCACCAGTGTATTTCAACATTCCCTGCTGCAGCACAAAGCAGTGCTGGGCAAGGTTTAGTTCAGGAAAGACTATAGGATTGGGGGCAAATATTTCTGAAATACGATTCAATCCCACAGTCCTTGTATATCCATAATTACCAGCATAGCTGAAAGGTTATGTCCTTCCCTGCAGTTCCTATCTACAGTAAAGTCTAAGCTTTGAAAATCATCTACTGAAAAATTCCTCCAGATACTTAAATGAATACAATTATTGTGCAACCACTGCTGGCATGAATTTCAGAAGATTCAAAATCCTCATTAGCAAAAACATCTGTTATTAAAATTTATGGGTTTGTTTTCCTGATTTCCTTGTACTTTGCTCTCTTAATTTACATGTCAAGACATCAGTGGGCCTTGTAATTGGGATAACAAATGCAGGTTCAGACTGTTTCAAAATTGTTCATTTTTCCATTATAAAAGTGTTTCAGTATATTAAATGGTATATTTAATATACTGAAACACTTTATTCCATATACCTCTTATTTTTTCTGTAATTTTCATTGACA
>JAOXXN010000395.1:135987858-136004100 GCA_026770055.1 Myrmophylax atrothorax
GAAACCAGAGCTCTCTTTTATCAATTTATTTTTTCTGTAATTTTCATTGACATGTTACATTTGATATAGATATAAGTCATTATGAGAGGCTACCATGCCTGTTTACCGTGGGCTTGAAGTGAGTTTAAGCAGTCAAGTGCACCCACTCAACCCACTCAAAACATTAGTCTTGAGTTTTCATGGAATGCAAATTTAACTCACATCAACACACGATCTAACAAATACATGAGCTTGATGCAAGAAGGGTTGCCATTCTGTTCTTCAGCAGTTATGCACTGGCAAGTCTGCAGGATCTGGCCTCAGATCAGTATTAAAATTGTATCACTGCTGGAAGATAACTTAAAATCTTCATAAACAATATTTAAATAGCACCTAGTGTTAATTTTTATGGTATCAATAGAGTTAAAAGAAACAGACTTTGAGCCTGGACTCAAGAGACTTGTGACAAAATGAAATATAGCCTGCTGAAACCTACTGTAAGCAAATACCACAAGCTGTGCCAAACAATTATGTTAGTTTCACATTAAAGGGAACACAAAATAGAAAGAATGGACTTGCATATTCCTGTCACTGTTGTTTTTAAATGGTACACCCATGAACAAGGCTAGCAGTCATCTGGCAAAAAAAGTCATTAAACCGTAACCTGTTTATACAAATATCCAGTACAGACAGGAGTTTTAAAGTCTTGTTTTTTAATAAGGGGGAAAATGCGTCTGAATATCAGTACTGCTTTTTAATACCATTTTAGGAGTATTAGAAACACTATTGTTATTTCAGAATTTAATTTTCATCACAGTTTAAATACTGGTTTTCTCCTCTGATCCTGTATACATCCAGACTGTTTTTCTACTTTTTGTTTAGAAAAGTTACAGTGTAATGTATGTGCTCTTTGCAACAAAGCAGCAAATATGGGATTAGTGCTTAGTTCATGACTAATATATTGTAATGTTTGTAACTTTATAAATGGATTTTGGTGGACACCACTGAAGCAGTGAGCTTATATCTACTTAAAACTGCAGGTGAGTGTTACATGTGTCAATTCCAACAATTTCTGATTTACTTTTGCTCAAAGATACTAAGTTTTATATGCTTGTATAGGAAAAAATAGACTGTTACCTGGTCTGGGATCTCCTGCTTCTGGCTTAGGGACATGATGCAAATTTTCATCAGATACTCCAGTGCTTTTGCAAATATTCTGTATCTGCAACCTGACCTCAGCCTCCAGAGAAACTACCTTCTTCATAGCAGCATGTGAAACTGGACATGACTGGAGAATACAGAGTTTGATAAGGGGGCATTTTGTCTTCAGAGTTTGTCAGAACACACTGCCAACAGTTTTGATTTCACAGCCGAGTTCAAGGGTTTTTTTTAAGGAACCTCTGTTTTTGCCAACTAGGAATCTTCACCAATAAGTTTAGCAATGCTTCATCAGGAATACAAATATTTCAAGGGTTTTATATCTTTACTTTTCAAAAGTTTGTATATTGGTTTATTTGTTGCCCCAAGTGTGCGTTGGAATGCATCTTTCTCTTGTACCTCATAAAATTTGTTTTTCACGGTCTAGCATGACTCAAAATTATCTACATGTCACTAATCCCACAGAGTCTAATTTCACCCAAAGGTACTGAATTTAGCTATTTTTTTGTTTTGTATCATTTAACAAATCATTCAGTAAAGTTTCAGGGTTCCCTAATTTGTCTTCTCCCAAGTACTGTACATTTTCTCATTCCATCTCCTGTCTACTTCAATCTGTAAGAAATATTAGTTCAGAAACCTGAAGTTTTTTTTTTAATCTAAGATCATGTAGGGATTTTATAAGCAAGTAGGTTTTTTGTACTTTGTAAGGTGGAAACATGTACTGACAAGGTCCACTTTCAATGACAGGTAACTAATAGCATCAGCAGAGGTGCTGCTACGTCTTTCTTCTCCAATTAGAATCTCGCTTTCTGTGGACATAGAGAAAGTAATTGCATCTCTTACTGGATTTGCATTGTAATGTTTCACAAATGCTGTCCATACTGCCTGGCTTTTTCACATTTTTTTGATGATGTGATGCCTTTTCTGATTTTTTTTAATGATCACTTACTTCTGCTTTTATTGAAGACATTGTAAGCTTTCTCCAGCTTCTTGTCAGGAGCCACTATTCAGTTCCGAATAGGACTAGAAAAAAATACAAACAGTATGAGATCATCCTTGGAATTTTTCCCACTCAGAAAATGCTTTTAGATTAGAGTGTGACCTCATTTGATATTTAAATAATGGGAATAAAAATAAGGCTGAATTCACTTAGTTCTATGGAGTGAAGAAGTTATATAGTACCTTTCTCTGCAGAGTAATCAGGAAGTTTGGGTGGGAGTTGTTTCAGTGTTTCTAACAACAGTATTTGTTTTATCCTCCTTCTGCAAGGTCTGGATCTTGGCAAATAATACTGTCTTTTTAATAATTATAAATGGATTTGAAATGTTTTAAGCAGTAAGATGACATTCTGTTGCTTCATATAGGGATGTTGGAGAAGCATGAGAGAAACCTTGGCTCTGCAGATGTAGTGGTGTGCATTTGCAACCCCCAGGACTGTGTAGAGACACAGGCATGTGCTTGTCTGAAGACGCTCAGATTTTCTGTTGCTGCATGTAACAAATCTGGTTCCTTCCTATCATCAGTCTGTATGTAATTTGGTTTTCTCCTTTGTCGAATATCAAATAATAAATATGTTCTCTGTAAATGGCAATAGGAATTATTCAATGAGTAAGAGTTTCTACTATACTGATGTTGATTATGATAGATACCTGTCTAGCTTGCTCTTAGAAGTCTCTAGCAACAGTTTCCATTATCTCCCCAACTATGATCATTCCACTGTTAATTATCTTTACTTGATATTTGAACTTCCTGTGCTAAAGTGTTGAAGTCATTACTTCTTGTCCTGTCCCCCACAGCCATGGAGAACAGAGTGCACTCTTTGTAGCAACTTCTTATGCACATGAATATTGCTGCCGCTTATCTCAGTTTTTCCTCATTCTCTTCAGCTCATGATTCCTTCATTAATTTTCATTTATTCTGTTTCAAACAACCATGATATTATAGTAAGATGATGTAACTTGTTAGGATTATTTTAAATTCCAAGCATTCTTCAAAGCACTGACAGTCCTGTTCAACTTGGAGTTGTCTGCACATTAATATTGCACTCCTTATTTCATCATGCAGGCTATTAATGCAACTGTTTGCCAGACCTGGGACAAATCCTTGAGGACCCTACCAAAATGCTGCTGTTTTTACAATGAACCATTGATACCTGTCCTTCTGGTATGATTTTGTATCTGGTTTCTCACATAGTTAGTGAAATTTTTACCTCTATATTGTGTCCCTAGGTTGCTTTGAGAATGCACTGTCAATACAGTGTCACAAGAAGTACTAAAATTAAAATATATGACTTCAGCTGTTTCTCTCTTACCCACAGGCCTGTGACCATCTCACAATGGAATTGATATTGGCTTGACATGATTTATTCTTAACTAATCGACATTGACTCTTAGTCATCTATTTTTCCTCCAGATGCTTACAGATAGTTTGCACAGAAATGATCATTTTTGTTAGGACTGGGAGGGGGGAGTTGAGATGAGACCAGCACTATGGGTGGCTGCCAGCTGAATGTCAGTGTATATTACTAGTATAATTTCTACCTCTCCAGACTCTTCACCCCAATTGCCCTTCAGACTGCAGCGGGGATCCTTGCTGCCTGGGAGGTTAGTAACAGAGCTGTGTCTGTGCCAGTCAGCCCTTGTGCCAGGGACTGGTTCTTGGCACATTCATTTGACATCTTGGGATGCAGCTTCAGACTTTTTAACCTCTTGCCTCCCTTTTCAAAGCTGAGATCTTTCACAGTTCTCACCAGTAGTAACCACTGATTGGCAAGTGATTTTTCAGTGAAATGAAACTTGGAAGCATGATTTGTACATACTCACTGAGTGCTAGACTAATAGTTCAGGTTTTTCTCTTATGATTCAAGTGCTCCAAATGTCCATTTCATCACTTTTCTTTTTCACTTGTATGAGGGCAATAATTTTGTCTTGTAAATAAAATCTGTTATCTGATATTAGAGTGTATTTCCACTGAAGTGTTGGCTAAAGTGCTAATTTTCACTAAAACATGTGACAGCTTATAGGTATATTCATGTCACTACATATTAAAACATATTGTATGATTTTTTTTTCCAGGAAGTGGACATCTTAAAGATATATTTGTATGTATTATGTAAATATAATGAAGGTTTTATCTAGGAATGAAGTTTTTATCTATGATTTCTTAAATAATAAATTCACCAAAATCAGTTTGCTGAAGCTATCTTGATTTTACCCCTTGAAAGAAATAAAATTGATTTTTGTGTTGTGTAGTAAATATAACAATATTTTAAAAGGCAAAGTAATGAATAACTATGGTATCCCTGCATAATATTATAAAATACGTCTGCTAATACTACTCCAGCTAAACAGATTTTTTATTAATTGAAATCCTTCCTCCACATCAAAACCAGAAAATAATCTGTCTTTAGAAGGAATTCCTTGTGGCAGGTATTCATGAGAAATGCAATAATAACACTAAAGTTGAATATATGTCTTGAATATAAGGGAAAAAGTTATAAGCTAAAATATCATACTGGAAAGGAACCTTCAGAATTAAACAATCATAAAAGCAATGCTGTACTGTCAAGATTTTCTTGGAAATTTTGGGGGTAAATCAAAATTTTCCTTTTGATTTTTGAATTCACATTTATTATGTTGCAAACACTTAAGCTAATAAAAACCTAAGAAAGGCCGTAGGAACTCAAACTAAAGGCTGTGGGACAGTGTCCCCCTGCCACTGAGCAGCACTGTATGCATGCAAAAGGATAGAAGGAAAGGGTTATGCATGCAGTGCTATGTTTGAAAAGTATTTTCTCAGCCTGTGGCAATTTGTAGGTCAAGGGCTTTCTGCAGCAGAGGTGAAATTGCTGTATTTTGTAGGCCTATCTGGATTTTAATCTACTGGGGTGGGTTCACCTTGGCTGAACGCCAGGTGCCCACCCAGCCTCTCTATCACTCCCCTTCCCAGCTGGACAGGGGAGAGAGCAAGGTGGGAGGAAAAAGAGATGACGTAAATCATGGGTTGCGATAAGGCAGTTTACATTTATGCAAAAAGGAAAAAAAACCAAATGAAAGCAGCGTGTACATGCACAAAGCAGAAGCGAGCAGTTAATCTCTATTTCCCATAAGCAGAGATGGTTGGCCACTTCTCTGAAAAGCAGAGAGCTCCAGCACGTGTAGTGGTTGTCAACAGGCAGCCATTGCAAGGCAGTGAATGCCTCCCTTCTGGCTCCTTGCCTCACCTTTATATCTGGGTTGACATCAAATGGTATGGAATATCCCCTTGGTCAGTGTGGGTCAATGGCCTACCTGTGTCCCCTCACAGAATCTCACCCCTGATTGAAGAAGGAATGTTACCACACTATGCCCAGCAGAAGCCAAAACATGGGCTTGTTATCAACACTCCTCTAGCTACCAATGCAGAGCACAGCACTCTAAGGGTTACTATGGGAAAATTATTTCTGGCTCAGCCAAACCCACTGCATCCATGAATTCACTAGTTGTTTTCTGCAGCAATCTCCACAGTTTTAAAGTCCACCACCTTCTGCAGAGCAGCATTCTGTAGCTTAATTAGATGTGGGCTCACATCAGCACTTTTTGCTGATATTTTCTCTCTGGTCACGACTTTTTCCAGTTGGTCATTCCTCAATTGGACAGGTTGGACTGGGATGGAGGAGACTACTCTGCCATTGTTGATCCTTCCCTTCCCTTTCCTACTGCTTCTCCCATTCCTCTAACACAGAAAAGATGGAATTGCATTGGTGCAGCCCCCAGATGTTGCTGACACATTCCCAGGATGCTCCATGGAATTAAGTTGCAGTACTGCCACCCAGGGCAGTCTGGGGTTTGCATGTTTGCATGTCCTAGAGACTCAGGCATGATTGGTGGGAAAAGTGCCTTGGAATGTTGTAGCTGTTATTCCATTCCATAGCTATGTACCAAAAAGGTGACTTTGCTGTCTCTTGTTCACTCCTCAGATGATTCAACTGATGATTTATATGCAATGCCTCCAGTTAGAAGTTTTCTCTGCTAACGTGACACAGACCAGGTGAACTGCGTTCCTCCATTGAAAACTCACACATGTTTAAAAATAATTAAAGGATAATTTCAAAAGGAAAACAAACAACAAAAAAATCAGGTGAACTTAGGAAAAAGTTTTTCATATGTGATAGAGTAAATTATTTGTTCCATGAAAAATCATGCAGTTAATTTTAACAATGTGTCAAAGAATTCTCTTATTTGCTTTGAGGGATCACACTAAGGTGTTTCTACAATCAAGACTGGAGAACAGAGGTGACTGTAAATCCAGAAGGTTCTGCAAATAATTAAAGAACGGGAGACGGGAGCTCATAATCACTCAGTGTTTGTCATAAATAGTTATCATCCTCAATCTTTTGTCTGCCTGAATGAAATGCTATCTTTCTTGTTTTTATTCTTTAATTATTACTGATGTTTGTCACTTCATGAGGTTAAGGGATCATTGTAACATTTATGAAAGTAGGAACACCATATTAGTACGTGCATCTTAAAATATCAGAAATTTTCTAATTTAAAAGGTAAGTGTATTTTATCTAAATACTTCCCATTCCAGAAGACTTGTGTTTCCTTATTCTATGCTGCAGGCTAAGGAAATCAACAATTTCACTTTTTGGAACTTGGACAGACTATTTGATGGATAAGGAATTTTCTGGATGGCCACAGTTTTAAACTAAAAGAGAGTATCTTTACATTGGACATAAGGAAGTAATTCTTTACTGAGGGTGGTGAGGCTCCAGAACAGGTTGCACAGAAAAGCTGTGGATGACACATTCATAGAAGTGTTCAAGGCCAGCCTGGAAGAAGCATTGAGCAATCTGGTCTAGTGAACAGTGTCCCCGCCCATGGAAGATGGTCTTGAAAGGTCCCTTCCAACCCAAATGATTCCATCATTCTGTGGTTCTTTGCTTTTATACATACACTTTAAATAGGTAAATGAGTGAGGCATGAATTCATATTTAACACTAGAGGATGTTAAATCTTTTTTAAATAACAGGCAAAGCCATCTCAACAAAATTCCAGATTAAAGAGATCTGGGTATATTATTTGCCCTTGTAATATGCCATTTGAAAAGGACATAGTGGGTAGCAAGAAGTTTGAATTAGCAAGGAAACGACTTAAAGAGATGAGAATAGAAAAGTATGATAACTTTAATGGACTTGAGTTTGCATTTTGAGGAACGAAACTACCCAAGGAGCTGTTTGGCAGACTGTGTTCTCCGGCACCCTCTCCTGGCTGGCTCAAGAGTGGCACTACAGCTTGGAAAGAGTCAGGTCTTTTGGGGAAGAAAATGACAGATGACACCTACATTGGTAAAGGAAAATTGAAGTGGAAATGAAGTGGATGAGAAAAACAAAATTATTTTCCTCTTTCCTGTAGGTACGATGAGCCTACCTACAGGATTGAACAGGGGTTATGTTTGTCATAAATTATTATTCAGTCAGTTGTTAAGGTTGTGTGGGAAATGAAATCATACAATTGCATCTTCACATGCTCAGAAACAGACTCAGAAGAACCACCTGCAATATGTTGTGAAGACACAGTGCTGGTGCTGTAGAGGAGAAGTCGATCCAGTGGGTACAAGGACATCCACTGTCCTTCTGCCTTCCCCACTGCTGCAGCTGTGGCTTTCAGTCACTAACCACAATATATCCCAGGGAATACAGTACAGAGCTTTTAGCTGTAGTTTGGAAGGGAGGGGAGCAGTAAAACAAAATCCATGTACCAACAAAATTGCTTTCATGCCTAACATGAATAATTTCTAAGAAGTATGCACAATGGAGAGAGAAAGAACACTTTCTAATCAGGTAACCTCTTACTTTAGTTGCAGATATAGTCCTAAAATGCATTAATTGCATTATTCTTTAATTTTACTTAGTGCATATGAATGATGTCATGCAATGAAAGGCAGGGTTCTTAAGATCAGGCTGTTTTATGAATATGTTGACAAATTCTATATTGTAAAAATGTATCAGATAAATGAAAGTTAAGTGCTTTTTGTGACGAGGGATTTTTGTAAGGATGTTTATATTTAGGGGATATGAAATATATGAGTAAATGAATCATACATATGTAAGTAAATACATATGGAAAAGATTGTGTCCAAAGAAAATACATTTAAATTACTATGAAGATTGTGATTTTCAAGGCTTTTGAGAGCCATTTTCTCATAACAGCAAGAATAAGCTAAATGCAAGGCAGTAGTTTATCAGAGATTTGCTGTCTTTGATCAGTGGGTATGTCACAAAGGTACACAAAACCAGCTTCATGCTGATAAAAAGATCAGCCACACTTTAATTCACAACCAAAGCCAAAGGCCAAAACTAGCACACAAGGGGGTAACCACAATGACACTCCAGTGAGAATTTGCAGGTTATAGGATTGGTGTTACCAGTCAGGGATGTTAGAATGATGGAATGACTAAGGTTGGTAAAAGACCTCTAAGCTCACCAAGTCCAATCATCAGTCTAGCACCACCACCATTTTCACCATTAAACCATGACCTTAACTACCATATCCACATAGTTTTTGAATGTTTCCAGAGATGGTGACTCCATCACTTTTCTGGGCAGCCTGTTCCTGTGCCAGGCAACCCTTTTGATGAAATTTTTTTCCTGATACCTGATCTAAACCTCCCCTGGTGCAACTCGAGTCCATTTCCTTTTGTCCTGTCACTTGTTACTGGGGAGGATAGATTGACACCCACCTCATTCCAACAACTTTTTTCAGAATCATTAAATCAGTCTTCCACTCAAAGTAATGATAGTCACACACCACTGTCTCCATAGACATGAATTTGACATAAAATCACACCCCTTGTACTTTATGAACAATGAGAAAGAAGAGGGTTTTTTTTCAAATGCACATCTATTTCTACTGTTAGAGAAGTTATTACTGAATAAGAAAAAAAATGGTTGGAACTCATTTAACAATATTCTTTTCATTTGCCAGCTATTTTAGGGTTTTAGAGAAATCACATTTTTGGTAATTGTGCAGGGAAAGAGAAAGTCCCTTAAGGATTTACTTACTCAGATGTTGGGGGGACAAATGCAACTGTCCAACCTGTTAATCACAGAGAGTCTTGAAGGACTAAGCTGGTAGCAACAAACTTCTGCACAAGAAGTGTAGCAGAGGCTTTTAAACTGGAAAGCTCAGAGAACAGAAAGAACCGTGCTTTCATCAGAGCTGCCCAACACACCTGCCTTCATGGGCTTTATCAGAGATCCTGACCTATCTGAACTGATGATTTTTAAAGGGCAAAAGCACTTTTCATTCACTTAATAGACTCTGAAATTTCCTATGAATTGTGCTAGAAATATTTGCTGATCAAAATGAATGTAATAATTACATCTACATGAAGAATAAATTAGAGAAAATGCCAATTAACTTGATAATCTAGAATGCTGCAAAAATTCCTGCAGTAGTTAACATTCATTTGCCAAAGCCTTCAGCATTGAGATAGAGGGTAACTACTTTCCTCCCATCAAACACTTAAATAAAAATTGAAGTGATACAATTGAAATAATATAGATACCACATTCTATTTTAAGTTGTTGGGGTTTGTTTTGTTTTGTTTTGGGTGTTTTGTTTTTTTTTTGTTTTGTTTGTTTGTTTGTTTGGGTTTTTTAAGAAATAATAATCAGATCTGTTTCACTTGCCTTCTAAGTCCTGCATCTGTATTCAAACCAATTGCACTAACACCTTTCAGAAATACTGCAGAAAAGTAGGTCAGGAAAAATGCAGTGCTACTTTCAATTTTACAGAATTTAATGGTAGTACAGAATTTTTCAGACTATCAATTTTTATATAAACTCACTGAAGTAGCACTATTTGTGTGACCCAGTCACCACAGCAGCTTGTGTAACTTGAATTAACTGCTATTATTTTGGCTTGTAGGCAATCTAATGAATAATATTTCCAATTCTATTCTTATTGAGATTTAATGATAGATTATCTTCCAAAGCTTAGTATTCTACAGAATTGTAGTAAAAACTCAATTGATTTTTATGCCTCAACAGCATGCTAAATTTTTTTAACTTTATAAATAATTTCAAAGGATTTAAAATTAGTTTACCATTCAGCTGCTCTTCTTTTAGGCAAAACAAAAGGCAACACAAGCCATACAACCCTTGAAATGCATATAAGGGAATTTACTGTTTTCTGAGGAAAGCACGGCATGCATTTTTTGGTTACTATGTACTAGGAGTGGTGCTCTGATAACAATTAGATAACAAGTTAGATGTGGACATCATTTCCAATTGCTAATCAAGCAGCATTTATTTAAAAATCCAAGAGAGAATCTGATAAAAGTAGTATTTCATATCCATGTGTCTTAATGAATATTTCTTCAGTATCTAATGTAAGACACTGCCTGGCCTTTAGACTCATCTGTACGAATGGGGGAAGGGACAGTGAAAATAGGGAAAATAACACATGAATATAAAATTAGGTCTCCTGCTTATTTGTCTGTGTTTCAGATTTAGATTCTTTCACACAGCTGTATTACTTAAAACATTATGGAGAGCACCTGGGTAGTTGATGGCTTACTTGGAGAGATGGTCAAAAATCAAATTCCTCAGAACCTCAACTACCTGCTCTTTCTCCCAGTATTTAAATATTCAGTAGGAAAGCATTCATAGATACTTCTCTTCTGACTGGCAGATGCACAACCACCTGAGATTCCATAGTGTGCAGCTAATCAATGTCTAGCACTGTTTTGCAGCCCACAGTCTGGATCACTGGCTCTGAGGACAGAGTTACTGAAATGTATCCTCCTCCTGTCCCCACACATATAACTCGTGCCTCAAATGATTGAGTACATTGTCTTGGAGGTGATTGTACCTCCTTTACCTCAGCTGACGAGTTGTCCCACTGCCAAGGGAAGGACAACACCTGAGGGCATTGATAACTCTCAGGTGGAGATATCCCAGCCCATTTGCTATAGCCATTCAATCAGTTGCAAAATATTAATTAGAGCCAGAAAAAAAGATGCCTGTCTAAACAAACCACCATTAATTTCCAAAATTATTTTCCAAGCTATTTTCTTAAGAAAACGAACAACTAAATGTCAAATTCTTTCCATGAGCAGAGAACTGAAGAAATTTGTCACATTATCTAACAACTTTTCACAGAGGCACTTAGAGTCTCCTAATGGCTAGTTAGTGCAACCTGAGTCATTTACATCTTCTATGCTAATGTTTATTGATGCAATTTTGCTGCATTCATTGTGAATACTCAAAATCTTCATACATAGAAAGGAAAGGAAAAAATTTCTTTTGCCATTTTTAGAATTCATGGCATACACAAATTAGACATGGTATTTTTTAATTGCTCAGCTTTACATGTATTCAGCACATCCTAGAGAAAAGCAATTATAATTAATTCTTTCACAGAAGTGATAACTTTAGTATGGTAATTCCATGAGAAACAGCAAGCTCCAAAGCAAATAACCCATATTTATAATCTCAAAGCCCATTATCATCAGGTGAATTATCTCTTTAACCACCTTTGGTCCAAGAGATGTATTATGTTGCTAGTGGTCTTCCTTGTCATTATACAAAGCAATTTAATTAAGTTCATAATATATTCATTCTCTGTTCCCTTACACAGTTTATGTGCCAAATACATTTTGTTTATTTTTTCAATATATAAACTTCAATAAAAAATATGTCTCTCATAGTTGTTTTGCAACCTTTATAATTTGGTTTTATTGCAGTTAATGGCTTTGGTATGGACAGATGAGAAATTAGTGAATTCCTGGAAAACACCATAAACCTCTAACCCAATGCTATATGTAATTCTAAAAGCACAAGAGACTGACTACAGTGAAGTCACCACCATTTTGTTCTAGGCACATTTCTAAGGTTGTGCCAGGTGCAGTGGAAGGATATAATTTCACAGCATGACATCTTGCTCTTTTTTCATAGTCAGCACAGGCTGAGAAACAGGGAATAGCATCTTCTTAGTGTCAAACCTGTGTGTGTGCACAGCTGAGAACTGTACAGAATTACTGTCATATTCCTTATTCACAGGTGATGAAGCAAACTATCTATATACTAAAATTAGTCCTTAAATGATCCTAATAAAGGGAAGAAGTCAGGCACAAAGCTTCTATAATGTAGTAATTCATGTTCCATTAATTGAGCTGTAGTGATGAGCTCTATGCTTATTTTTATTATAGATGCAAGTCACTTGAGTTAATTCAGCTATTTTTCAATTCATCCTACAATGACTTGAATTGCATCACCCTTCTGCCAGATTAGTTAAATTCAGTCTTTAATTCAGCTGATATAATTAAACACTTGTTTCAGTTGCCTCTTTGTATGGAATATTTTGTTTGTATTTTCCTTGAATAAATTAAGATACTTTATAATCTCTGTATTAAATTTAACCTTTCTGAAGACTGAGAATAATATATGCATATACACTTATGCACACTGCTTTATTTATTTCATATCTGTAGAGATTTAAAATCTAATAATGATTTTGAGTGTATAAAACTAGTATAAAATTCTGATATATATAAATTATATTCTATATTTATATAAAGATATATAAATGTTGATAAATAGGACCAGTGATCAGAGTATCCCAGACTGTACAGCTGATCATAAGTCTTCCCATGCACAAGATGGTTCTAAGTTTAACCAGTACTTAAATTGCATCACACCTTTTAGGGGATAAGAGGGCACATGGCCTATTATTGTGGAACTTACTGTACATCAGTAGCTTTCCAGCAACTGGCTTTGGAATTGTTTGCTTCTCTCAAATGAATGGGCAATAGCCATTCAATCCATAAAGGGTAAGCTTTCTTAAATTGCATTACACCTTTTAGGGGATAAGAGGGCACCTGGACAATTATTGTGGAAAAAAATGATGAGTAGTTTCTTATTCTGTGCACTCAAACTTCAATTGATTGTAGAGCAAAGCAGGATCACAGACGTCCCTGTGGACTCTTGACTGGGAAGGAGAAAATTACTGTAAATTATTAGGGGATCCTAAAGTAAAACAGCATGGCAGATCAGATGGAACACCCTTTCCTTCTTGAATCCTTAGACTGCTAAAAGCATTTTTTTTCTTAAGGGATTCTGATAATCAAAAGTTTCATCAAATAAGGATGCAGTGCAATATATATAATTTCAATGTAAGTAAAAAGAACCTACAGAGACCCTACTAGGTCTTTTGAACAGCAAAATATATCTGAGTTTGTGACAAAACTGGAAACAATAAAGAATTGAGAGGATATTTGATTCCACAGATGCTAGATATATTAATGTATCCATTCTTTACAGCATCCAGTACCAAAAAATTATTCGTGCAGAAACTCCTTATGGACTCTTTAATATGAGTCGGATAATTTCAGTAAATGTCAAATGAGACTGTGTGTATCTATACTGGAGTAAAAGAAGGCATTCAAGTTCATGTACTTTATTTATGCTGGCTTCAGCAGGGCTAGCTGTGAAGTGGTGCAGAATTTGAGTATGACTTGGTGAAGCACATGGCCATGGGCTTTCTTGGCATAGGGAACTTAAAGTATAAATGAGAATTTGACCTTTCCTTTTTCCTATGAAGATAACACAGAAAAGGAAACCCAGCTATTTCTGCATGCAGGCTTATGACAGCAAAAACTAGGGCACCTGTCTGTAATGGTGTTGCCTACATTCAGTTCAAAATCATAGTCTCTTCCTGTAAAAATTCACTGCTATTCCTTTTCTTCCTGTAGCATATTTACCACTTAACATCAGGGAAGAAAATAACAGTAATGAGTTTCAGTATATGCTCTCAATAGATCAAGTCAGAAAGAACAGCACATACCACGTGCTGCTCTTCTGAACTGCACACTAAGCACCACAAATACCTCAGAAACAAATACAAAATGATGTGCCAGTGCTTGTGAGCCCACATTTCCAAAGGAGAACATGCTGCCCTGTCAGTTAGGCAATATTGCTCCTAAGAGTTGAGCACAGTTAATGTTCACATTTACGCATTTTGACCTCCTGAGGTACTCTGACTTCAACACTTGGATGTTAAACATTGAGATCTTATAAAAGAAGAGGATAAAAATAATTTACATCAAATCAAATAGCTATACAGACTAGACCAGACTAAGCTTTTTCAGTTGAAGAGGACCTACAACAATCATCTATCCAACTGCCTGACCACATCAGAGCTGACCAAAATTTAAAGTGTGTTATTAAAGGCATTGTCCAAATGCCTCTTGAACATTGACAGGTAACACAACCTCTCTCAGAAGCCTGTTTCAGTGTCTGAGTACCCTCTTTGTAAAGAACTGTTTTCTTTATACACTTCAAAATTCACCAAAATTTAAAATGACTTTTTTTTCTATGCAAAACCTTTCCAACAACGTTTTCACTTCCTGAAAAAATTACAAGGTTAAATAATATAAGGCTAAATAATAAGCCTTAAAAATAATATATATATATTAGGGATCTGCAATCAGATTAATAACTACTGTTTGTCTGTCAGACTGCAGTTATGCTGGATTGCACAGCAGATCTGGGCTAGTTTTCACTCATGTTGAAATGTTGTCTACATTGATAAAGATTATTAAAATCAGCTAGTATGAAATGCTCTCTAAAAGGCCAAAAAGTATCTAAAATGGTATTTTAAGGATTATTGTAATAGTCATAGATTAAGATTTCTTTGTTACTGTCTGAGATGAAACATGCTGATTTCTGGATTGCTGTATTACTTTCAACTATGAACACAAAGGATTTCTGAAATTATTTTCCTTCCACAAACATTATTTTCTTAATCTTTTTGGTACTGCATCCGGGAATAAGTCCTGTTGATTTGATTCAGGAAAGCAAGCAGAGCCCAACCAGCAGTGTCAGTACAATAGGAACGATAAATCTTCTTCACACTTTAAACAAGAAAATACTTGCCTTTTGAGATGAAGAGATAGCACAGAAACAGCTGTGTTCTGAGAGAACCCTGTCTTGGACACACTGGTGAAAGATATCTTCTTTTTTGATCTGTATCCAAAGAATAAAGCTGTTTAAATACTTAGCATGCGGCTGCTGTGCTCCTTCCTAAACAGAAAACAGAGAGACATGCGCTAAGTCCTCATTTGCAGAACTGTACCTTTGTTCTAGGCAGAACACTGATGGAAAACCTGCTACTTCACATGGCTCCTGCTACTTTGCAGAGCAATGATTTGATCAGACAAAGAGCTGCCAGCCAAATACTCAGTTAATAAAATCAGACCCACTGTACTGTACCCTTTCAGAGTGAATGTGGGCAGAAACCAGCAACAGTTAAAGGTTGAATAAATGAAGCTGAATGATAGTGTTTATTGCCCTTTCAAGAAATTATTGTACAAGTATATTCAAGCACTGAAAATAAGATTTGGTTGTTGACTAATTCTACCCCTTTCTTAACATGCTCCTATCAACTACAGTGATCCTGTCTCAAAGACAGTGGGAATCAGACATGTCAGTCCTTTTCTGGAGTACTATATGCCTTCTGTGAAGGACGTATACTGTTTAAAATGAAAAAAAATATGTATAAGCAGCAGTCAAGAGATGAACTGAAGCAAGGAAAATACAGTGTAAAAGTAGGGTGGTTTTGGTTTTTGTTTTTGTTTTGGTTTTTTGTTTTTTTTTAAGTCCATGATTAAATTTGAGCAATTTAGTTCTATGTGACATTAATCAGTGGATTTTGGTCTGGGCAGTGCCGTCTGTCCTGTGGCAAATGTCACAGCTGAGACTGGGAAAGAAAATTTATTTTTAAAATTAATGCATTCACATGCTTTGAATACTGTAAATTGAAAGAAGGTTGGTTACATGGACACTTCACCGTTTTCACTCTTTACTAAATATTCACAAACTCCTAAGGAAAAAAAAAGTATGAAAAGTAACAGTTGATCAAATTATAGGATAGCAATTTAGTTAATCCTACTCACTAGTGACACTCTCATTTTACCCCAGTTCCCTGAGGATTTTCCATGTCTACAATCTCCTTTTTTTGGGGATTTCTGTCTAGTTTTCTTTGTCTCAGGAGTGCTTTTCTTCACTGCTTATGTGTGTGACTGCTTTATTACCTTTGTTTATGTGCTTCTCATTCATGT
>JAOXXN010000395.1:136024185-136042125 GCA_026770055.1 Myrmophylax atrothorax
TACTTCGTCTCTGCGTCTCCATAGCGGGTTGTAGGGGAAGGTGGACTTAACCTAAAGCCCACGCAGCTGCTTTCCAACGTATTCAGCAGGCAGCGCAAGAACCCCCGTCGCCGGTCTGATCCTTGTTCCCTGAAGATCAAGACTGTGACAAGCTCTCATCACCAAAAAGCAAGAAGAACCTATAGACTTGAGGCCAAAAGCTCTCCAGGGATCTCAGATGTCTCTAGCTGGGACAAACCAGACTGATGCCTAGGATGGCATGCTGCTGAAGGCAATAAACTGTTTGTAGAGCCATGTCTTCTGTTGATGATACTTGTGACTGATACTTCTTGTGGCTGAGCAGGCACCAGCCCATGGCATCATAGCTGTGGTGTGTTTGGAGAAGAGTCAGCACCTCTGCATGGCTGATCACATCATTGTACACTTTAAGCCACTACAGTAATATCTGGTGTAAAGACTTTCCTCTGAAACTGAGAGAGCTCTTTGTTGCTGCTCCAGCCATTTCCATCTCTCTTTTTGTTCTCCATGACAGCTGTGGCCTGTCCTCATATTTGAAACAGCAAATTCAATTTTGTCTTACTTTCTGTGAAGCCTCCGGTAGGCTCTGCTCATGTCTTGCACCACAGCTCTGCTGACCCTCATTCAATGCCCCCAAATTTGCCTGTGGCTTCTCTTGGTTCTCCATGTCACTTTATCATTCCCTTCAGAAATGATTACAGAAGGGAAAAAATCAGTTATTCATGACAAGATTTAATTTCTGTTTTGGTGCATTTTCCATATAATGTATTTATAATCTAATCTAATCTTCCCTTCTCACTCTGAACAACTTCCAACCTGTTGATAGGAATGTTTTATTTCAGACTTGCCACCAAATTCCGGAAAAGAATGGAGCCCCTTTTACCATGGTGTGTGCCTGACATGGAATAACGGAATCATTTAGGTTAGAAAAGACCTTTAAGATCATCCAGTGTAACCATTAGTTTAACATTGCCAGTCTACCAGTAAACCATGTCCCTAAGTGCCACGTCTACCTGTCTTTCAAATACCTTCAGAGATGGTGATTCCACCATTTCCTGGGCAACAGCACTGGGTGCCTCTAAACATCGGGAGCGAATAAGCTTATAATGGTGGGATGGGCAACGACTTGGTGCTTTGCAGCACCTCAGTCTGGAATGATGTTTAGCTAGAACTGAATTACATTTTTAGTGCCACAAGATGGCAGACTAGAACCAGACAAGACTACAGGGCCATAGGTTTCCTCACTTTTGAGTCAAATAGTTACAGGCAGTGATTCATTTACCTTGTGTCCCACAATGGAATCTTCATAGCAAACAAGGAAATTTCTTCATTGATGTTGAAGGGATGCAGGTGTCACTTGGGAGACAGTTGACACTAAAAGAACAGCATAATAACAACTCAGAGACTAATGATGGGAAGGGTCAAAGTAGCGTTTTTTTATAATATGCTTTAAAAGAAGTATATTTTGTAGATATGAATTTTAGACTCTCAAGTAAGAGTATGATTATAGTAAACAATACTTTTCCCCCTCCCCTGATTTTATGCTTTTCATTTTTTTTATCAGTATCTCAATTAAATGTACCCATCAGGATGCAATCCCTGTCCTGTTGCAGTATGTGGATTATCACAGGCCATTCCTCTTCCCCTATTTTAATGCAAATAACCATTTCTCCTTAGGTGTCCAAAACCCTGAGACCTCTTCCCCTAGTCCTGGACACTGTGCTGTTTGAGGCAGATAATCTTCCCACCAAAGCTGGAGTTTTGCTGCTCTAAGTAGCTCTGGGCACTCTGGGAACACTCCCCCAGAGTGTGGCTGCTGAGGTCCCTGCCATGCTGCTCCATGCAGCCGCCACTGGGAGCTGTGAGGTGCAAGGCCAGCGCTCTCCTAAGTGGTTGTGACTCTAGTTAACAGTCTTGGAAGCAATTAAGAAGTCAGTTTTCCAGCCAATGTATCTGACCTTATGACTTACAAGTGCTTCTTTGGGTGCTTATTTGAGAGGTGATGGTGGCTCTGGGCAGATTTGTTACTGTGTGACATAAACCCTGCACAAATGACGCAAATACACTGTGCCTTACCAAGTAGCTAAACAGCACCAGCCTGGCAGCTCTCCAGGGCACAGACCCACTGAATGTCAAGTGTAAATCAAATAGATCAGCTTTTAAGCCACTGCTCACCATTTGAAGAGGCCTTGTTAGAGAGCCCATGACTTTGTCCCTCCTGCCCTAGGCATCAGCACTGCACAGAAGTAGGGATTGTGGGTGCAAGGGGCCATGGCAGCTTGCAGATTCTCAGCTCCCTGCAGACTACCACTTCTTCCCAGGAAAGTGTTTCTGTTCTCCAGAGAAGGGCAGTGGCCATCAAGCCGCTCCCTGGGGCTGTTGTACACATACAACTAGCAGAAACCAGGAGCCATGACCTGAGGAGAAAAAGCAGGATGACACTATAATCCAACAAGGAGGTAACACCACGACAAGCTACTCTTGAAGCCAAAGAAGAATTTTGCTTGAATTTTGTGCTGACCTTTATTTGTTGACACAGTGAAATACCTGCCTAGAGGCTGCAATTGCCCCTTACTCACATAAGCCCCTTTTACATAGAGCATGCATGGTAAAATGGAGCCAAAGGAATGTACAGCCCATTTCTCTATCTTTACATTGTTTCCTATATAGGAAATACTGATCTTTCACCCTTTGAAGTGAAAGTGGGTAGCTGACATACTGTGTATGTGTGCAGAAATAATAAAAAACTTCTCAACTCCATGTGAGAATTGGCTTCTTGCACAGGAGGTATTTGGGACAAAAGGGATGGGCTGAGGCCAGACTATGGGCTCACAGGTGGGCTCTGTTAGGGAGCAGGACAGGGCTGTGGTGCCCTGGAGTCTGTAGTTTAGCCACTAGAGCCTCAGTTGAACAGCAGCTGCCATGGACCAGGTTGGGCCATGGCCCAGCATCCTGGTGGGATAGAAGCCACCTCAGCTGCTCTGACTCCGAGCTGGCCCTGGGTCCTGAAGCCAGCCCTCCTGCCCTTGCCATGGTAACAAAACTTGATAGTCCTATTGCTAATTTAGTCCTATGGTTTCCTGACTGGGATTGGTCCCCTTGGCTTTCAGGTAGCATTTTAACCTATTGATTTTACCCAGTAACCCCTAAGTAGTTAACTGATTACAGTTTGAGGGATGACCAGTGTCAGCACATGGAGTCTGGCTGCAAAAATGGATCCCACCTTCACTTGTGAAGGCTTGACGCTTGCTTTGCAGGGTATGAACAAAAACCAAACACTTATAAAGTTCCAGATAGCTAAAAAATGGACTCTTAAATAACTACCAGTGTAAAAGATCTCATTTTTCAACCAGAAAAAGTGGATGCTAATGCAGTCTTTTATCTCCCAACAGAGTGATCAAAGGTCCAGGATGTCTAATTGGGCTGATCTGCTTTTGGTCAATAATTAAATATTCATTAGGCCTCTGGGCTCTGTAGCACTTTCCTATTCCCTGTTCTGCCTCTTCACTGTAATGGTTCACTTGGGTTGGCCTCTCAGCTGAAATCTGATCATATCTAAGGAGCTCATGCAGAGATGCTCTTCAGGAAGTTGGATAGATTCTGAAGGAACATTAAAGTTTTGATGGAAACAATAAAAGACTGTCCACCTTTCTGTAAACAAGCTAAAATATCTTAAGGATGTTTTGACAAAATGCCCTTTGGATTAAAAGCTGGCAGGATCATCTCTCCTGTCTGTTAGGCTCCCTTGGAGCCTTCTTAATATTCGTCTTGAATCAGCTGTAATTTCTTGGTCCTCAAAACAGGCTTTACTGCCTTATTTTCCTGTGCTGTAGTGAAAGGGTAAGAATAAGGATGGATAAATAATTTTGTGGAAAAGGAGAATGAAACTGTTACTTGACAGCTAGGAAGTAAAATGTTATGCTAAAGACAGATATAACCTCCCTAAAGGTCAGGGAATAGCAAAAAATGGTGCTTTCCTGCATCTACAGATGTACATGAAGAGTTCATTTTTCTGACTGTTCGCTTTCATGTTTCCTATTTCCTTGAATATTTCATGTGGGATTTCTCCACAGGAGCAGTGACTCAGTCCATGCAAACCACCATCTCTCCCACTTATTCTGTTCTGAAGGAAAATTTATTTTAGTTGAATTGAGTGATTATAGTCAAGGACAAGAAACGTTTGCCTTTTCAAGCAGAGAAGTCCAAGAACCCTCAAAGTATGGTGAGTTCTTAAATGAGATTACTGGCATCTCCTAGTTGATCCCCTTGCATCTCCAAAGAAAAATAAAACTCTAGGCCACACGGGGTGTCCTCTGACTTCAAACCAGGATATTATCACCTACCAGTGTCAGGATTGCTGTCTTTGCTCTTATTTACAACCATGCTTATATACAGCAGGGAAAGTGTGACTCAAAACACACTCTCTGGTAGCTTAGAGGTAATATGAATTGATACAGACATTGTAGAAAACTGAAACAGATTAGACATCAGTCTGCAATGGTTTGGCCAAAGACCAGGACTGTATGACCTTTCTTCTTTGAGGTCTGAATGTAAGTCCTTCAAGCATGGTGGACTTAACAGTCATCTATACATATATTTTCATGCAAATATAGATACATACATATATATCTCACAAGGCTCACACATATATCTTTCTATATCCACACATATGATGAGAACCACATGAAATAACATCTCTTCTGGTGTACATATGCATATAATATACATATTGTATCTGTATGTACAGAGATACATTTTTATATGAGAATGAAATTAACACATGTACCTTTATGTACAAATCTATATCTATATATACACAAACGCTTTATGCATGAGTGCTTATGTGTATATACATCTATGTATGGTAAGTATGGATTAGATACTTGTATGTATACAGGTACATATAGTATTTATGTGATTCCTAAAATTTAAGCCTTTTATGATCATATGCTATTCAGTAACCATAATTCAGCTCTTTGTTGCCTAGAGACTGATGTCAAGAATGAAAGCACACTTCTCTTAGCCTTTTTCTTTCAGGCTGTCTTTGAGAGAGACACAGTACTGAGGCAGAGATCCTAGTTTCTGAGACCCCACATAACTTTCATATCAGATACTGAATATTAAAGTCTCAATAGCAGTAATCATCACATGTACTGCACTGTAAACGGGATTTTTAATGTCATTTTTATAATCTTCTGCTGACAGTAGCAATACTCTGCTGAAATTTAAACAAATATAATGTGCAAAGAGAGACTTCTGTGCAAAGCTGTGGAATTGCATCACTCCGGAAAAGGCCAAACAATGCCATTTCAGGTCATCATGTCCACCTTACTTAGTGCCAAAACCTATCCTCCTGATGACTTTTTAAATACCAGAAGTATAGCTAAAATGATCCAACAGAAGAGCTAATTGAGAATCCATTTCATGGCTTTTCAACAGCAATCTGTTCCAGCAATTCAAATTTCCTGCCAAGAAAAGATAATGGAATTTATTCCTCCTGGTCATGCAGGAAAAAGAATATTCTAGGTTGTTTTCCAAAAGAAAGATTATTATGGGACTTCTCTGTCTTTTGCTTCTCTCATTGCAGTAGGTTTTGAATCTGAATTTTAATTTCAATCATATTTAATGAGCTATTCCAGTCCCAAAACTTTGACCAAAATGATGGCAGGGAAATGAGAGAGATAAAATTAGTGTCTCTGATGAGAAAAAGGCTTAAGTGTGAACTCAACTGATACTTCTTTTGTGGTTTGCAGGTTAGTTATTCAGCATGTTCAGATGGCAAGTTAGTCACCATGAACATGGCTGGAATCAGCTGGGAGTTAGGAGGAAGTGGAGAATTGTAAAAATACAGATGTGGAGAAAATGTACATAAATTTCAGTTTTTAAATTAAAAAAACCCTAATCTGTAGGAAGACAGACTTCAGTAACTACAAATATTCAAGAAACACTCTTTCCATCTGTGATTAACTGAAAGATTTGTTTCATCACTTACGAGACCCATCATTGCCCTTTGCAATGTAAGCTGGACAAAGATCCATCTTTAGCCTTACGGAGCACTCAAGGAGTCTGTTTAGCCAAATATGAGACAGGCTGTCATGCTAATGACTATAGTTACACACTATAAGTGACAGCAACTTTTGTGCTACTTTCCCATTCTTTTGCAGGTTCACTTTGTTAACTGCTTCTGGACACTAAAGTCATTCAACAACACCTTTAGAAAAACACCTGACTTTTGGTGCCTTTTCACAGCACTTAGTGTAAACTAACTTAATTGATGTTCCTTAATCAATTACACTTAGATACTGAAGTTAATAGTTTACAATGGAAGTATCACCACAGGTTTTTTTTTCTCACATTATCTATCAGAAGCTAGTTTTTTTCTGATAAAAAAAGGCCAGGGTGAGATATAGGTAAAAGTTTGTGTGATTAAAAAGCTTGTAGCTGACAAGCACTAGTCTGTGCAGTAGGGATTGTTAGCAGAAAATACATATAATATTAGTAAAGGGCTATGATGCCAGAAACTGTTAGAAGTCAGTGGAGGTCTTACTAGTTGTCTGCAAAGAAATTGTTGCACTGGTGCCACAACTGTCCCCGCTCTTGTTTAAAGTAAGATAAAGACTTCTAAGTATTTATCAGAACAATCACTTCCATTAAAATCTACAGTATGTACCTAGCAACATAAAGAAAATTCTTCATAATTAATCTGATTTATGTGATACCAGTTTATTCCCATGCAAGTGTTTAGCATCATAGGCTTCTTCTGTGTTAGTAGATCATGCAGCCCAAACTTCGGTTGTGAGGGCAGGCAGCATTGTATATTCTGTATTTCTTAATCTAAATGGTCTCCCTTGATAACAGGATCACCTGGTCTATACAGCTCACTGGGGAGGGTTTGTGTTTCAAACTGTCCCCTGAAACATGCTCAGGCATTCCTTTTCTGGTATTGTTGCTAGATGAGCTAAACCAAAAGCATGCTGGGAACATGTTAATGGTTAAAGAATATGAACAATCACATTTGAATATTTCAATGAGGCTTTGGCATTACTGAGGTTAGTAATAAACACAGAGAAGCTGTTTTTCAGCTAGACACTCAATGTAAATATCAACCAGTTTCAGCCTGAAATATAGACAATAAAGTCCATTATCCACCATTAAACATGGATCTTTGCTGCAGGACAGGTGTATAGCTGGTCACATGATGAGCACATGTGTGTAGCTGCTGGATCACATTTCTGACATGCGAAGTGCTTGAACTTCTGTGCAAGAGGATTGCAAAAGAGAATTAATGATGAGTCTTAATGATGTCACAAAGTTGAAATGCATTTGGTCATCTGATAGACTGGCATTAGGTTGGATATGTTAAATTGTGTGACAAGCACAGTGCCATTAAATGTGAGCCTTAAGTGCTTCCATAAATGTCTGCGAAGTTTATGGAGGAGCAGAATTTCTGACACCATTTTTGTTTTTGCAGTTTGGACTTTGTACAGAACAGAGAGTGCCTATGGCTGCAAGATGATGACACAAAAAAGAGGGGCTAATCTAAGAAAAAGCTTTATGTATTTCTGTAATAACAAATAAGCAGGTAATGAAACAAGATAGACAGACTTTCATATTTTGACCCAATCTCTTTAGGAGAAAAATCTAGTTAATAAGTCATGAACACCATTTGCTATGTTTCACTCAAAGAACAAAAGTTTATTTAAAGACTGTGAAATGTTTGATGTGACCCTGGAGTCAAGAAAAAAATTCCCTCTGTGAGAGATGAGGCAGCTGTGCTCTGAGGGGAAACAATTATTAAGAGGAAGGTAGTTTGAAGAGCCTGCTTAATTCACACTATTAATTGAAGGAGCTAGGAGCACAGGGAGATAAAACATTTTCTCAGCTGCTGTCACAGATGTGAATCTTCATGCATCAAGAACACTTTAACTGGTAACAAGCAAATACAGAGGTGACAACAGGTACTTGTTGCCTTGTTTAATTGAAAAGAAGGAGGAAGACACCTCTGGTGCATTTGCAGGGTACTGCAAGGTCAAATGTAATTCCTCTAAGTGGAGTATATTTACTGCTAGCAGGTATTTTTCAAGCATGAAGGATTCAGGAGGATAAAGTTCAAAATATTAATGCCATTCTTAGTACATGTTTCAGTTTAGACCAATATGAGACTCATTAGTAAGATGTGCAGTATTTCTTTAGTTACCAGCCTTGCAGGAACTCAGAGATGAAACAACATCTTGTATAAAAGCACTTAACCTCTTACCACTCACAAACTATCTCTAATTACATGGATAAGAGCTCCAGAGAATTTCTATTGTAAATATGTAATTAATTTGCATACTAAAAATATTTCAGGCCCTAAAAGTGTCTTCAAGATTAATTATTGAATGATTATTTCAAAAATATGGGATTCAGGAAGCGGGAAAAACTGGATCAGAAAGGTATTATCATAAGATATTTTAGTGAGATTTATGTTGAATAATGAAACAACTGGGGAATAAACTAAATGCCTCTTATAGTCAGACTATGCATTCTTGTGTGATTTTCTGGGCCCCTCAGTTCAGGAAAGATATTGAGATGCTGTAGTGGGTCCAGAGAAGATCAACAAGGCTGGTGAAGTGACTTGAGCACAAGTCCCATGAGGAGAGGCTGAGGGAGCTGGGGTTGTTTAGCCTGGAGAAGAGGAGGCTTAGAGGTGACCTCATCACTCCCTACAACTACCTGAAAGGGCATTGCAGCCAGGTGGGTGTTGGTCTCTTCTCCCTGTCTACTAGGAGTAGAACAAGTAGGCACAGGCTTAAGCTCTGCCAGGGGAGGTTTAAGTTGGATTTTAGAAAGAAATTCTTTACAGAGAGTGTAATCAGGCATTGGAATGGCCTGCCCAGAGAAGTGGTGAATTCACTGTCCCTGGAGGTTTTTAAGATGACACTGGACGTGGCACTTAGTGCCATGATCTAATAATCACAGTGGTGTTGGATCAAGGGTTGGACTTAATGATCTTGGAGGTCTCTTCAAACCCAGTTGATTCTATTCTATGATTATTGCCCTTTATATTTCTGTAGGCAAAAGGCAAATAACAGACATCACAAGGCAAGGGTTTATTGTGACTTTTCTACTGAAAACTGACCGATAAGAATATGTGACTATTTCTACCTCTAAATATTTTTTTGAATGGTAGTTGGGATCTGTGGTTCTTTGCAGGACATCCTTTCCATAGCTAACAGTCACACCAATGCCAACTTCATATTAAACCAGAGACAGATTATTCTGTCTGATGAATAATATTATTGCCCCCTTTGTAATACCTCTCATTTTGTGGTTTTCTGCATCTGAGACACAGAGGTAGTGTATTATTTCTCTTATTTCCAGAAGAAACGGTCTGTTAGCTTTACTTGGCTGATATCTGTATGGATGTATACATGAGAAGGAAAGAGCAGAAAGCTAAGCTCAGAGAATTCCTGGACCTTGAACAAGTTGGACAGAGAAAATGACTGAGTTTCTTGTACTGTTCTGTGTTTCTACACATTTACTCCAGACAGTGCTTCTGATGGCACTTAAAAAATATTTCAGGTCTCTGCTGAAATATGAAAGTGGTGAAATTCATGAAAAAGATTTGTTGGACAAAACTCATGTACAACTGCTCAATCTCATTTTACCTGTGATCTTTTCACTCATTCTCAGGAATGGTGCAATTAAGGTTTTCAAATTCTTAGGCTGAGTATTTATTTTTCTTCACATGATTCTCATTGTTAACTAATAACATTACTGCTTATATTGCTTTGATGTTGATACCTTTATACAAGTGAATTTTTTGAGTAAGTTAGTTTCTTCTGAGGTCAATATCAGGAAATGTATTTACCTTAGAATTTAAAAAGAAAATTTTGTCTAATTAAACTGAACTTCTGAAGAAAGCAAGTAGAGCTTAACATGTGCTTTGGAGATAACAAACCTTAACGTTCTGCAGAGTGCGCCATGCTGTTATGCCTTAGTGTAGTCTCATCAGCACTTTCTGGGACTGTTTCCATAAACCTTAGTTTGGAGATCAGTGGTTAAATTTTATCCAGATCTGCTGGATAATGTTGCTGAGGTCTGTTCAGTAGGAAAGAAGAATGCCAGCTCATCTTCTTCTGGGACACCCAGATGAACAGCCACTCTGAATTGCAAACTGCAGCATGCAGCAGCTGCTCCCTGAAGGAGCAGATAAAGTATCCTGCCAAAATTGAGAATCTAAAATTAAGGAGAATCTTAAAGTTTAGCAAAATGTATCATGTACTCCTTTTCCACATCTGGACTGTAACCCATCCCTTGAGCAAACTTGTTGCAGAGTAACCTTAAAAACTTGTAAGTTTGTAATTCAAAAGAAAAAAGCATATTGACCAGACAGTAATGGTTACTGTGTGTTACTTGACTGACTTCAGAAAGAGACTAATGAGGACAGTCTGTTTCTAAGGAGCTAGAACACTGTTTCTAAGGAGTGTGCAAAAAATCTCAGTGGAAGTAGATGAGCTACCTTTGCCATAGCCCTCTGTGTTGTTAACCTTCAAGGGGGCACATAGCAGCTCCTTGTCTCTTCAAATCAAATCAACTAGTGCCATTTAATTCAGCTACAAAGTGGATCAGAGCAGCAAAAACCAGAAAAATCAAGTTATTGCCCTGAGAAGTTGTTTGTTATCTTCTCAGTCAGCAAAAGCTAGTTTCATGTCTTTCCCTTAAATATATTCAGCTGCAACTGATTTGGACAACTGATTTAAACACTGCCATTTAAAATCTGCAAGGCTCAGTCAGGTAAGAGCAACTGTCCCATATAAAAATGTTCCTGAGGTCTTCTAGGCAGAAATAAGTGCATAATTGTACAGGTCTAAGTGTGCATGCAGAAATATTTTCACATCAGCTATGTGGAGTTTACTTCCCCGGATTAAAAAAAAACCCTACCAAAACCAGAGAGCTCTGAATTGAACACCACTTGCCCAACAAAACCCCTCCTTTTTTCTTATTTAGATAAGAATATTTGCTTTGTTTTAATTAAATATTATTTAGAAAAAGAACTGGTAGAGTATTATTATCATAGTTTTTTTATTCCAGTTTTGTAGTAGGAAAAAAAAATATGGCAAATTCAAAGAGAGCTAAAGGTAGCCTGAAGAAACATTCTGTTTTTCATCAGAAAAAAATTGTCTAGTTCTGTCCTTGTATCACAGTTCCTCACAGTTTCCTTTAGTAAATAATTGTATTTGATTTTTTTTTCTGTAAATATGTGAAAGATTATTGCCAATTACTGCATTTCTTTCTACCTGAAATGGCTATAGCACTCCTGCCAAAGATATAATCAGCCAGTTACAGCAGAAAGTACTGTAATGGTCAAAGCTGTATATGTGACTTATTGTTAGAGCTCCGAAAATCCTAGCATTTAATTCCCCTAAAAAGGAAAGGGTAAAATCAAAAGAAAATCATGCATCATGAACCTGTTTATTTGGTTATAATGGTGACAGTGTTAAAATCACATATACTCTGTTTCTGATGCATTGTCAGATGATGTCCTTTTCAATGTCTCCAGGTATAGAGTGTTTCTCCTATGCTTGTATTTCATAGTTGTCAGTTTGAGGAATATTATTCATGTAAGTGCTGCATCTGCTTCTTGTATAAATTTGGGATATTCCCTCTTGATACAAAATTTTTGTCTAATTAACCAACTAATGGAAAGCTGAAATCAAAATACTCATTTCATATTGTGATTTGCTAAAACCAATATGGGGGCAATATGTCCTTCCTTTAAGATCAAAGGCCCAGCCAAGGAACTGTAAATTACACTGGAAGTTTGGAACAACAAACCCCCACTTTTTCAGAAGGAAACTATCTTCATGGCCATCTCAAGTAGTGAAAATGAGCTCAATGACTTCAAAAGCATCAAACACAGTATAACCAGCTGGGCAAGATAGAGGATTACCCCAAAGTATTCAGCATTGGTGGCCTCACCTTGAGCACTGTGCACATTTCTGGGCCCCTCCATTTAAGAAGGTTGTGAAAGTCCTTGATGTGTCCAGAGGAGAACACAGATGGTGAAAGTGCTTGAAGGCATGTGCTGTGTGGAGTGACTGAGGACTTTGAGCTTGTCTGATTTGGAAAAAAGAAGGCTAAGGAATGACCTTGCTCTACACCTTCCTGAGGAAGGGAAGTGGAGAGGGAGGTGACATGAGAATAGTTCAAATCTATATCAGAGGAGGAAGTTGAGATTACATATTAGGAAGACTTTCTTTATTGAGAGGGTGGTCAAAACTGGAACAGACTTCCTAGAGAGGTGATTGTTGGCTCAAGCATGCCAGTGTTTATGAGGAATGTGGACATGCCTCAAGCTTTGGTCAGCCCTGAAGTGACTGGGCAATTGAATTAGCTTGTTGTACTTCCCTCTCCCTCTCCCTCTCCCTCTTGTCCATTATCCATGAAAATAGTCCATGAGACTATTTTATGGTTTTATTCTATGATTTTAAGTCCTGTTATCCTCTGATGTGTGTATAACTCATTTAGTGGGAAGATTGTCTTCTTTCTTCAGGTTTACCTGGACGTCTCTGCTGAAAGTAGATTTCTGCAGCTTTAAAAGCAGGAAGCAGATGTCTGTCTTGTAAGCTATAATCTACACTGGTGATTAAGGCTTAGATTTAGGAAATGGAAAGATGATTTTCTACTGATTTCCTAATGCAAATCTTATTATGAATTGAGCCCCTTTTTCCCTTCTCCAGAGGAAGCCAGGACAGAAGCAGAAAAAAACATTCCATTGGCCCACAAGAATTATGTTTAAAGGATGAAAATTTTGAAGGCTAGTTTTAAACACTTTATGTGCATTATGGAGATTTAGACCTATATATCTCATTAGGAATGGAAAAAGTATTGAGAACCCCCCCATCAAAAATGTGTTCTCCAACGAGGGAGTAACAGCCAGTCTTTTGCATTTCTTTTGACCCAGTGATTCATCTGCATTTCTGCACAGTGGCATACATTTGGAAAATATGTATCTAGGATTTTAAGAAGATAGGCTGTGTTTAAATTAGAATTTTGGTCACCCAAGGCCAATTTTCAGTGTGCAAGTCCCCAGTCCTCTGCTTCACCAGGTATCTGTACCTCTGCCTGGACTACAATACGCTCAGAGCATAAATTAAAAATCCCACACTTAACAATATCTTCATACAAGGACTTAAAAATTTCCACTCCAAAATTCTGTTCCAGATGACCTAAAAGCAAAAAATTGTAAAGGCTGTCTATATATAGTAGTACAAAGTACTTTCACTGAAATAATAAATGAGACAGTGAAATTTTTTTCTGAATTTTTTTCTGATTATGAGTCCTGTCTTATGAGAAACTCTTAAAAGGAAATACATTTAAATTACTATGAAGAGCCATTGAAATCCACCAGATTTTACAAATTCACACTTGTATTTTGTTATTACTATTTTTTTATTTTTCATCTAGAAGGAAAATAAATGCTGTGATGAAAGGTAGAAGCATTGTCTTATTATGTGTTCCTATAACAAGGGTACTTTGATATGACTCTTTGATTTTCCTCAGTTTTTGAATTTGTTTTCTGAATAGTTACATGAAACAGGAGTGTTTATTTTTAGTGTGTCTGAGCTGTTCTGGCATCTTTTAGTTCAGAGGCTGGAAGTAGGTTTTTTAATGCACTCTCTGAAGACTTCATTTACTCTAAAATGGAGAACTGTATTTCTTTCCTATTGACTTCATGCTCTGAAAAAAAATCTGTTACCAGGTACAATCTTCCTACCAATGCAAATGGGAAATAAATACAACTATTGATGAGTGGTTAAGAGGGCAGTTTGTAGACAGGGTATAAACTGAATTATTTTCTCTTGTTTTCTACTAAAGAACACTGAGATGCAGTTATTATTTAAGTGTGGGTAACAGTTTCACTACTGTCAAAGCCGTTATTTGCACCTGATAGTGAAAAATGTCTTGAAATAAATAACTGCTAAGAGTCTTTTTATTCTTTTAGCTGCAAACTTATTTATTAACAACACTGGGGGCAAACCAGTTCATACTGGGCAAAAACTTCCTGCCCTGTTTGGGTAAAATAAGCCATTTACACAGTTTTGCGTTCATAGTTACACCTTCTAATTTCCATATTAATGACTGGGTGAAATCTTGGGTGGAGCTTTCCTTTTGGCTTGAAATTTGGTCTCCTGACTTCATCCCTCGGGTGGTCTTGAAGCATCTTCATCACTGTTGGACTTATGCCTTTTCTTTAAGGTTCAATGACATGACCTGTCAAACTTGTAAAATCTTGGCTTTAACTCTACAAAATCTTGGCTTGTTACCATCTCACCCTATTCATATGTCTATTTCTACCTGATTTGTAGCTTCTAGTGCATGGTACAGCAAACTTAATCAATAGCCTAGGTGCTATGTTTTAATTGAAGGGAAGCGTAAAATAAGAAAAACTTCCATGTGGAAAAAGAAAAGGCTCAGACATAGTACCTCAGTTGCTGCTTTGTACTTAGTAGGGTACAGAAATAACCACGCAAATGAGTTCTTACTTTAAAGAGCAGATGGATGATGGTCAGAACTGAACATGTGAGCATGATAAAATAGAATAGCACAGAAAGCCTGATTAAGCAGTACACTTACACTTCTAAGCACACATGTAGATGTGGAGTTGGACACTTACAATGGCCATGATACAATGTACAGCATTAATAGCAATTTTCTACCTCACTGTCCAGCAAGAAAAGATTGCCTTAAAATTCATTAGAGGAATTTTGGTGTGTTATGCGTATTTGATTTTACTGAACTGCTCACATTAATCAAGGACAAGGCTATAAGAAAGTTATCAGATTAGAATTCTCCTTTCAGGAACTTTACCAGAATTTGGAATTTAACAATTTGTAATAACAGTGGAAAGCCCATTAGATAGTGACATATTGCAGGCAACATTATCAATAGTATTGTCCTTTCCCTAATTCAGATAGAATGAAATACCATTCTTCATCACATTGAAAATATCAATTGTTTAAAATTCCCAAAGAAGAAAAGAATATCAAGATTGAATTTGGTCAGTATAATTAAGAAAAAGCTCATTAATTTTAAAAGAAAATAATTAAAGGCTAATCAAGAGTGGAAAATGTAACCTTCCTTTTAAAAAACCCTGATAATAGAGATAAAATATGAAATATGCAAATGTATTGAATTTAATATGCTATTAAAACAGGCTAAAATGATAATTGAAAACTGCTTGCCCAAATGAGTGCTGGAAAAAATAATAGATACTTGGAGAGATCAAGGCTGAGTTTAGCAAATCTGAAAGTAGAGCAAAATTGGAGCACTACTTTTATTCATTAAAAGTAACACCTCAAACATCCTGTATACATTTTGACTGAAGATAAATTCACTTTGTTATAGCAACCAATAGCCCTTATCTTTTCCTATAGAATTTAATTTTTTAATTCAACTATGAATAACTTTGATGACAGTGTTTAATGCACTTCTCACTTCTGTGTATACATCTAATTGGAGATTTTGGCAGAAGTTCTTGTGACATAAGAGACAATAGCAAAATGAAAAAAGAAGCATGCATTAACTAATAAGCAAGAGTTTAAAAACAGGTTCCATAGATAAAAATCAAGTGTAGAGGAACTGATACAAGCTCAAATTCAGTCAGGCATTGAGGAAGGACATTGACACTTAGGCCATGTATATACTAATGAAACCAGAGGCGACAGTCTCATTCTCTGTTTCTCATGACAGTTAGGATCACAGAGTTATATCTATAGAGCCAAATTCTTTCTTCCTCTAGAACGGGATGGTTGGCCTCCTGTGAATATTTTCTGACTTTTATAATCTCCTAAGGGTGTTGCCTGTGAAAGTGCTAAGTGGACAGACCAAAAAAAAAGGCAGGGATGGTACTGTTAGCGTGGATGAATTGTGTGTTTATGTGAGAATTCGGGCCTTAGTTCTTTTTGTAGAGCAGTAGAAGTATATGTTTAATGTCCAGAAAATCCAAATATCCATGCAGACCATATGCAAAGAAAGGAGATAACTTGTGAGAAAAGCCCAGACAACCAAACAAGCAGAGATATCATCCAGCCGTAGCAATATTTGGGGGATTTTTTTCCATACACATCCAGAGAAGAGACCCCAGCTATAGAGGAAATTAGGCTAAAAGGTATAAAATAATTTCCAAAAGAATGAATTCAAATAAACAGCAATGACACAGGAAAAGAAAGAAAACCCCAATGTATGAGTATGTATTTGCAGTGTAAACTTCCTCCAAATTTCCAACTTGTACTCTGTTCTACTTCCTATAGTTCCTGGAACTTAATAACTTTCACAGAAAGTGTGAGCTCCAAGGCATGCTATTAAGAAAAAGGAAAACTATTAAATGGACATTTTTCCTTCTTCTTCTTCTTTTTTTTTTTTTTGAGTATACAACAGCAAAATATTGCTCTATTTTTCACATACAAAATCTACTTTACATTTGCTAAGGTTAAATGAGTAATGTTTCCAACCTAATTAACCAACTAGCCCACATAGTAAGTTGCCTCCCTCTGAGAATATCATGAAAAATAGCAGACTGTTGCCTTTTGCAATTATAGAAAAGAGCACAGAATGTGATTTGTAGACATGAATGAGATATTGCCATCACTCAAAATTATGCATAAAAAACTCTGAAAGAAAAATACCAACAGCAAACTGAATGCCTTCTAGAACTTAATTTTTCATTCACCATGAAAAATTACTACCTTTTTTTAGGCTTTTTTTCTTTCAACTTTTCATATGTTCAGAGAAATATATGTGTACTTACAATATTATTTATGAAATTTGCATTCTCTGGTATCTATTGAAAGACTTCCTTTTCTTTTTTACTTTTTTCCCCCCTGGCAATAATTCTGCCTAGTGATTACTGTGACAGAACCAAGGGAAAAATAGTAAAAGAGAAAGTTCATCTGAAGGTCATCTGGGAACACATATCATTGTCTTTCATGATGCTTTATTGTAGGTCTTCCAGTGTGACATCACTTGACCACCATTAGCCCCAGATCTGTGCACTGCCGAATCATTTGACAGGACAAATATGAACCAATCTACACACGGTTACACAATCCCAGGTCCAATGTGCACTACAGGACTAGCAAGGTGCTGCTGTAAGGCTTCAATTATGCTGGCATGCATAGCAGACTGTGTGTGTCCACCCAGTCCTTTTCTGATCTAGGGACTGTGGAACACCAGCTGGTTTGTTCACTATGTTTTGGGCAGCTCTCTCAAGGCAGAAGTCATAGGTAGGCTTGGACAATCTGTTTCCCAAACCAGCTGCCACACACCAACTAGACACATTAAATATTTGACATCAGACAAAGTCAGGATGCCTTTTGCATTTCAGCACAGAGGTAGTGATGTGTCCTTTCCATCTTGCATCTGATCAAGTAAAGCATCAGCAGCCTGGATCCGTATCTGCTTCATTTTGTTATTGTCTCTTGTGTCAGCTGTCATGGCACAGCTGCACCCAGCCTCATGGCACAACTCACTTTCTTGCTCCTCACAGACCACAGACCATGGCAGATGGCGGAGGTGGAGGTGAACTTAGCAAAGTCTGAGCTGTTCACATTGCTAGGAAATCCTGTGCTGCCGGCAGTGAACAGTAGACCTCGATGGAGAAAACGGCATCTACATCAGATATCGTACCAATGGAAGCCTATTCAACCTAAGATGACCGAAGGCCCACACTAAGACCCTAAATCACCTTGTCCATGAACTGCTTTTTGTTGATGATGCCGCCCTCAATGCTCACACAGAAACAACTCTGCAGTGCTTAATATCCTGCTTTGCACAGGCTGCTGAGCTTTTTGGGCTAGATGTCAGCTTGAAGAAGACAGAAGTTCTCTACCAACCTGCACCTCAGGAAGTCTTCCATCATCCTCACATCACCATAGG
>JAOXXN010000395.1:136042225-136052884 GCA_026770055.1 Myrmophylax atrothorax
GGGTCACCAGTATCGAGGCCATGCTGATGAGAACGCAGCTGCGCTGGGCAGGGCACGTCTCCAGGATGGAGGATCACTGCCTCCCAAAGAGTGTGCTCTATGGTGAACTTGCCACCAACTGCTGCAAGAGAGGAGACCTGAAGAAATGTTACAAGGACTCCCTGAAAAAATACCTCAGCCTTGGCCATATTGACTGCCATCAATGGTCCACTCTGGCCTCCAACTGGGATTCATGGAGACGCAGTATTTACGATGCTGCTGCTTCCTTTGAGAACGCACGCAGAATCAGTTTTGAGGAGAAACGACAATGCAGAAAGAACTGTTACTTGCCAATATCGCCTAAGGAGACTTTCCACTGTGCCTTTTGCAAATGGACTTGCCTATCCCATATCGGCCTTTTTAGCAACCAGCGCACTTGCAGCAAGCGTGGGTAGTGCTCTCCCCAAATCTTCGATCCCAAAGCCTAGCCATGATGATGATGATGGCTTCAGTCTTTGTGATCCAGAATGAAGAGCAAACACACACTTGCACAGAAAATCCGAAATCCATTTTTTTATAGTTCCAGTCTCTAAAGACAACTATAATTAATTTTTGAGGCTTTAGGTATCTATTCTGAACTCAGAAATTTAAGCTATGACAAGGATTGTGCGAGACTCATTTGAACAAGTGGATATTTTAAAAATGCCTATTGAAATTGATAGAGCTGGCTGTCAATTTTCTTCACCTTGGTACTTTGAGAGGTACTTCTCAGACTACAGAGGGCTTTTCATCTTGACCTAAGATTTTCTCTCTTTTTCTTTGGTTATTGAAAGAATGTAAGCAATTAACTCAGACTATTTTTAACCCTCAGATAGCTGAAAGCAGATGAATTCCATCCATTGCATCTGAAGATCCTCAGAGGTCTCACACACATTTTGGGTTTGAAAGGGCAAATTGTGTCTGTTTTCTCAGGTGTGATCCTTAACATTTACAGGACTGGTAGGCATGCATTTACTGACAAGCAAGTAGCATCACACTCTGCACTGTTTTCTGCAAAACTAGTTGCTGTATTTTAAGTGCATCAGAGGTAATGAAAATAATTGAACAGAGATATAAATCAATAGCAATTAAATTATAAATAACACTTCATGGAAAAGAACATAAGCACAGTTCAGAAAGCAAATGTACCAGGGACAACTTGGAATATTTAGTGAACTGGCTTTAATAATTTTTCTGTGTTTTTCACCCTGGGACTTAGAAAAAGTCCACATGGAAGGAGGCTAGGCTGCTGGCTGTACCATTTAAAAACTTTTTCATTAGCATTCCTGAAGAGTTCATTTTGATTCACTGGGGTAAGTATGATGATTTATAAGCAATACAGAATGGAGTCTCTGAAAATTTAAATCTCTTTCCATTTACTTTTGGCATAGGTAAAGCACTATCCACTTACCCAACTGAATTTCCCAGCTAAAAAGAATTCTGCTAATGGGAGCACTGTGACTTCAGCACAGTGGAAAGGTGCACTGTATTGCCACACAGGCTTTCTTAGGGCAGTGTAAAGCAATTGCTTCTCAGTAGCAAAAACTACTCTAGATAAAATGTACCTGACTACAAAGATGTTTACAAAAAGGGCAAGAATGTAGGTTTAGGGGAAGTAGTGGGTTCAGTTTCTTTTTTTTTCTGTAAGGATGGAAAGAAAAAAATTAATATAAAGGAAAACCTTCCATAAGGAAGATTCTACCATTTCTCAATCACATCCCCCTCTCTGCTCTTCCTCTCCTTGTACTTTTCCTCATCCTTTCTCCATTTACTTTGTCTTTACCCACACATGGGTGCCCTGTGCCACTTACTGGTGACTGGATACAATGTAAAGTTGTGATTTTTTTATTTGGTCCCGAGTACTAAAAGGACATTTTATATATTTCAGGACTTTTAGGTCTCAATGTATATTTGATGACTGCTGTTGAGAGTCTTCATCTCCAAGGGTACAACATCCAAGGGCTTCTAATAAAACATTCATGCCACCAAATGTTCTCTTTGATATCATCATGGCTAGGCTTCACAAACGAAGATTTGGGAAGGGCTCTACCCACGTGGATGTGCCCTTCCAGCCTGAGCAGAGGATTTTTTAGGTGAGGCGCAGTGTGCACAGAATGGGCCCCACCCTTTACTCTTAAGGTTCATCTGTCATGGCGTTGCAAGCTTGGATGGTAACAGTGAAGTCCTCAGGACCAGAACCTACAGCCCCTGGTATTCCCAGGAGGTCTCCCATCCAAGCGCTAACTGGGACTGACCCTGCTCAGCTTCAGAGATCTGACGGGATCAGGCATCAGGCATCAGGCATGGCCATAGTCCTCTTTGGATGCAAAGATTTATTTCCAGATTAAATAAAATTTAACAGAGTAACAAAACAGCACATGTGATACATGGAATGACTCTGAGCTTCGCTTGATGGATCCATTATTGTATCTAAGCCTGTTTCTATGTATCTATGGTACTACAATAGCAACCTTTGGAACAATGCAAAAGCTATACATTTTACCACTGCATTTCTCTAACTGCGTAATGCCTTTTGTAGAGATCAGTATTGGTATTTCAAATCAAAAATCCACAATGATGGAGGTTTTTTTCCCCTTTTGCACATCTGTTTTGGAAGAGAGGTGAGTACCTGAAAAACTCTACTTTTATTAAATCTGTTTCTATTCCAGGAAATAAAAGCTAAAAATATGAATGAACAAATTCCAAAGATCTTATTGGGCCATCAGAACTCCTAAATTTACAGAAATAACCTGTGATATTTCTTTATTATCCTATGATTTCTTTGGGTGTGACCATTCACTGGAGCCCACAATAGTTCTTCTACCATAACCCAGATACCCAAACCTGTGACTTCTCTCTTTTACACACCCTTTGTCTGCCAGAACATTTTCACACACATTGCAGAGACTTTGGTACCTAGACAGAAATGAAATCAGAAGTCTGTGTGTCCAGCTTACAGCATTTCACTTTAAATATTTGAATAACTTCTCTGACTATTTTATACTTCTCCAGGTTTAAGTTTAGTTGATTTGATGAATAAACCTTCATGACGAAATCTAAGGAAGTATTTCTGTGCCCAAAGCTATGTATGTGCCAAGGTAGCTCAATGATTCAATTTTGTAACTAACAACTTTCTTTCTTTAATATATAGGTTAGGCATGAATTCAAGCAGCAATGAAAAAATAAACTTTAAAAGTCTGTGGAAATTTTGGATTAGTAAAATCAAGCCTTCAAGTTAATTTTGCTAGGCATATAGAGTAGCTATTCTGTGTACCACTGAAGGGTAGGATTTGTTCATTAGTTGTATACAGTTAGTCATCTACACAGTCATCAATGGAAAGAAATTAGGCACTCCTAAAGTAAAATTCATAATTTCCTAAGGTGAGTATGTAGAAAATATGGGGTGAGTTAGCTTTAACAGATGCCCATCTCTGTTCTTTGTCTACAGCAGGTCCCTGCGTAAGCAGTTCAGTGTTAGTCAGGCTGACACTGAATTCAGTTGGTATAATGTGGCTGGTACTTTTACTATTGAATATATTTTCACTATAAAATACTGCAAAATGCTTAAAACCTCGTGATTGTTAATAATCATCAGATACATGAAAGAACTTCATGGAGAGTGCTAGTTGAGTTGCACTAAACAGGTGCCAAGGATCTTTTTAACAGTTTAGAAATGTAGAGAATTGAGTTTGAGCACCTAGAAGTGCTCCTTGAATGAATTACAGTAGCAGTTCAGAGACAGCCAGTGAGAAGATAGTACTGAAATATATATGTCGGACCAAAGAGGACTGCTGGAATTACAAGGGAGGTGAGAAAAAACTTACATGGTGGTTTGAAAACTGATACCTATGAGGACTGGATCCAGTGACCTGTGTGACCTGTGTGGTCTTTTTTATTTCCATGTCCTATTTAAATCCTAATTTTTGTAGGATGGAAGAAGATTCTTCAATAGAAAATTATGCTACACAGTATGCTTTACAAAGCAAAACTCTTTTTCACTGGGAAAAACTTTCAGTGTGTGTAGATGCTTTCTTACTAGTTTTTGTTGGTGGAGGCACAAAGATGTTGATTTACTACTCAAAACCATAATATTTTATCAGCAAACTCTTAGGAAAACTGAAGTAGTATATTTCTAGGAAAGCCATTTCCAGACCCTGTAAATCAAGACAGTCAGGATAAAATAACAACTAACAAGTTAATTTCCTAGTTTCTAATGTTCCTCTAAACATAGTTACTCTCCTAGTCACTTCAAGACAAAATAATTATCTTCCTTAGTAATTTTCATTTATCACGTATTGCACATTTTTTCCCTGTATATGTCATCTGAATTACTGTGTGGTAGAAACTCCTTATCCAGAAACACTACCAGTCACTACCATAAGCTCAGTTCATACGGTGTTTGCCATCTGTAAAAGATGTGTGTCTGGAAAGAAAAGATAAATGTGACTCCTGGAGAAAATTAAATTATAGATTTCCCTCTGTAACAGAATTTTTTAAGTGTAGAAAGGCAAGAGGTCTATGGGTGACATGAAACCATCAGGTAACAGGTAGCTAGCAAAGGAAAAGGGTAAAACTGGATAAAACTAGAAATAAGAGCAGTAGAAAAGAGAAGGGGAGGAAATGGTACAGTAAAACATGTGCTGGTGCCAAGGACATCATCTATTGTACTCCCACGAGTAAGTCTTGTGCTCTGCTTCTCAAACTCACTTTCCTTTTTCTTTCTAGAGTAACTTTCAAGACAGTCTTTACACAATCATATTTTATTGAGTCAGCTGAATTAAATGTATTTTAGAAAGCCACTTGAATTCCTGCCCTATTTCAATTATTTAAGCTACAATACATTATTTAGTGGTCTATGTTTTCATTGGTTTTAGAACAATCAATCTATGTATACCAAAGAAATGCCTTTCTGATTTGAGTGCTTTTTAAAAAATAGCATTAAGTGTTACTCTCAAAAAGAACTTTAGAGCTCATAGTACTTTGTGTATTTCAAGAAATTATAAATGGCTTTTTCCTGTTTTATATGATAGTTTAATTTCACTTCTCAGCTATCAGGCAAATGTATACTGTGCAATATAACAGTATCACCAAACCTTTCAGCAGCATAAATTTAACCTGTGTTGTCTATCTGTATGTTATAAAACAGTTGCATACGCCCTCCTGAATACAATCCTGAAGTTTATGTCCTTTTTGCTGGGCTTTATATGCTCTCTGGGCAGCTACCTGAGTTGAGATGCCTAAATGAGAAGGAATATTGCCATAGAAAAGATCTTTGCATGCTCAGGGGTGGACTTCCTCCTAGTTCAATGGGTACTCTGTTCTTCACCTTTTGATGCCTGTTTTTATTTCACATGCAACAAATGGCAGTAATGGAGATCAAGTGGACTTAAAGGAATGATAAGGATTACCAGTTTTAAAGCAGCAGGCATTGCTGAGTCTTGGTGTCATGTATTCTGCAATCTGTGTAGCTTTCCAGGTGAGCTGGCAAGATATACTGTAGAAAATATTCTGAGAAGTGTTTTGAAGGCCTGTCTTCCTTTTTATACGCATGTGGCTTTACTGGAAAATTCCCAACCAAATCCGCTACTTTTCACATGTACAATTGATTAAGTGTTCAAGTGTTTGGGGATTTTAACGGAAAATTATAATTAACTAAACTACAGAAGAAATTAAAAGAGCAAAACCTGGTTTTATCTGTTACATATCATTTCCTATCACTTAGATCTTATTGCTTATACAAACCAAAGAACTAGGGGAACAAGCATGTATTCTGTGAACAAAATGAAGGACTTGGCTGTTCTTTTGCATCTCTCTTTTCCACACTTGCTTTGTTTCCTTAGTCTCACTCGTGTGACTTTAGTCAGTTTGAATTGCAATGCCTCTTGGATTTTAAAAGTTACAAAGGCAAATGATTTTCCTGGATATAGACATTTGTGAATAATAATGATGCCTGGTATTTTATATTGAAAAATTACTTTCAGGGCCCAACAGATATGTATTTACTGCAAGAAAGTTGAGGAGCAGATGAAGTAAGAAAGCTAAAGCCCTGACAGAATAAAATCCATCCAAGGACAATAAGGGCAGCAAGAGAGGTCTCTATAGGTGTATCAGCAATAAAAAGAAGACTAGAAAAAATATAGGATCCTCTCTGTAAGGATGCTAGTAACCTGGTTACCTGGAATATGGAAAAGATTGAGGTAATCAATGACTATTTTGCCTCAGTTTTCACCAAGGAGTTCTCCAGCCACACTGTCCAAGTTGCAGAAGGCAAAGACAGGATCTGGGAGAATGAAGAAACAGCTGATCTAGGATATTAAATTTGTAAACCTAATGAACTTGAAGGTTCACAAGTTCAAGGGACCTGCTGACATGCATTTGCAGGTCCTGAGGGAGCTGGCAAATGGAATTGCTAAGCCACTATCCATCCTATTTGAGAAGTTGTAACAGTCAGGTGAAGTTCCCACTGACTGGAAAAGGGTAAACATAATCCTCATTTCTGAAATGGAAAAAAAAGAAAGACCTGGACAGGTCAATCAGGCTCACCTCTGTTCCTGCTAAGACCATGCAGCAGATCCTGCTGGAGATTATGATAAGGTACATGGAAAATAAGGAAGTGGTTGGTGTTACAACCTGACTAGTGAGAGATACCTCTGCTAAATTGAGGTGCAAACAAGACCATATGCTGAAGTTAACAATACAGATTTTATTTAACAATTTTTATGAGGTACAGAAATAGAAAGAAAAGGGAGAGAAGAGAGAAAGGGAGAGAGAGCAAGACCAAGCAGAAGATAATCACCACCTGAGGATGAAGAGGCATTGTGTCAGTCCTTCTTCACAGTGAGCCTCTCAGTGGGGGGGTCCTGGAGTTGTTCTTCTTGGGGGACCACCTTTATACAGTCCAAGTTCCAGGTATCCATGAATACATATTCCTAATTTGCATGTGAAGCAAAGATGGGCATGTCCTCCTGTGCATGTTTCCTCTAAGGTTTTGGGTGCTTCAGTGGTCATTGGTGGGTGCAGATGCTCTCTGTCCCGTGACTTGGGGTAGTCTTTATTTTCCCAGTGATGTGTGCTTCCTTTCCTACAGTTTATAACAGTGGGAATTTTTGTCCAGATGCATTAACTAGGATGTTTTAACCAGATCTAACCTCTGCCTGAAATCAGTGCCTTTCTGTCACAGATTCCTCCTTTCTTTTCTTATCTCAAGTTCCTGCTGTGGTGGCTTATCTAATGGCAAGTTTATTCCTTGGTCTTGACAGTGTTTGAGACAAACAACTGTGCTCTTTATCTCCTTACAACTGGTGTCAGTCAACGTGGCTTCACTGAGATCAAATCATGCCTGGCAAATTTGATGGACTTCTATGACAGGGTTACTGTGTTGATGGACAAGGGAAGAGTGACTGATGTCATCTACCTGGAATTGTGCAAAATTTGGCACTGTCCCAGATGACATCCTTGTCTCTAATTGGAGAGATGTGGATTTGATTGATGGACCACTCAGTGAATAAGGAATTGGCTTGTTGGTAAAACTCAGAGTTGCAGTCTATTACTTAATGTCCAAGTGGAGACTATGGCAAGTTCCTCAGGGGTCTGTACTGGGACCACTGCTGTTTAACATCTTTGTTGATGAAGGAAAGGAATGCCATCCAAAGGGACCTGGACAAGCTTGAAAGGTGGGCCTGTGTGAACCTCATGAAGCTCAACAAGGCCAAGTGCAAGGTCTTGCACCTGGGCTGGGGCAACGACAAGCACAAATAGAGGCTGGATTGAGAAATCATTGACATCAGGTCTGAGGAGAAGCATGTAGGTATATTAGTGGACAAGAATCTTGACAGGAGCTGTCAATGTGTGAATGGAGCCCAGAAAGCCAACTGTATCCTGGGCTGCATTAAAAGCACTGTGGCCAGCAGGTTGAGGGAGGGGATTCTCCTCCTCTACTTCACTCTTGTGAAACCCCACCTGGAGTTCTACATAGAGCTCTGGGGTCCTTCACTCAGGAATGACATGGACCTGTTGGAGCAAGTCCAGGGGAGGATCATGAAGCTGATCAGATGGCTGGATCACCTCTCCTATGAAGATAGGCTGAGAGAGGTGGGTTTGTTCAGCCTGGAGAAGAGAAGGCTCAAGGGATACTATGTAGCAGTCTTTCAGTACCTAAAGAGGGCCTACATGAAAGCTGGAGAGGTACTTTTGCCAAGGGTATGTAGTGATAAGGCAAGAGGAAATGGTTTTAAATGGAAAGAGGGTTGTTTAGATTAGATTAGATATTCTTTACTGTGAAAGAAGAATTCTTTACTGTGGTAAGACACTGGACCAGGTTGCCCAGAGAAGTTGTGGATGGATCATCTTTGGGTTTGTTCAAAGCCAGGTTGGATGTGGCTTTGAGCAACTTGATCTAGTGGAAGGTGTCCCTCCTCATAGCAGAGGGGTTGGAACTGGATAATCTTTAAACTCCCTTCCAACCAAAACCATTCTATGGCTTTATGGTTCTATAATAAGTACAAGTTCAACAGGGAAAAATAATTAAGGGGAAAATGAGCCTGGTTTTTTTCCAAAACCTCGATGTTATATTGCAGTTTTAGCTCTACTAAGATTTTTTTCTACATAAGAACATACATGCTTTTCTTAATTGATAACATGAAATTCTACAAAGCTGGTGCTGCGTGGTCTTAAAATAATACATGATTTGGACTGGCACACAAAATGAAATTGCATTCCCTCCCACCTCTATAAGCAGTCTGTAGGAGTAGTGGTGCTACTGTAATATGAGCACAACCATTGGACATAAAGGAATTCACTGTTTTGCTAGTTACTCTACTGAGTATTTTAACTGGAACTAGTTCAAACCTTAGACCAGTAGCTAACATAGCCAGCAGTATTAATTTATGCTATTTAAGACAATGGAGCAGCACTCATATAACATTAAAGCAAACCAGTCTGCCAGTTGTCATTAGTTCACTGTGTTGGCTTTGTCTTGTGCTATCACCAGCATTATGATTATTGTGTTGACCAAGTCTTCTGACATATCAAAAAACCTAATTGTAGAAAGCAGAAATAGTATTTTTTTAACTGAGCATGCTTTGTAGTCTGAACTACCAAGGGTTGAGACTACTCAAGACTAAGGTAATGGCAGCCAGAGGGCTATTCTCTTTCTCTGTCCACCTTGGGTTTTTGTTTATTTTTGTTTTAATGTATCAGCAATATTCCTTGGAGAAAAGATTTATAAGAGGAGAAAACTGACAGAATGCAAAATTATTAACTCAGAAAATCCTACCCAAAACTCACACTTCATGCATTTCTTGTTCAGTTATGGGCCAATGGTAATTGGGTAACCATGTTTTATTGAGGAAAAAAACCAGCGATATTTTTTAGTAGGTCCTGCTGTCCTTGCCAGATGGCAACAAAATAACAAGCAACACTGCTGATGGAAGCAAGAAAATAAGGACACATGAACCTGCTCTTCCTACTGCTTCAGAGATAAAAACATTATTCATTTTGCCCACTGTGGTTGGATTAAGTGACAGTTTTACCCTGAGAAATCAGCACTTGCTTTTTGTATGGCTTAAATTAAAATGTAATGCTGCTCTCATAGCCGGAGACACTTCAAAAACACAGAGATTGGGACATCTTCCTTTTTCCTTGGAAAACCAAAAAGCTTCTCTCTTAGTTCTGTAGCTAGACTATTTACTGGGGAATCTCACTAAGAAGTTTTGAGAGTTAAAATAGCTGTAAGTTTAAGAGATTCATATCATTGGAGCACTGGCATCAGCCCTACCTTTGACTGTAACTTCAAAAATAAAAGGTGTGTTTTAACCTCTCCACAGAGCAAAGCTCCTCATTTAATTCTGCCCACTTCCCTTGCCATACTATTGGCTGGCTTTTGGCCCTGACACTGTTCAGCAGCGGTTCCCTGGGCACAGACCACCTTGCCTGTAGAAGCTGGCAGAGCTGCATGCAGTCAACAATAAATTTAAAACAAGATTTTGCAGGAATATGGTAAATCCTTGTATCTGCTGTATAAAAAGAGTTTGTGAGGATGTACTATAATTTTTTTTTTTGAGTGAGAGGACAATGCTGAAAGAAATAGAGGAAATTATCCAAAGACTGCAAACTCTCTACAAAATTACCTCTGTTTTAATTGCTTTTTGCTCTTAGCACTACAACAAAGAATCAGTATTTGTGTACAACACGGAGAAGTATCCCAAGACTATCAGCTCTAGAAAGTTTAGGACAGAAATTAATTTTCCTGCTCTCTAAAGCACATATAGAAGTGGTGTTGTCAAAATGACCACTTTCAAAGATTTTACGTCACAGTAAATCAAACAAAAATCTAATACAAACCCCAATTTTAAGATACTGCTTAAGCTGACCACAATTTGCTGGTATTGTTTAGTAACCAATCTTGAAAATGATCAGTAGAATATCACAATTACTTTGAGCACAGTTTGTAACAAATGATGGTTAAGGAGTCTGAAAGTGTCAAGAATCAGACTTTTTTACTGGTTTTTGATAAACATATTAAAAAGTCAATATTTACCATGGCAGGGCAGAGGGAGAAATTACTTACATTAATTTCTTAATGAAATATTCTGATGAAAACTATTAATTTTGACCATTAAAGTTCCTGGTATTTCCACTAAT
>JAOXXN010000395.1:136076498-136091690 GCA_026770055.1 Myrmophylax atrothorax
AGTAGCTGGGTGCCATATGAGACCCTTTTACCTGGGGGCATTGGTGCAGTGCTAGCAGTTAGCTGTGCCTGACTGCCCTGCCAGTACTGCCAAGGGCTCCCAGTTTGTGGGGATGCATCTGGACCAATGACAGGTCCTTCCACTCCATCCTCCTTTTTCTGTTTTTAACCATTAGTTCTGTAGTAGAGAAAGTGCTTGTTAGTCTTTATTGTTAACTTCTTTTCCTTTCTTTTTCCTTCTGCTCTGTAAGAACAGAAGAATAAATGACCAAAAGGCACCCATTTTTTTTCAGTATCATTCAAAATACTTCTCACTGGTGGTGCTGGTGTTTGTTAGGGTATGTGCTAAAGCATTACACCTTCCCACACAGAGGGGCTTGGTGGCAGGGCAGTGGGGGAATCCCAGTGTCCCAGTCAGAGATATGAACCCCTGCCCCACATCCCTGAGGCTGTTCTTGGAGCATCAGCCCCACAAGTCAGATGCACTGCAATTCCCCAGGGGTGCAACTTCTCTGGGACACTGCATAGACATGGGGGAGTCCCCATAAGGAGAACTCTGGGGGTGTGCAAGACTTATTATGGAATGGTTTAAGAGAGAAACCAAAGGTGGGGGATAGGGAGTGGATTGGAGAAGAACAAGCAAGATAAAATAGAGGAATAAGAGGATAAAAGTGGCCAGCCGCCAGTACATTTGTCTGGCCATTCCCTTTGCCCAGTCAGCATGGTCTGTCCTGTCCTCTCATTAAATTCTGTTTCTCACTCCTTTTCAGGGTGTGAGCTCTCTATTCTGTGTGAATGTGTGTGTTTGGGATCTGAGTGCAGCACACTGAAGTTCAGACCATGAGCCAGAGGCATTTGTGTGTCTGTGTGCAGCAGCTGTGGAGACTGGAGTGTAGGTGAGTGTGTCAGCATGAGGTTGACAGCAAATATCAAGCTGTTGAGCTACATGGTGCATTCCCTTTTGTCTGTAACAAGAGCTGGAGTGTAACAGAGTGATGAGCAAATGAATCAGGAGGAAATGTAGTGACTGCATTTGATTCCTCTGCCTTGAGTGTGGATTTGTTTCTGAGGTTCACTCACAGCAGGGAGAGAGGATCAAAGTCACTGGCAGGGCAGCTGGGCTGCTGGTGGTCAGAATGGGGCTTTGTAAACAAAGCTTTCTCACTGATAAACTGGATCAGAACAAGAGAGAAAATGTTAAGTCGCTGAATCATAATTTTAAAAATCAATTTAAAATATGGACAATGTAACAGTTGACACTGTCAAGGCATTTCCTGAGTAGAGCAGGTGGTGTTTGTGCCCCTGCATTTCTTGTGTGTGCTGCCAAGAAAGCTATGATTCAGGTTTGCCTTCAAGGAGGGAAGCCTGCCTTTGCACATACTGAATCCACATGCTGCTTGGATGCCTTCAGCACTTCTCCTGGGGTCCTTCTTGAGTCCACGCTAAGTGGAAGTTGGTGATGTGAACCCGCACGTTGCCTTCCTGCAGATGCTGTCAGATTTATTGGGTGTTCCCCTCTCTGATTCCCCACCAAACACTCAGCTGGCTTCTCACCAGGTACCCAGCCTCCAGGTTCCAGCTTGTGGCTGCTGGCCCTGGGTACTGGTAATGGGGGAATGGAGGAGACCCTATGCACAGGGCTTTGCTCTTCATAAAGGAGAAGCCTTGCCAGAGAAAACTTTAGTTAGGACCTAAGTCCTGCTCCTGTCTCTTCCCCTGGGCAAGCTTGCAGGCAGACCTCAGAGCGTGCCTGGGTTCTCAGGGTGGACCATCCGCCTCCAACATCTGACCTGGATCACCTGGGTGGGGCAAACACAACCTGTGACTGAACCTTCTTTTTTTTTTTTTAATTTTTTGGACCCATTTGACATGGACAGCAATCTTACTATTCTGTTTAGGGCCCCAGAGAGTTTAGTATCTATTTCCTGGCTGTATTTCCTTGAAGTTCTGAGGCCTCTGTCTTAGTGCTCAGCTCACCCCAACATGTGCTGGAAGGCCCATGGGCATAAGGTGTGTGGGAAACTTTCTGAGGACATTGACAGACTGAAACATACCTGAAGACTGCAGCTGCTTCCCTCTTGTTTCGTACTTCTTTCTTATTTTTTTATGCAATGGAAGTGAAAACTTTTTTTTTTTTAAGTGAAAACCATCCAACTCTCAGTAAGGTGAATAGAGCCTGCAGATAAAAAGGGAACTGAAAATTACCCCTGCTAAATCAGGTTCTAAAATGAATGCTAATGTTGAAAAACCTTGTACAATTGAAAAAGCACTGTTTAAGTTAAGGGATGGCCAGGTTATAGACTCCAGAGCTGCAAGTTTGTTTTGTTTTGGTTTTGGGTGTGGGTGTGTGTGTGGTTTTTTTGTTTGTTTTTTCCCCTTGATTTCTGTGTCTTTTACCTTCTTTGTCTAGCAAAATAATGCTAACATGCATATTAAGGTATAATTTATGAGACAACAGATTGCATGTGTTGAACAAGCTCAAATCTGTAGCTGTATAAAGTGTGGGTCTGATATTAATATGCACATAACTCATAACAGAAAGATACAACACATTGCATTCTTATGTGAACAGTTCAACACCTAATTCTGAATTCCTTAAATGCTTTTGATCTATTTATGGATTTTTTAAATTGTTTTGATCTTTAATTAGTTCATAATGAAAACATGATTTGGTTAATTTTCCTCTTATTCATTTAAATTAAACAGTAAATAGGATAAAATGAATTTAAAATCTCCTTTTCAAAATGTCTTTGAGCATTTGCTTAATATTCAATTACTCTGGTGTTTTTTTCTCTTACACTCAGCTTAAGATGAGAAAAAAACCCCCACAGAACATATGTAAGATACTACCAAGAAATCACTATAAGAACTCACTAACATCAATTTTCTGAAAAAAACCAAACCAAACTAAAAAAAAACAAACCGTGAACTCCCTCAAATCTCCAAACTTAAAGCACATGTCAGTGACACATTCAGATAAAATGCCACAACACCCTTTTTTAAATATAATTTGGGATATGATAGTTCATGCTTCCTTTCTATGAACAGAAGTCATTATTTCAGTACACTCACCTTTGGGATTATTGTTTTCTCTCTTAAATGATTTCATCTGAAAATTTGATTATGGTTCCCATCTGGCATTTCTTATATAATGCTGTGCCTTTGCTTTAGTGCACTCATTAAGGTAATTATAATTCAAAGTAATTTCTGAAAATAAGCCTGCATGCAACTACTATGTTTCTAAAACTTTATTACTGTTTGTATCTATGGCACTAAAACTGTCAGGACTAACAGTTCTGCACTGCTTGGCTTTTTTTCTGTTTGTTAAAATGCTCTTGTCACTTGCTATTTCAGACTTGTTGCTCTGATTGTCTATGAAGGAAAAATAACAAGGTCTGCTAAATGGATTGAAAGGCACTAGAAATACCCTACAATCTTTTTAAAATAAAAAAAAAAATCTTTTCAAATCAAATAACTGACTGCTTTTAAATCAGCTGTGAGATCTCATAGTTGGAGCCAGCATCTTGAGAGCCCATGACAGACAAGATAACTATGTCAATAGAGCTGAATTTCCTTGGTGGTTTTATCCAGTGCTATTCCTACAGTTTCATGAGCTGTTTCTGCCTTCATCTCATCCCAGTTTCCAGCTGGTAGTTTAATATCTTGAGTTAAATGGGCTCCTCCCATTAGTAAATTGCTCATGTTAATGTTCCTGGATGAAGTCTTCTGTAAAGGGATTGTGCGGTAACTCCTGGATAGATGGCAAAGAGAAATCCAGAAAAAAATTCCCTCTGGAAAAAATATCAGGCTTTGTCTAAATTTTTCTGATCTGCCTTCCCAAGTATGCCTTCTCTTTTTTCTCTATTCAATATTGCCACACTTACAGATGTGAGATATTATCCTACTATTTTCACTCTATTTCAGCTGACTTTCTCTTTTTTTTTATTTTGTCTCATTTTGTTGTCTATTTTCCTTTCTCTCATTCTAAATTCCCATACTTCTGTTGCTCTTTCCATTGCAGTATCTCATTACTTACACTGCTTTCAGCTTCCTTACGTTCCACCCATACTTCCCTTATCCCTTTTCACTGTAACCATCACTGTTTCCATAATCTTTCCCCTCATGTGCCACATCCCCTAATTTTGGGACAGTCCTATTTTTGGTTTCTAATTCTCATCAAATGTAGTGAATTGCTGCTCAGACCTTTCCCCTAATTATGGAACTTTATGGCTCTCCTTGCCTTATCCTGGGTGGCAATCATACTTCTTGTGTGTGATCCATCACCACAGTGTGACTGGCTAAGCCTTTTCAAAGAGGAGCTGGAAAGCCAAAGTATTTTTTTACTGATGAAAACTACAATGTGTGAATAAAACCTGAGAGATATTATGCTAATGCTCTAAAGTCTCATTCAGAGTAGAGACAACTTTTCTTTTTGCTCCATGAATTCTTCAACTGTAGCTTGTGGTGTGATTTCCGAGACCCACACCTCATGAAAAAACACATTAATGAGAAATCTTCTTACCTCTTAGTGATAGTATTTTTCCTTTGTACCTTAGAATGGGTACACTAATGTCACAAAAACCTGAAACAGCAGTTCTTCCGATAAAAGTTTGCAGAAATACCTAATTTCCAAAAATTCATCCCTCTGCCAAGTAAGCAACTAATCCAAAGACAATTACTGTTATCCCCCAACAGCAATATAATAATGGATGCAGTCTTGAATGCATATAGGAGAATTTAATCCTTCAAGGTTTAATCTTTTATAATGAGATCTGGGCATCAGAACCCATGAAGCTGAGAATACACACAGACACAAGACATTCTTCACTCTGGAGATATCAAGTTGAATATATTTTAGACAAAAGGCTGTTATCAACAAATTCAGCACTGATGAAAGCTTTTGCACATAAATTATTTACTTCTGAGACAATGCTATCTCACTCATTTAGATGAGTAATTGTAAGTAGTTTCTCTGTTATATGCTGTTATGGTTGATGTATTTTACAGCCAGAAAAGAGTATTATATTTTAATATTTCTTCTTTGTGTGGTACATTTTCAAATAACTTTTCTTCATTTCCCTGTAGCTCTCATTAACATTTCCATCTATTGTGTTTAATTTAATGCTGTAATCTCTGAAGTCCTATTAAAAACAGTCCACATCACAAATATGTATTAACATTAAAAAATTGGGTTTGGTTAGATTATGCTTCTCATATTACTAGAACAACTTTGGCTGTCAGGAGGAGAGATTTCTTTGGCTAGCCGTTGCCTCAGATAATGTGGTCAAATGACCTTGTGGCAATGTTTAGCAGCTTTTAATAATCTACTGTTTTATGAATGGAGAAGAAAACAGACAAACAAATGTGATGAAAGATACTGATCCTATAAAAATGTTTTTCTTTCCATCAGCTCTTCTTCTTAGTTGGGAATTTTTCAGAGCTACTAGATGTAATACTATGTTCAATATAATGCATATGATTATGTTCAATTGTAATGCATAATTTCAACTACTTCTTAATAATTTAAAAGAATGTATTTGAAGACAGGCAAATTTGTTTCAACAGGTTGAAGATCAGGCCCATATAGTATGTAGAGAAATGAACTTTGCTTGAAATTTCCCAGTTCAGCAGAGATGCTCTAGGAGGCATTCTTATTTAGGAGTGCCCACTGAAGCCCTCTGAAGGGGAATTCTTCAACTATCCAGACAATTGCAATCCTCTGAAATGCCAATGGCCTCTTATGTGTGGTCTAGGAGAGCTGGAACCCTTGAGAAAGCTGCACAGTGAATCACTGCTTCTCACAGTGCACCCTTGAATTATGCAAACCAAAATGGCAGGCATGGCAGGTCCTCATCACCTGTGTAGACTGGTGAAAGGGCTAACACGTCTCTTCACTAGCTATACCCTTGTAAATGTCCATCCTTCTTACTTTATTAAAGGACCAGGATGTTTTGCCAGTAAGAAGTAAGCCATAACGATTGCTCTCTTGAATCTAAAAGGAATCTCACTGAAATACTTCAATAAGGGATGGCCATATGCACAGCTAAAGCTTCAGTCAGAAACTGCCTTTCTCTTAAATGGCTAGTGGACAGCCACTTGGGTGATCAGTGGTGTTGCTACAACACTCATGGTTTTCAAGACCTTTGATTTATAGAGACAGTTTACACTGCTTAGGGCTTCTGCTCTGCCACTGCTAGCCAAATGACAAGATCAATGTTGTCAGAAGGCCAAATTTTACATAACAACCTCCCACACTGTAAGAATATTAGAGTAATCATTCTGGGCTACACCTAAGGTCTTGTCTCTGAAAGTAGCCAAGTGGGTGCTTTATAAAGAATATGTTACATAACAGAGCAATTGTATGAGTATTTTGTCTCTGTGCTTCCCCTTTTTTGCAGACTGTATTTTATATATATGTGTGTGTGTGTATGCATATATATTTAGCAATATTTAATGGTTTTCTCTTTGACTAACTTGTTGAAATTTGTCTTGAATCCAGCCTGCTAGAAGCAGCTTAGAAGATATTGGTCAGTGATAGGCCATCTAGATGAGCAATGAGATTTATATGAAGTTGTTTGGCCCCATCCAGTGTGTGCCTGAACTGATTTACTCTCCATTTGTCCAAAAGGACTACTCAGTGTATCTGCACCTTTTTTGAGTAGGTCACAGTAGCATCCATGGTCAGTATGTAAGAACACTGGTATAGATTCAATCAATATAGAACATAAAGACTGGTATAGAAACACCGAATAAAAATACTATCTGGACACAATGTCTCATGTTGTAAGGGCATTGATGCCCTCATTTGTTCATATCTATGCTGGTACTCTGCTCTTTCCTTTTTCTGGACCTTGGTTGCTGTGTGGGTGGACAGTACAAGGACAACATGGATCATGATTCCATGCAACCCCAGCTGCTTTTCGCCCATGTCAGGTGTTGAAGGACTTGGTGTTTCAGAGCACAGCAATGGTACAGTTCAGCGCAGTCTCAATATTTCAGGATGGCCCACACCTTTCTGGGTGGCAGGTTTACAGATACACTTCTGCAAATGATCCCACCTACTTTCTAGTACCATTACTTCCAGGCTCTGACAATAGTTAGTTGAGCAAGGAATGTGTAAAGAGGATGGAGTTCTTGTTGGCCTTACTTCTCAAGGACAGGCAGTTAGTGGGCAGTGGCTCACAGAGAGATGACCCTGGTAACTGTGGGAAGATGTTGCCCTGAATGTGGTGTGAAATGTTTTTTCTGTCTTTTTTTGAGTGACTGAGTCTCTGTGAATAGGGGGAAATAGTCACACAAATTTTGGTATTTTGATTTCAGAATTGAATATTCACAATATTCAGTATTATGGAATAACTTGTATGAAACTTTAATCTCCCATGGACTTCTATAAATTTCCTTCTTGCTTATGTGAAGAATGATAGTAGTCCATGACTGTAAGGACTGTTCCATCAGAAGGCAGCCCATGCTCACTTTTTGTATAAATTCCACCTGCTTCCCTCTGCAAAGTTTTCTCTCACATGTTTGAAGCAGGTATCTGTGGATCTGGAAAAGATTCCCACTGTTGATATCCAGCAGTGGGAATATACAGACTCCAGAAATTGCTTTTTTCTGGTCCCTGAAGATTTAACTCAGTTTTTTTGGATAAGCCAACAAAAGAGAGGAAGTACCTCTCCTCATGATCTTAGCAGATCAGCAAAATAAATGAACATAGGAACACTAGGAGTAAGCCCAAGTCCTACCTGAGAGTGGGAAGGGGTGGACTCTGAGATCAGAAGACCTCTCTTCCTTATATCGGATACAATACAACTCTTCTAAGGGTTTTGTCTCCTGCTCTTGGGGATCAGGTCTCTCCCTGACTCTGGGATCACAGCAACAGACAACGAAGAAAAGCAAAAGCAAACAATAGCTTCTTATAGACCACACACGCTCCTTTGTTACACAGGCAGGAACTTCTGCTGGTCCTGATGGCTTCTTCCCACAGATGGCTGACAGCGGAGCTGTGCCAGGCCCCATGGAGGAACAAATTTTGTTTGATATGGTCATCCATCCTCTGTCCTCTGGCTGGTCTGGTACTCCTTGTCCCCCAGAGCCATGTGCATGACCAGCCACAGGTCACTACCTCTGCCCCATCCAAAGTACAGCCATCAGTCTGGCCCAGTTCACATCACTTTTTATTATGCAGCAACATCAAAACTGGGTCATATTCAGCTCTGGATCTAGCCATTTCCCTCTTTTTTCCTGATAAAGGATCTTTTCCAGTGGAGGTGTCAAAATGTAGTGAATCCTCTAGACAATATGAAGGCCTATGTGTTCTTGGGGTGATTAAAGGCCAAGAGGCAAACTGCTGATATGTGAAAGGGAAGGAATATTACATTTAAATATAAATTCTGTTCTCTCATTTATTTTTTTATCAGAAGGATGTTAAAATGATCTGAAAGACTGTGGTTTAGTTCTGAAAACAAACTCACAAATATTGAGTAATGTTACGCTTGAGATAGTTAATAAAATTCAGCATGTTTCATAGCTGATTTTTTTCTCTTGAAGAAATCTTTCTTTATACCAAGTGGGAATACAGTGTGTTAGAATTAAAAGCACAGGAGAAAGCATAAATACAGCTGTTTCTAACTTACATGTGCTTGAATATATAACCTTAACATCATTTCTTTCAAGAGATTTTTTTAAGTGTGTGAAGTAATATTTATTTGCATTACAGTAAGGCCCAGAAGTCCCAGTTTGGATCAAACGTATTTATTGTGCTGTATATCAAAGACACAGTTTTGGTACTGGAGTGAAAATTACTTGCTCTAGCATAGGAAAAGGCCACTGAAGTTGGAGAAGAGCGAATGGCAATAATACATATGCCGCTGCTCCATCCCAACCTACCTGCATCTATTTGTAACTCCAGGCTACTGAGGTCCAGCACAGTAAGCCCTGCAAACCATTTCTTTTGCCCAGACAGAAACATGGGGTAGCCAATCCTGAATAATTTGTGTAGTCCACAGAGACTCCTGAAACCCAACAGACAGTTCATAGTGCTTTAGAGCCCTTAAATCCTTCATGTATTATGTGCAGTATTACAGAAAGAAGATGGACAGCTCCATGTATTATGTTTTAATTGACATTTTTCTTATTACTATTTCACAATTCCTAATTTATAAGAATAGCTCCTCATCACTGCTGAATCATCGCTAGTCATTCAGTGCCTTTTCCCACTGCTTTCCACTTGCAAAAAGTGGAATAATAAGATTTTTCCATAGCCTATAACTATTGTCTCATCTTCACTGTTTGCCACTGATTGCACTTGACTGCTTGTGATGTGAGAATGAGAGATGCATCGTCAGTTAAAGACATGGCAAGAGCTCAGCAGTATAGGCAGGTAAATGAGGATTTTACTTTTCCCATAAAATTATTCTCATTTTTAAGAGTTTCTTGCTGAGAAACATGTTAATTAGGTAAATCCTATTCTCCATTTTAAATAACTTTGCACATAATTTGGAGCGATTGCCAAGAAAGTCCAACTCACCGTACACGCATATTTGAAATAACATTATATTGTATAGAGGAAAGTGAAATCCAGCTACTCATAATGTCTGTGTTGTATGAGTTAATCAGTGCCATCTCTAACACCCTGCCCAGCAAGAAGTGATGTTGCAACCATATTGATTGCTATTCCCTGTCTCATTATTCAGTGTGGTGCAGTTTAGTGTCCCTGGAGAGGCAAATGGTTTACTTCATGCAGCAGCAGGTCTTCCCATCAGTCTTCTATGACATCTCTGGTTTCTTTTTACAGATATATTTAGTTCTGAAAGATTTCTTTTCCTCTTCAGAATTACCATCTTCCAGGATCCTATCTGATCACAACATAAGCACATTCATCCCCATATATTTCTGCAGTGTTAAAAAACCCAGAGGAAGGACACTACATGTATATTTTTGAATGTGTACTGAAAACACTTTTCTCCCCAGTGAAATTTGTTCTTTTCAAATTAGTGTTTAAGAAGCAATTATTTTAGTATAATTACTAAATCCAAGCAAACAAACTTTTGAAAAAAATAAATTGGGGTATACTTGTGTTGTTAATTAGCCACTTGGCAGCCATCAGAAATCATCGTTTTTATCTCTGTAAACAATGACTGGTATTTTAGGAGGCATCTGAGCATTCTAGCAATGAAATGGATGAACAGATACTAAAGCAAAAATGTGTTTTCTGAAGTGTAACAAAATGCAAAGTTGCAGAGATGCAGAATAATTGGTTGGTTGGTTAGTTACAATACATTGCCCCACATTTTCCATTATCAAAAGCAATTTGACCTTGTTTTAAAGCATATACTACATTCAAACTAGACATATGTGTTATTTCTCTTATATATTTCATACACATCTCAGATCTCTTTGCAATTAAATATTTCAGAAATTTCAATGAGTACTTGAGACAAATGTCTCTACTTTTCTTTCCACCTGCTTTGTAAAGTACTGTTTAGAAATCAACATTGATTACTTCATCAGCTGCGGAGCCAGCTTTACCTACCTGAATTCAGCCTTATAAGGGAACAAGTAGCACTCAAAGCAATGTCTGAATCAGGCCCAGAATTCTAGGTACAGACATATGCACATGAGAATATTCAGTGTGTAAACAACTGTTATGCCACAGACAGTCCTTACTAACATTACTTATAAGATTTAATTCACTTTAAGTCATTTGACAGAATCAGTTTAAAGAAGATGAAATAGATCTTAATAGTATGGCATAAACTGTGTGTGGCATGTACATTTTTCAGTACCTTCCACTCACTTTCAGTGGTCTTTTTGGATTTTAATAAGAAGAGATTTTTTAAAGTTGCTTGCAATTTTATAATGAAAATTGCCAGTACAGTTATACAGTCCTAAGGATAATGTTGAGGGTTGGGTTTTCCTTCTTTCAATTTATTTAAAAGGAGAACATAGATTTCTCACCAGCTTGACAGTCTGCCTTCTTGTCCAGAGCTCAGTATGGTAAGAACATTATGCTTTGATCCTTTAGTATTCTGGGCATTATGAGCAGATTAATTTCTGAATAAAAATATGTATGTGCTTAAACAATATTGCAAATTTGAAAAAGTGATGAAAAATACAAATTAAAAAATAAGCCCAAATACCGTTATATCAAAATTAGAACCTAATTGTTACTGAGCAGGTCCAAAGCATAGAAGCTGTCTTCTACTCCCAGATTTTCTGTTTTTCAAACATACCATGATTGTAAGTTCCAGTGCTTATTGGCCCATTTATTAATCATAGTGACATTATTTACCTTGGATCAGAACAAGATGTTATTTTAAAGCATACTAGTTTTATTTTGCTTTTTAACTTATATAGATATGCTGTCAATTCAATGTCATTGGTCATCTATGTCAAACATTAATAGGCTGAAATGAAATAGCTAATTAGTTTTCTTGAAGACTCTTCAGGTTACCTTACAGTGGAGTAAGAAATTGTGTCTCTCCAAAGAAGCATTCAAAAGCAGAACAGGTGCTGATGGAGGCTGCAGTTCTTTTCCGTATCAGAGAAATCCTTTGAAGGCAATTCTGAAACATGTTTTAGACAACTGACTTATAACACAAATGAAAAACCTCACTAAAGCAAAGAGATCTAGGACAGAAAATACGGAAGAGATTTTGAAGCCCCAAACATTGTTTTTGAGTGGTAAGGTGCAAGTAACTGGAAGGACTGAAATTAGTTCTCCTTTTTTCTTTGTCTCTCAACACATATACAAGGTATTTGTCAGCTTCTTGGCTCTTACCATGAAGTAGGTAGTTCAGAGACTTTATCAAATGTATTCTGCTCTGTGATGCTTCATTAAGCTCCTGAGGCAAGCAAAACTGTGTTCTGTGTTGAAAGCAGTTTTCCTAAGAGTGCCATCAATTAAGGCAGGGAATACGTAGGAAGGTTTGAGAGAAAACTCCTGACTGGTGGGGCCTCTGAAACAGAACAGTGCTGATGTCTGGGGATTTGGTCTTGGACTGTGCAGCTGTGGACAGATACTTAATACAGAGTGCTGGACCTGTGTATCGAGTGAACTGGCTGAAAGTCACTCATCTACCATACACTAATAGCCTCATGTTTTCCCTAGGGCTTTGATACTCAAGGATGAAGGGCAGATTAGTGATGAACATCCTTGTTGTAAAGCTACAGAGATCCTACAAACCAAGGAGACCAAGGAGCATCACAGAGGGAAGGAGAAGTAATCCCTAAGCTTTCTTGCTTTGAGAAATGTGAAGGCACTGGAGTCTCTATATAGGAAAAAACTTTCAAGGTGGAACAACAGTGAAGTAGTCAAATGAGGGAAAAGGCTGTGGTAATAGAGACAGTCTGTTAAAAAACCCTGACTACCTTTAAGATCAGATCCTGCATAGAACAGACTAAAAGTCTTATCAGCTTCTAAGAGGAAATGCCCCTGGTGAGGAGTCATGTTTGTGGGACGGCATTTTGTGGAGAGCAATGACAGACAGTATCTTATATGAATGCTTCATACTGAGCATACAAAACAAAATAGTGATTGTCTGAAATGCTTAAAATGTTCTTTAAAAAACCCCACCAACATTGAAAAATAATTCTGATCCATTGGAGCCTAATATAACACCCATATCCTCACAGAACAGAACAGATTTGCACTCTCACTGCCATCTGGAATGAAATTATGTTAGCAGTCTCTAAAAAATACAAATTAACTATTTCATGCATTTCTATAGTTCAATGCAACCTTTTTATCCTCATGTCCCCTGTTTGGTTAATAATGACAACTTTAAAGTCATTGTCTGAATGTTGCATTTGTTTACTATTCAGATCAGAAACAGTAGTAATGTTTGTGGAACAAGTATATGAAACATGAAACATAAAAAGAGTCTATCATTAAGTTTATGGCCTTTACTAAGACATAACTGTAGCAGATGCTGCTTAAACTAGTTAGATTATATAGTCTTACATGTAAAATGAACATCAGGTATATATGATCAGTCTTTTACATGTGTTTAAAATAACATAGTTAACATGCAAACCATGAAAAAAATCAGTTAAAATTTAAGAATATCTTTTTTACTGCTGGAAGAGAGCCCATAGTAGGTCATGTATTTGCTCAAATTGCGTATTACAATTACTGTTCAGTTTTAAAGCAGACCTGCATTTGATTTGCAAATAAAACCCCCGAGTTTTCCTTTTTCTCAACTATTTGTTATTTAAAAGAAGTTGTGGAATAATTTTGCATAAGTAAATTTCAGACTGAAGGCTGTTTGTAAAGTGGTCACTTCAATGATTCAGTAATTGTGATTCATGTTTTGTAGCTAATCACTCAAAGCACCTGGTATTATTCCCTTTCTGTGAGAGTAAGACATAAAATGGAGAATTTATAACTCACTTTCTGAATTGATGGAAGAAATAGAACTAAAATTTATGAAAACATCAAGTTTTTTAAACTTCTTAAGATTATCTGATGTGTTATTTATTCATGGAAAAACCAGCAAGGCTGAAGAAATAAGATCATAAATATTTAACCATTTGTCCCCCCAAAATCCAGAGGTGATATGTTTTGCTCTGGGTGGTCTCAAATTCTGCATTGGTTAATTCTTCTCATTCCTTAAGCCTTTCAGATTTTTTATCTGGCTTATCCCATGAATGACTCCATCTGAAAGACATGAGCTATATGGAACTGGAGGTAAAGCAATGCTCTGTAAGATATCCAAAATAATTCTGCCCAGATTAATTCCACCAAGGTTTATTAACTTAATTCTTGGATGCACTTGCACTAAGAGAGGAGTCAGAGAGCTGAAGAAGAATTTTTAATTCAGTGAGAAAAATCAGAAAAAAATTATTTAATTATTATTTCCAGTTCAATAAATCTTCCCAGAAAGGACCATCATCATCTTCCCAGAAAGGATCATAGCTCTCCATCTGCAGCTCGATTAGATTGGTGCAAAGCAGTTCTATCTGGATCCAGAGTGAAGAGCTTTTCTGAAATCTGTGTGTTGAATGGTTAGACAATAAACTTGTTGGTGCCAAAAATGACTCCAGAGAAATGATTCATGACTTTGAGTTCTAAGATGTAAGTATCTAAACAGGAGCTAGTCACTCGAAAGGCCACTTCAGCCAATGGAGGATAATAGTCAATTCTATTTTAAACATCCTATTTTAGATGAAATCACTGCAAAGAGTCATTAAGTTGATTTATGTCAGTGCAAGGTTTTCTACACTGTGCTTATCTAGGGTCAAGTTAGAGGACTCTCACTCATGGCTCAAATACTGCTCACCTATACTGGGAGTTCTACTGTGAATTTTAAGGCAGCAGATTGGACCCTCACCTTTTCTGAGCTTTTCCATCACTACTGTGTATCTGCCTCAGGCATATCAACGTCCTGCAGGAGCCATTGTAAAATAACCCTTTTTTCTAAGTCATTAAGTTCTACAAAGATAACTTCAGATTTATATAGTTTTCAGCTTGCAGTTGAGTTAGTTAGGTCTGTAGAGCATTATATAATATGGGGTTTGCAAAATTCCCTAGGTGCCTGTCATAAGGAACTTAGACTAATCCCACTCTGTAGGTACCAGAATTAAATGAAAGTTTTGTCTTATTTCAGAAGAAACAGGACCCATGTGTGTTAATAAATGTGTTGTCATTGTACTGGCAGGTGTGTATTGGTAACTCGTGAATAACATATCAAATCCTAACCAGATGACCTGGTGGGACATTGCAGCTTAACTTCCTTCTCAGGTCTTATGTCAGGCAAAGGCTAATTACACTCCAGAGCAAAGCCCTTCAAATAGCATTTCAATCAGGAAACCTGAAATGGCAGGAAAGAAATACAGTCTGGCAAAGCTTGTGTTTCTAATCATGAAACCAAGTACTGATGTGCTATCTGTGACCACCAGTATTGTTTACAGGCTTGGTTGCTGTGGTGATAACATCATATGAATACTGCAATTGGGACAGAATCCTTCCGGCAGCAGAAGTGGTTTTCAAGCAGCCTTTAATTTCTTGTTTACAAAATACTCTCTAATTTTCTGAGCACACAGCCCCCAAAAAATAGGAATTGACAAGCAAAAGTCTTCAGCATTGCCTTTCTGTGTAGAGGAGAGAAACTGATTCCAAATTACAGAAAAATAAAGGGAAGGGAAAGGAAGGGAAGGGAAGGGAATAAGAAAGGAGAAATGAGGATGGAAAAAA
>JAOXXN010000395.1:136132567-136143539 GCA_026770055.1 Myrmophylax atrothorax
CCGGTACTAACCGGGGCTGACCCTGCTGAGCATCCGAGATCTGACGGGATCGGATGGCAGGAAGGCATTTAACTGCCAGGAGACGGCCCCCACTGAGACTCAAACTCAGGACCTTGGGATTCAAAGTCCAGAGTGCTCTCCATTACACCATGGGACTGCCCTAATTATATGTGTAAATCTTGGTAAAATGCCTGTTTAGGCCAATGAGTGATTACCTTTTGCTTTCAAAAGACTTTGGATAGAGCACACACATTGGTTGTGTGAGCACATGTTCCTGCCACTGCCATAGAGAGGAAGTCCTCTCTACTTCTCTCGGTCTTTTACTTTTGTGTCTTGACCTACAGTTAGTATTTAGAGCATTGAAAGTGCAACCTCATTCTCAGCTTGCTTGGGAGGAAATATAGTTGAATTCCCCTCTAGACACTACTGTAAATCAAACAACTAGTAATAATGTATATTATAGCAGTAATAACATAAGTGTCAATACAACTGTAAATAACCTTTAGTAACCATAAAAATTACAATCATGTTGTCAACTGAAAGGGAATTAAAATCCAGAAAAATAAGGGTAATCTATTGTAATATCCAGATGTACTCTTCAGTAAGCCTGTTTATGCTGTACCAGGTTTTACCTAGAGGGAATGTTAGAAAGCCTGAAAAGCTCATGACCACGTTTTTCCCTTCTTTTTCCCATACTACTATTTTGTCTCTATATTTTCTTTTCTTTCCACTCTAATTTGATTTCCATTTGCCTAATCATGGTGCTGTCCCTGATATCTCTTAACTTCTGACTCAATGGAATAATTCCTGAATAAAGGACTGACATCTACGAATGCCCTGAAACTTATCAAGTGTCTTAATTTGAGAGAAACAAAAATGTTTCTCAAAACCGGAGGAGAGGATTCCTCCTCAACAACCACGTCACTCCTTATTAAATTTAAGTAAAAGGAACTTTAATTAGAAAATGGATATAAGAAGGATAACTGGTCTTAACCACTATATATATATATATGTATGTAGATATAGATATAACTATAAACAGACCAGAGCAAACTACTCCCCCAGCACCAAAAAAAACCAACCCAGAAATAAAACCCAGTAGGCTCCTCCTGGTGCAGTTATATTTATGGCCAGTGTCAGTGTCACACCTCGGCTGGCTGAGAGGTAAATTCTGTCTTTTCCCAGTGAGGCAGAGACAAGGGGGTGGACAACTCACATGACACAGAATGGAGCCTTTCTCGTGGGGGAAAAAAAGCAGACTCTCCCTCTCTCACTCCTTGTCCTCTGTTCAAAAAGAAGGAAAAGCTGGGAGGGGAGGAGTGGTGATAATTCCCAGGAATCTCCTTCCAGTCCAAGTCAGTCCCCAGGAAGAAAAAGAGGCCTGCAGTGTGTCCCAAAGCAGCTGTGACTCTCTTCTTTCTTACACTCGTTAGAAGTCATGTCCAGAGTGAAAGGGGTTTCGGTTCCCTCACAAACACCTGTTTGATACCGACTTCCTAGGCCAGAGACCCCAAAAACCTGGCTTCAGCACCATCAAGCTTGTGATTAAGGCAAACAGAAAGGTTCTACATGGCAGAGAGGAACCAGCAGTTAACTGACACTTGCTGCTCTGATCCTTGGCTTAGGCTTCGTAATGATAAAACTATGCTTAGTTATCTATGGCATGGTCCAGTGATTGCGAAGTGTTTGTGGTTCAGAAATTTGACTTCAGTATGGGAGTAAGGGGCTTTAAAAATCATATCAATGTGTGTTACAAATGTAAAGGACAAAAGCACTCAAAAGTATCTCATAGATATCAGAGTGTGTGCTTTGAGGACTTTTTCAGGAGTGGTTACAGCTGATACTTCTACATATAAACTGTTCTGTCTGTAGATATTGCTGTTTCAGAATGGCCAGACTGCTCCTGCTTCTCATTCATGAAGTGTTTGAGTTTTTCCAGCCATTTGCTAAATCTTTCAGTAAAAAGCTTTCTCTTTCAACATACAGTAAAAGCTGTTTTTCCTTTGTCATTACAGCTTTCCTACATAGTACTGTATATGAAAGGAGAGGAAATGTCAGTGTTGTGTCTCATTACCTGTGAGATGATGAGCAGTTTTGGAAGAAATAATTATATATGCTTCAGCTTATTTCTTCTGGGAATGTAGAACTGCCACGATGGCTGAGTAGAACAAAAGGGATCAGTGAAAGTGTATTGGCAAATGTAATAGCTCAAATCCAGGATTAGAACATTGGAACACTCAAATGGTAAATCAGAAATGAAGAAGATTATTTAGAAAATAATATTTAATTATAATGTGCAAATTTTCATGTCACTCACTTTTCCATTTCATTATCTATGAATAAAATCTCATTAAATAAGAACATGAGACAATTGTATGAGTTTTGATGTGACAGTGCCACCTGCTGTTACATTATGCAATTTGTATAGCATTTTTTGAGTAATTTAGATGCTTTTTCCTATTATCAAAAGACACACAAGAAAGCTTAGGAGCTGTAGTGTTGAGCTGGGAGCTTTAGGTTGATATTTGGTGCTATATTAACATTATTCTCTCATATTCAGCTGATTTTCAGAGAATGGAGTGACTGTTGGGAGGGACTGAAAAACACTCATTCCCTGAGAGGTGGCTGATGGACCTTCATATCTTATCATGGCCTGTAGAAGGGGAGAAAGAATGGAAGTTATACCATTTCCTTCTTATTTGATTCAGGACCTTGACCAGTGCCCATAACATTTGGCATGTGTGCAAAGTCTGCAGAAGCATGACTACAGCTTGTGTGGATCTCAGGAGCCTTCATGCTTTGGCTTGCTTAGTACAGTACCATTAAACAGTTCTGACAGACCAAGAGCAGATCTGTCAGTACTCAGGGTGCCAGGTTAAAACTGAGGCATATGTAGATCTTAAGAATCTCTATGAAGCAAAATTCTTTGAAGAGAAAGATAGTGTTTGTATTAAAGCACCTAGATGAGCATCTCATTCACCGTCTTTCATTGTTCCTTTGAACTTTCGCTAATTATGCTCTACCCATTATGGAGTGAAGAGTGGGGAGAGACAAAAAGAGCACAATATATTCATGTTGTGAATGCCTTAGATTAATAACCAGCTATTCTATATTATCATCTGTTTCTATTTCTGGGGTTGTATTGTTTTGTATTATTTGTATTTGTATTTTTATTTTTAGTATGATGTATGGGGTTTGCCCTCTGCTGAGCTCAGGTTTTCACAGGTACTGCTAAAACACTGGGATGTTTTCTTGAGTAGTGGTAGGTAATTCTGAATCCTATGAGAATATAAAAGGTAAGATTATTTTTCTCATTGTGCATTAGTTTCTTTTACTTAGACTAGTTTTCATTTTTTTATTGCATACTATCATGAGGTTCCTCTGTTATTTCCCCAGCCCCACCCACTGTTGCTGTTAGAGCCCTGAATAACTTAGCGGCATTAGAAAACCATATCACTTAAGCATTGTTCCATTTTCCAGATAGTCTTTGAGCATGTTGAATAGTGCAAAGCTTCACAGAGATATCTTCAGGATCCTGTTGTTGTCCTCCTTGCACTGAGGAAATAAAAAAAAAAAATGGTTTTATAGGTTTAAAGCAGATCTTTATTCATATGAGAACTTCCCTCTTACTTCACAACAGCTTATTGTCTGTAACTGACTTTGGTGGACAATCCTCTTGAACACTTTCTGGGGATCCCAGGGGATTATACCAAGCAGATTCTTCTACAATTGATTGTGAGGTATGGCATCTCTTTACAAAGCTATACTGGTTCTTCCTCAAAATATTTTTTATCCATGTATCAACTCTTTAATACTACTATTTATCATACTTTCTAATAATTTGCCTGGTACATTTTCAGATTTACTTCACTGGAGTTACCAGAATCATTTTAAAAAACTGTCATGTTTACTACTTTCTATGCTTGATACTGAGACAGTTTTAACTGCATGGTTACATATGGCACAAACTGATTTCTCTTCGAATTTGTGGATTATGGTATTGCTTGTCTTTTCCTGTCTTCTCAGCTTTGCTGCTACATTTACAGTGTCTAAAAATATAGTCTCAGAATTGTCTGTGAAGTGATGTCTCATAATGGTATATTTGAGTAATCCCACATTTTCTACCTCCTGGATTTGCAACTTTTTAGACCTATCTCAGTATTTCACAGCAATACATCTGCTGCTGTCTTGGTCAGGCAGCGATACTGTAGCGATGTTAATACCTGTAATAGATATTTTGTGTTACGAGCTGATATGGCAATTCATTTGTCTGCTTCAACTCTAAGCAATAAGTTACTTCTCTGTTACTAGTACACGAGCATCTGTCTGTCCCCTATATATCCCGGAATGGCAACATCTCTGCAATAATAGCATGTGCCAGTAAAGAGATTTTTCAAATTAGTGAATATTAGTGATGAGTATTTCTGAATATTCAATTAAACCCTCATCCGTATTTTCAGACACCTATATATATTAATTTCAAGTTACAAATGTAAAGCTGGAAAGCAACATTTTTTCAAGGGCCTGTAGCAATGGGACAAGGGGTAATGGCTTTAAACTGAAAGAGGATAGGTTTAGATTAGATATTGGAAAGGGCTGCATCAAAAGAAATGTGATCACCAGATCGAGAGAGGTGATTGTGCCCCTTTACTGTGCTCTCTTGAGACCCCACCTGGAGTACTGCATCCAGCTAAGAGGGAATAGAAGAGGAAAGAGACTGATGCTTGAATTCTGAAGGGGACTCTCATATTAATTCAGGTGTTTGAGTGTTCTTTTTGTCTAAATTTCTTTCTATCCATTGAGTGCAGGGAAATTTGATTGTCTCTGTAAAATGATCCAGTCTACTTAGAATGTGTTTCTGTTACATCCATTGAGGATACAGGGAAGCAATACTGCATGTCAAATGCCTCCAAACATTTGGGATACAGTATACTTAATTTACTCCTGAGAATGGAAAAGGCATAATGGTATGGCTTTCTGTTGTTTTGCACAATAGTCTACAAACTAGTGGAATTATCCAGGTTCAGGTGACCGGGCCACCCACCTCATTTTCTGTTCCCCTGAAAACTAATCACTAAGTCAGGACTGAAGCTCAAGTCAGCCTCCAGCTGACCTGTGTCTTTTGAGTACTCGCCCTATAAAAACTGACTAAATTACTTTCTTGTGAATAGATTTCCTAACCAGAAAATGATTACATGGAAGGGAAATATCACCACTATGTCAAATGAAATTAGTAATAGTCCTGACAGATTAAACCTCTGTGTATTTTGAGGGATGAAAATGAAGCTTCTGTGCTTTTTGCCCCAAACCTGGACTGTGATGAATGTTCTTATCTTACGGGAGAAGGTCTATCTATGAAAGCTGGGTGGTGCATGCAGATAGTCTCAAGGAGTTTCCAAGCTAGGAAGAGGGTTTAGTAAGGTAGGTATGTAAAGAATAAATTGCCATGAAAAATTGGTAGACTAGGCTGCTGCTTCAAATAATAAGTGGATTTTGTATATATAAATCCAAATTTAAACAGAATGTAGGTTGATGAGATCTCATTTTTTATTAACTTCTTCTTAGGAAATTCAATTTTTGTTCGTTCACCACTAACATTGACATTAATTGCATTTTGCTAGCTGCAACCTGTGAGATATGTTCCAAGAAGATTACTCTTTCCTGAAGATTTTTGCCTAGTTTCAGTTAAAACTGAATTTCAGTTCTATCAGGTAATTCATTATCTATATTTCTGATGCATCTGTGTTAGAAAATAAAAAGAATTACATTACAGGATGAACAGAAAAGAAAAGGATTATTTTTCTTTTACTTCATTACTTCTTTTTTATTCTAAAAACTTTCTGAAAGTTGCCAGGAAGTTCTCTAAAGTGATTGGTTGAAGGGTGTTATAAAACCACGCAAATACATCATAGTTACAGAATGTGGTCACCTCTCCTGCCTTCTCCCAGCTTCAGAGAAAACTACTTAGTGATTGATTAAATATTTCATCTTTGGTTTAGTATTTAATCTATCTCAGCTGTCAGTAGTTCTGAGTGCAGTTGAAAGAAATATTCTCACTTAATTTATCAAGTGAAGTTTCTATGTAATAACTGAAATCACCTGAAAAGGGAAATTCTTTTGCCTGATTGAATGTGAGGATGTAGTTAATCAGGAAGGCCCATGAATTTCCTAAGGGGCAAGGAAGAACAGCATTAGGTAAACATTTTTCAAAGCAGATCTTAGCAAGAAACCATAACAGTGAAACCTCAGAGACCCACAGTACATTAATTAAGCTTCCAAAGTCTGATACATTCCCGCAATTTAAGATCTAGGAAGAATCTCTCATGTGTCTTAAAAGTAGTCTTCAGTTCAGATATCTTCAGGCATACCTTATAGATTTCATAAATATGTGTTTCACATGAAAGAGTACAAATAAATCATAATCTCTGGGAGGGGTTCTTCTCATGCAATCACAACTGCTGAACACGACCTAGTCTTGGCTGACTTCCCTCATAGTCAGTGGAGATCAATGGTAACGACCTAGCTTAAACAGTCCTTTTAAGACAAGACAATCTTCTAGAAGCATTTACCTCCCTCTGTTGTCTTTAGAGGGACTCTAAAGGGCAGTAATCAATTAGGTGCCTTACTTTCCACAGCTAAGTGAAATGGAAGGTTTAAGTGGTAAATGTCAACTTAGTTTAAAAGCTTTTGAAATTTATGGTCTTCAAATGTGCAGTGTCAGACAACTTTATCAATGCTACAAGCATTACGTGTGATACATCTTTAATCTATTACTCACATTTGTTACACTTCAGATTTCCTCATTTGAAGGCTTTTTGTTCCATTAGACATGTGACTTCATGAAGGATGTAATCTTATTTCACTTTTGCTGTTCAAGGAAATTTAGGCTTGTAATCACTGTGTTTGGCATCATATAAATTAATGAAAAATGGGCCTTCAGTATGACCTGGAATCATAGTTTCCATCCACAAAACCAGAATCACCTATTCCTAGATCCTTCCCAATAGATGTGTCTTTTACTTGTACATAAAATCTAGCTATAGGAACTGCATGTTCTTAAACAATACATAAAATTGCTTTTTTCTTCTTTGCTAAAAAGCTTTTCTTAAATGCATAACTTAAACTCTTGTTATGATAATTCAATTAATTTTATGTTTAGACATGTAGACACAACTTCCTTTTTTTGCTGTCTCCTACTTATCAAAAATAATATCAAACATGGGTGGAAATTACTAATCAAAATATATGATCTGATTTATTATAGCCACCCTATAGGGAACATTTTTTAAATGCTTTTTTCAGTTAGTTTCTATAGCTGCATCATGCCTACAGTTGTGAAACACAGGCATCTGTCAGGAAAATCAGTTTTATTTTAGGAAGAAAAAATCTGCTCCAATGCTTTCCATGTGTCAATGTGAAATTTCCCTCACACAACAAGTTAAATTCAATTATTTTAATTACAGTGGTTACTTGAGTTTATTGTAGGTAGTAAGGGATATCAAAGTGTCCTCCATAAAATATATTCCCATAGCAAATTAATATCAGCCCTTGAATATTAAATCTAAACTTGAATTCATGAACTCTCAACATCTCCCTTGTTCAAGAGCATATATTTTTGATTGACACTTTTTGTATGTGTAATTTGCTAAATGGCAAACTGTGCTAGAAACCACACATATTCAAGGGTACATTCCATTCCTGAAAAGAAATTAAATATGAAACATAACAAGATTTGAGTCTTTTCTCCATTATCATCAGGCTTTCTTTTTAACTAGCATGGCTCAATCATCTTTAATTTGTCATATGGGGAGCTTTCTGCCTATGATGTTTTGATGTTAATCAGTCAAATGCTTTTCCTCTAAGAGAGGATTTCTTAGTTGTCAGAACTCAAAAGAAATCTTCCGCAGGTACCCATGGTCCCAGTCAGGCATCCCCTTTATTTAGTCAGTCTAAATAGGCCGGATAGTCAACCCTCAGCTTCAAGATCCCAGCAGTTTCTCTATCCCAGTAACTGTTTTCGGTGCTTAAGGATGTGCTTGAAGCCAGGATGTCTAGAAAGAAGTTGTGGTAGCACATGAATTGGCTAAGTATTACTAATAGTTGTACATATGTAAAGATTCCTGATTCTTTTCATGAAGAAGTAAACAGGGTTCTCAAGCTTGTATTCATCTTTTTTCTTATTAGGCAATGAAGAAAGAAACTACAGGTTTCAGTTGTCTGTGATACTTGATTTCAGCACACTTTATTGGCATACTCTAATGTTGATGTACGACTCCCAAAGACAAATTATGTTGAACATCTCAGTAATTGCAGCAGCTATAGAAAAAAGAATAGAAGAAAGAAACTTCTTTCCATACATCAACTGAACCCAGACATAATAGAATGCTAAACCAGCAAACCAAGGATGCTTGTTGAAACAACTAAGAAAATGCCAGATTACGAGGAATAAAACAAAGCCAACTCATTCAACTAGGCAAAGGGTAATTCTGGCAGGTGGGATCATAACCACTGGCTCAAGGAACGTACCAGCTCAAAAGAAAAAGATTTAGCATGTGGGCTAATTAGCAGAAGTGAGAGAATCATTTAACCAATAAAAGATAGACTACTAATTAATAATGCAACTATGTAATTTGTAGCCAATGAAAATTATTGCCTTCTTTTGCTAAAATGTATAAATAGTGAAAAGTTTTGTTAGTCAATATTCAGGCTTTATGGACTTGCCACCCAGTACCCCTTTCTGCACTGAACAGTGAATAAATAAAATGCCTCAAGTCTATGTGTGGATCAACCTCTGCATACTGGGTGAGAGAACCTGTTCTGGGATGACAGGATTTTGTTTTCATGAGAACATCATAAAATTTTTCTAAAGGGTATTGATTCTGACTTCCGATGTTTTGACAAAACTTACAAACATTTTTGTCACTGTAAGGCACAGGAACTTATTATTTTTTCCCTCCTGCTTGATTTCTAGTTTAAGAGAAACAAAGCAAGAGGCCAGGAGTGTGATCAGCCTCCAAGCGCAGCAGGGGCAGGCACAGCACCATTCTACCGGCTCATGTCGGCTGCCCTGTGGTCCCACAGGGGTGGGGGTGTCAGGTGTTTGGGAGGTAATAAAATGTCTGTGTTGACAGGCAGGGTCACATGTTGCACAGTTTCAGTAATTGTCTAGTGTTCAAATGTTTGTTGCCTGAGCTGTTTGAGCTTAACTGCTGGAAATATCGCGTATGGTACAGACCTGACAAACATACATAGTCAATGTGTAGCAAACAACAACCTTCATGCCACTTTGATTCTGGGGAAAGATACTGTGCAATTTTCAAAGAAGCTTGCAAAGAGTAAGAAGGAAACAGGTTGTGAAAAGAAAACAAAGATAGGTTTCCATGTGGATTCGTAGACTCCATTAATATCTTTGTCCTACTCAACGTGCTGCTGAAACCCCGTACCGCTCACATTCCTCCCCCTTCCTCCTCCAGCCTGCTGAAAGAATGCTGAAACTGCCAATGTTAGGGTTCAAGAAGCACTGGAAAGTTAAACATAACACCAGACAAAAAGGGGTGTTTAACAAGAATATTAGATTTTTTGTTAGAAAAATCTGCAGAGTGTTCGTTTACATGGACTTTGTTAAAAAAATCTGTGGTGTGTTAGATGGTTGGGCATAGTCAGCAAAGATTTATAATTTTTAAATCAGCTCTGACTGACCAGACTGCTTTCTATGACAAAATACTTGGATTTTCAGAGTACAGGACAGCAGTGGATATGATTTTCTTTCATATCAAATTGGGGATATTACAGAGTGGATGTGTGAACAACTAACTTGTGAAAACACATATTGGATGTTCAGGTCAGAAAGTAGTGGTTAGTGGGGGGGACTTTCTCTACCTGATAAGGAGCTGACGAGTTCTTGCAAGGGTATTGCAGGCATCTGTCCAGTACACACCCATTTAATATGTAGCAATGAGTGGGAGGAGATTATGAAATGTCCCATCATCAAGTTTGCAGATGATACCATATTGTAAGGATCAACCAGTATGCCCAGTTTCCAGGTGGCCATCCAGAGGGACCTAGACAGGCTGGAAGATGGGGCCAGCAGGGAACATTTTGAAAGGCAGCAGGGACAAGTGCAAAGTCCTACACCTGGGAAAGAATAGCTCCTGGCATCAGCAAAGGACGGGGACTGCTAAGGGAGCAATTCTGCAAAGAAAGAGCTGGGGGGCAGCAAGCTCAACAGGAACCTGTGTGCAATAAAGACAGGCAGTAACACCCCAGGCTGTATTCCCTTCCAGTCAGCACTCTCTAGATCACACTTAGACAAGTGCATCCAGGTACTCCCAATACAAGAAAAATACTGATGAACTGGAGCAAGTTTAACAGAGGGCCACCAAGATGCTCAGGGCTGGAGCACTTGCCACATGAAGAGGTGCTGAGGGAAGTGGGCTTGTTCAGAGAGGAAAGAGGAGTCTGTGGAGGAACCTAAAACTGGCTGATCAGTACCTACAGGGAGGCTGTGAAGAAGATGGAGTCAAATGCTTCACAGCATTGCCTGGTTGGAGGAAGACACATGATGGACACATATTTATGCAGGAGAGACTCCAGCTGGGAATGAGAAGCTTTTTACCCATGAGGACAGTCAATCAGTGGAACAGGTTACCAGAGGGGTAGAACAGTTTCCATCCTTGGAGATTTTCAACACTTGAGTGGATAAAGCCCTGAAGAACCTGTACTGATCTCACTGCTCACCCTGCTTGCAAGTATGAGAGGCCCCGAGTTTTCTTTGATTTGGAGTTATCTATTATTAGCAGAAATGCACAGTTTACTATTACTTGTTGTAGACTTATTTTTTTCTTTTAATACCTTTTCAGTATGTCAAAGAGACCATTTTTGTCACTCAATTTTTCTGTAAGAAACTTACAGAATATCCTTCTGAAATCTATAAAATGATTCATGGATAAAACTGATGAACCTAATGGAATAT
>JAOXXN010000395.1:136149011-136163223 GCA_026770055.1 Myrmophylax atrothorax
AACCCACATAGTTTCAAAAACTTTTTTATTTCTTACCTTTTAAACTGACCCTTTTGCAATTCATTTGTCCTCCAATTCACTACCTACTGAATACTGTTAATTGAAACAGTTTAAGTTAGTTTTAAATCACACTGGGGATAGATTTCAGTAGTTTAATCTCTATTTTTAAAGATAGGGAGTCTTGAAAGTAACACAAGTGAAATTAGCAATTTAAAATTATTAATTGGACACTGCCCAATTGTTTGATAAATTTGTTTGAAGCAAAGATTGTTTAACTGCTTTACAAATAAATAGAAATGGATATGTGAGTACATATTCCTGTGGGTTTTCCATATTAGTGCATATTGCTGTGCAGTCATTTTCAGTACAACATTGTTATTTGCTAGGAGAAAGGGAAACAAAAAAGAACATTGACAGAACAAGCTATTTGTTCTTGATGTTATAAGAACAGCACTAAAACCTTATGGATAGGTGTAAAATCACACAAAGTCCATTTAATGTGTTCTTAATGAAGTAGTAACTTTGCTGTAATGGAAAATTTACATTTAATTGTGCCTCATAACAGCAAGATCTAGAAAAATTTCCCTGAACAAATAGTGCTAAATATTTTTTCCATCTCCTGAAATGGATTGAGATCATTATGTTTTTATCTTTTTTTTAAAAATAATTGTTCAGTTAGGCAGAACACAACTAAGGTGGATGAGAAGAAAATTATAAAGTCCTGAGAAAATCATAGAGTTTTTTATTCCTAAAATGTTTTCTAGTGTTTTCAAAAGGTGCAGAAAATTGGATCAGAGAAACTGCTCTTTTAGCATGAATCTAGATTAAGAAATAGTTGCCTCCACCTTCTTGCTTCCCCTCCAGAAAGCATTGCTCATTGTGGTTTGCTACCAGGATGTGAATTCTCCTTAATCTCTTGTTTTGTGTCTCAGCAAGTTTATTAACTTAGACCCAGAATCGCATGGAGAATGTCTGATAAATTTCTGATGTTGAACCAAGACATTCATTGCTTGTTGATGAATCTCTGCACCGTATTCTGCCATACAGCATAAGTGCACTTCAAGGCTGAACAATGGCAGGTGTTGGTGAGGATGGAGGAGTCATTTAAAGTGATGTACTTCTGGTTGCTTTCTATGTCTTTTCTCAGTGCAGTATTTTGAGAGAGCCAAAGTGCAGCTGCACAAACAGACATGCCATAGATTTCAGGAGTTAGGAACATTGGACTGTGACTGAGAAACAGTAGCAAGTGTTGTGGCAGAAATATTTTAACTTATATCACTTATGGTCAGAAAAGTATGTCCAGAAGCGCTGTCTATGCCATGATCCATTTCTTTTTACACTCATGCTGGTGTAGCTAAGCTAGTGCACTGATAGTATGGCAGCAGTTATTTCAATAAAAAACTACTTTTTATTCTAGTTTCAAAGATTAACATAACTAATAAGAGTAGAAATACAGATCTATGGATGCTATTGCACATAAACCAGGGCATTGATGGAGATAGTTAAATTCTTTAAAATATAGTATCTCTAGCAAGTATGTCTATACTGATAGAAATGCTGGTAAAGTATATAAACATCTACCTAAGGTATGCAAGGATAGGGCCCACTAGGTAAAATTCATCTTTGGTAAAAAAAGTAAAGGCAGAAGTGTATCTTTAAAGGTCTAGTCAAACTCATAAGTCTGTATGTTGAAAGCTTTGTAAGTTTTCTCTGAAATTAATTCATTTTGAACATAACAGAAAGAAACTATTTTATTCCTATGCTGGAGGACAAGAATATGTGGAGGACAAGAATAAGATTATACAGCAATGTAGAAATCAGTTGTGGGATGATATTTGATGGACCACTTGACTGCAGGCAGACACCAGGTGACAAGTCAGTTACTTCAAGCTGTTGCCAAAACATCTCTGAAAGGGAAAGAGCCCAGCTGTGGTGCAACAGGAAGGATGTCAGATGAACTCAAAACCATCTCCAGTGTACCTATACACAGGAGATCTCTTCCAAAATGCATCACAGTAAGTAGGAATGTAGTTCAGTAAGACTGGGTCAAGTCCACAACTTTTTTGAACATGAAAGAAGGAAGTTGCCCTCTTTTGTCTTGGTGAGACATTTTTCATCACAAAAATTGTTTCTTTTTGATGTTGTATTTCTAGAATGTGGAAGCAGAGCACAGAATCTCGTTTTTCTTTTCCTCAGCCAAACCTCAATGCATATATGCAAGGAAAGCTAAGCACTTTTACCTTTTATTTTTGTTGTTGCTGTTATTGTTGTTTTGTGGGTACCTTTCATTCTAACAACAAAGACTAGCCCTGATTTGATGCTAAACTATAATTAAACAGACTCCCTGCCACTCAGTTCCTTTCCTAACTGAGCCTAACTATTACCAGTGTAATAACATAAATAATTTCAGATTCAGTCTCCAAAGCAGCAGTGTGAAGGGATTCATACCCAACACAGTGGGTAGTTAGTGAAAAAAGCATTCACCGCTTGGGATGGCAAATATCTTTGTCTGCATGAAGCAGTCTAGACAGTGGTATTCTGCATAAAATAGTCCAGGAAGTAGTCTCAAAAGATGTTTTTCAATGTAGCTATGTGTACTAATAAAATACCTTTAGAAATGCATGTACTCTGTAGTTATGATCAGGATAACATTGATTTGAGATGCACCTTCGTCAGTTCAGAAAATAAAATATTCCTGTATTTAGGAATAGCAGAGAAAAAAGTAATTTTAATCTATGCTTTTCCTTAAGGCTCTGCGCTTCTTTTTTAAGTTATCATGGCTCCAAAAATATAGCAATTTCACAATGGTTTGATTAGATAGAGTTGATATTTCCTTCTCACTCCCCCTCCACTCCACCACTAGTGTTTCCCAAAAATTTTAACTCTCTGCAATTTTATATGAATGCTATTTATTATAATTACTTCAAAGTGGATGACATTTGAAATTAAATAATAAATTTATTTTGCTGGGTGCATGACTGTGAGATGGTACCCAACGGGATTAAAGAGAAAACTCTAGTAAAGTAACATAAAGTATCGAAAAGTGTCAAACAAATGGTAGCTAGTTGCGTGACTTACTGTGTATCTCAAGCCAGTTTTGTCTTGCCTATTACATACATGCACACAATTTAACATAGCCTGTCCCTCTTTCTCAGAAGGAAGAGAACACCTTGGCAATGTGAAACACAACTATGTTTAAAATCAAAAAGCTTGTTCTTGCATACAGGATCAAATTTTTAAAAATGCAAGTTGGCTGAAATGTGCACAACACAGACCTGATCTTGATCTGTTCATTATTTATCTATGCAGAGTTATACAATTAAGTGTACATAAAGTGGTGCTCTGAAATGTATGTATGTTGTGAAATTTTGGCCAATGGCATAATGGCATCTGTATTCTACACACACTAGGGGGAAATCTGAATGTCCCCTTTGGGTCTGATGTTACACAGCTTAAATATTCAGAAGAATCCTATTTATTTTAGTTGAGTCTGTCAAGTCTGTGCTCAAAGTCCAGATAAACAGCCAGTGGTATTTAAAAGAGTTTTGACAGTAGTTAGGCACCTACATTGCCAGCACCAGCTTGTCACTCTGACCACTCTTTTCTCATTGGGTATTCACATTGCTGAACTCCTTTTTCATCTTGTTTTTCCCAAAGAGCTACTGGGACACATACAATTTTCACACAGGGCAATTCAGAGATGAACCCAAGTACGAAATGCCTATGTAGAATGTCCTATGAATTAAGCAACCCAGTGAGATTTTAGGTATACATTACATGGCTACAGGTATGCATCCATTCTCAACCTCTCTATTTTGGGTTTCTTTTTCTTTTACTCACATTATTCACTTGAGAAATATGGATAGATTTGTTTCCTTGCTGTGTTTGTTCTTTTAACTCATTCTGGGATTCATGTCCACACAACTAGTCTTTTTCATATTGAAAGAATATACATGTGGCATAAAAAATCAGTAAAAGATAACAGTAAAAAAGATAAATTCCATGTAGTCCCAGACTTTCAGAGAGAACACATATGTATTTTGATATAATGTTCCTTCATATTTAATTTTTGTCATCCACCCCAAGCTGTGTGCTCACTTTCCCTGAAGAAGGCTTTAAGACTAACCACTAAGCATAGAAGATTGTAAGATTTTTCTTACTTGGTCACACCTACAAACTACCTCCTTCAGTGTCCAAAGCTGGCAGAAGTGTCTAGTATTTTATGACCAAGGAAAATGTCTAGAGCATGAAACTATACTTTTAGTTGTAGTCCTGAATGTGGATGTGAAATACAGACTGAGCGGTTTGTTAAACCAAAAGCAATCTGTGTAGTATAGTATCTGCTCAGAGGAAGGCTGGACTTACCACGATATTTAAGCTATAGGTTTAGGAAGGAGTATTGACTGGTGATATAGCAATTGTGAAGGGTTGCCTTGAAATGCCAGCTAAATGTGAGCCAGCAGTGCTATGCTCTGGTAAGTACTGACAGGAGAGCTGATAGGTGAGAGGTGGGAGAACTAGTAAAATTTCCCCTGAATTACTGTGTCCATTTTCTGTGTACCAAGATTTCATTTCTCAGAAATAACTTCAACAAGCTGAAAGACTTCAAAAAAAAAAAAATCACTAGTAAAAGCATGACCTGTGAAGGAATCTTGAAGCATTTGCAGTGGTTTAATCTAAGCAAGAGAAAATGTGAAGGAATGAAACTATGATATTTTGATGCATAAAACAAAGTTATTAAACCAAAGATGATTTACTGTTTTTCATGTTCACCAGAAACAAAACAAACACTTGTTTTAGTAATCAATCTGCTCCTGTTTGAGATTTAAATGATTTCCAGAAATTTCTCTGAGCCTAAATTTTCTGAGTCTCTGTGCTAGGTGCAGAGAGGCTGGGGAGATGAGAAAGGTTGTAAACACATTATTAATCACAGGCAGTTGTCCTTCGTGTAAGGTACTCTTATTTTTTTTTTCTGTTTGTCTTCCCATGGAACAATGAAGACAAACTCCCAATACATGACTTGGGTTTCTAAGTCCACTGGAATATTAGTCATAACTAAAGAATTTTATTATTGCCATGACTTTATGTTAGACATTCAACTACTTTAAATAACAATTTTTGCATTGAGTTTACCATAAGAAGAGTGACAAATGCTTTGTAAGCTTGACAGAAATTCTTTTGGAAGAAGTTTTCACTGTGTGATACAAATCTTTCATATAACTAGGTTAACAAATGTATTTGGTTGTAGGGACAGATGGATTAGAGTTATAATAAGTGTAGATAAACCTGGTTTTATGGAATAATAGTCCCCTCTGTCTGGGTTTACACATTAATAGCCCAAAACCTGTAGTAAAAAAGACCATGATCAATAGGGCTCTAGATTGATGGGATCATCAGTGACTATGAGATAGCCGCATACTGAAACTCTGCTTTTAGTGACTGGAGAAAAAAGGCTGTGAGACTGTGGGTAGAGAGGCATGGTATTATAGGACAAGATGTGTGGAAGGCCAACAAGAAGTGGTGGATCAGCGTAAGAATGAGAGAAGGTGTCCAGAATTCATGGTGTACATAAGGTAAGAAATGGGCTTGAGTTCCCAAAGAAACATCCACCGCCACCACTGCCCTGGTGTCTCAACATGAGGCCTTGGTGGGAACACATGTGGAATTGCCTCATTGTTCTCACCTTCAGAGGAATACTAATCAAACATTTAGGTAAACAGATAACTGAGAGTAATCACCTTCATGCATATTTTGAATGCACTGCCTGACTTTCAAATGTGTAGGTAATATGCAGGGTCTTTTTGAAAGTGATTTGATGCTTAAAATCATAAAGGAATCTAGAGAATACTTTTAGCATTTGAATATTTGCTTTAGGTATTTAAGTTTAGTCTTGCAGCAAGGACTTTAAAATAGAAATACTCTTGAGCTAAGCTTCTGTTCCTAATGAATGAATGCTACAGTTATATTTACATTTTATTTAATGCACATGCTGAATGTCTGAAGCTAAGAAACTATGCCTATCTTTTTGAATCTGAAGCATCTCAGGTGATATTATCGCCAAGCACACTGATGTTGAAATTACATGAATGGTTTCCAGCACTCTTTTCCTCCAAAACGAGGTCAAGACCCCTCAGTATTAGAAGCAAACCTGTTTTGCAATGCTACAGCACAGAGGAGCAAGCTGACCTTGTGTTGTGAGTCCTATTGCAGGTAATGGAACTTTAGGATGTTTGCATAAGGATTAAAGGATGACTTTACAGAGAGAAGCTTGTTGCTGATATTACTATAAGAACAGGGATAGTGCTATTTCCTGCTGATGGAAGACCACCCCATCCCACAATACTGAACATCCTGTGCTCCCTGAATTCCTTTTATTTCTTGACCACAACAGTGACAGCTGAAAGACTGCTTGGGGAAAAAAAAAAAGGCAATGAACATAATTTGTTACCTCTGTCAGGCTTGTATTTAATCACGTAACTAATGTGCCTATGCCTGGACAGTTTTCCTGTCCCCACTGACCCCTACTGTGAGACAAGTGAGTGACAGAAGTGCCTCTGTACCCTCTATAAACATGAAGCTTTCCAATAGTCTAGCCTAAATTGCCATAAAGTCAATCCAATACACTCTTCTTCTTGAGGAACAGACATCTGAGATTCAGCCTAGGGTTCCACATTTTTATACAGAGCTCAGTGAAGAAATTTACAGGAAACAAAAGACATACCCTCTAAAATGTGCAATACATTTGTAATGAAATCTGACTTAAAATTTTCGCTTTATACCTTTCGCTTTATTTAGAAATATTAAAAAATTCAGTGTAGGAGGTAGGTTTTAGAATAGATTTTATCTGAGGCATTATGTCTAGGAAATAGCACAAATTTATGTTACTTCATGTGTATTCTATTAAATATTCTTTGTTATGTCCTTAGGGCTACCCACATGCTGCAAATTACTGGAGTGTGCATTTCTACAGACTAGGCAGCAGTTAGGGAAGTGGGAAAACTGAGTTCTACAGACATGCATGGAGTGTGGATCTTTAGGCAATACAGTTCTATAAAATAATAACCAATTTTCATTGAAATACTTCAAAGCACTTTGCAGTGATAGTTGTTTTTATTTTCAATTTTTCTGTCTCTAGTGGTTGTAGCGCAACCTCCACTTTGAAAGATGGAGGCTTAACTGAATGATAAACATCGTGATCATAACTTCAAAGATAAATTTTCTTGAGCTAAATCTGGAACTGCTTCTCTTTTTTTCCTATGGTTATGGAAAGCTGAATGTAAGATGGTTAAATGAAACAGAGTTTTCAAAGCCAACCATTCTGGCTTTTAGGACTATTTTCTTGTGAAACTGAAACTTATTACAGATAAGAGTTCTTTTGTTGTTCTATCAGTGCTAGTTCTTGTTTTTGCAGCGGGATGAGATAGCTCACTCTCATTTCTTAAATAATTTAGAAGGAAATTTAAGCTCTAAACCAGATAATTTTAGAAAGAGCTGTCTTCTGAAGAGTTTTGCAACATCTTTTGTGTTCTTAAATAACTTTAGGCTGTTCTATTTTCTTCAGTACTTGCTTAGCCCCTTTCATTTCTCATAGCAGTTTTTATTGTACTTTTCCCCCTCATGGGAATGAAGTTATTTCCACTTTCTAAGTAACTATCCTTCATTACAAGAACTCTTCAGCCTAAATTTGTCATGTTTATGTGAATAAATTGTTTTCCCCTAGAGAATTTTTCCAGCTTTCTTAACATCAGTTTTAAAACTGCTGAGTTTACCCTGTCATACTTGATAGGACTCTTTCATTATGAGTTTCTGTTTCTGACTCTGATCTAAAAAAAACCCCATTTCCGTTCTTTGCATTTTCCTGTAAATTAATCTGGCAGAACCCAGCAACAGAACTTGGAATTTTCATAATTTGGTATTTAAATCACAGAAATAGCTTAATTAAAACTTTTGAGTTCTTCATTTGTCAGGGATGCCCTGCAGAACCTTCCAGCCATTACAGCTGTATTGTACCTTATACATAGCTTTCTAAAATAATTACATTCAGTTCAAGACATTAGAGGACCAGTTTTAGTGTGATTGTGATGTAGAATTGCACCTCACAAAATTGTTCATTATGCAAGATTGTCCTGGAGTGATTATAGCTGCAAGGTTCTTTGCAGCTCCATGGTACAAGCTCTAAACTTCTTTGTCTTTATTGGTGGAGAAACATCTAGCTGGTTTGTTACAGCTGCTTTCACGTATACAGACTACTCAGAATAGTCTGACTTCCAGAATACTCTAAAAGTGCTGATTAATATTCATCCCTCTTAGTAGGAGATGGCTGCCTGTCCATAGGGAGGCAGGGCTGAGAGGCAGAAAAACAATTTCCTGATGTTCTCACTGTATGTGACTTCTACTTATTAATGATTGTTTCAGGGTTTTATTGAAGGAATCTAGGGAGCAAACTTATTGGATCAATCCATGGAAAGATCAGATGAATGATTTTAAATTTACATTTTTGTTTGTCCTTCAAACTTCAAAAATATTCTGTAATCTGTCTTGTGACTATTGTCACATTTTATTTTTTCTTTCTTTTATGTCACATTTTCCAGGAAACTGTGTCAGGGCCCCAAGTGCACCTACCAGCTCTGCAACACCCACATCTGAGGAGTTTGGCTGCCTGTGCTCAAAGTACAGCTACAACCCACATCATCCTGTTGGGAGATAAGCTGTGACCTGTAGAGATTTGTCTGTTTGTCTGTCACTGTGCTGCTAGTTGACTTTGGTTTCTCACACTGGCCTCCTCTACTATTCTTGAGTGTTTTGGACCTGCCCTCATGTTGGAGGGGACAGTGCCCTGCCTGCCTCATTGTTATCTTCTCCTTCCCTTGGAAGCTAAAAGAAAGGGGGAAAAAAACTTTATTGAAACTGTACAGCATAATTTTGCCTCCATTTTTGGAGGACCTGTGACCTGCAGCTTGTTCAGTTGGATGCTGAAAGTCAAGTAGATCACATGGTTTTCAATGGATTATTTATATGGGCTGATTAATTTATGATAATAGAAAGCACTAGTTATGGAAAAATGTGTGCATTTTGATGCAGCTGCCAGAGCATGGATTTCTAATTGCTTGGATATTCATGGCTTCCAATTATTCATCCAGATGGACAAGGCATCTTCCATAAGTTTGCTACCATTTTTGCCAGTTCTGCTGAATATCTTGGGTATATTGTGCTTCTTGTCACATTTTCACATGACAGTAGCACATATTTTTGATGTCGGGGTAGACCAGGAATTCCTCAAATGGCAACAATACTATAAAAGATGGATAGATGAGGACATTGAGGTTGGGGAGCCTGGACCTGTTGATCCCACTGTGTTGAAGAAGATTTATGAGAATTCAACTACGTTTACTTCTTATATTGATATGACCCCTGTTTAATGTTCAAGTTTATCATGTCTACCCATTATATTTTACTATAGTTGTTCCTATCCAAATTCTTCCCACAAACCCCTAGGATTTTTCCCGCTGTCCTTTCCCTAATTGGTTAATATTTGGTGCAATGCACCACAGCTCCATATTTGGTTATGTTCTGATCCCTGTTCCCCATTGGTCCTTTCTTTGTTCCATCCCTCTGCTTATGCTTGGACCAATGGGATGCTTCATCCCTCCCCTTTCTCCTCCCATGTTCTAGAAACCTCCCTCGATCCCTTTATTAGCTGGGCACCCCAATAAACTTCGCTTCTCTCGTGGACAGCTGGCCTTGAGTGTGGTCCTTTCCTGGGGAGCTGCACCGGGCTGGGTGTGGGAGGAGCCACTCTGGGCTTCAAGAAGTGGCCTAAAAGAGCTGATATTACTTCAAGCCTATGGCCATGGTGCCTCTCAGAGCAGAAGACCCACGCTCCAATTTTCGGAGCATCACCATCCACTGACATTTTGGATATGTGAATTGAACTCAGGTCTTTACTGACAATAATGGGACATTGATTTCTAGAACTCCATGTAGACACCTAAATGCAAATGTCTAAATTTGGAACAAAATCTCACCCTCAAAAATACTCAGAAATTCCTCTAGACCACTTGAAAGAACTCTATTTTCCTACTTTACTACAGAAGCTTCATTTTGCTTCAGTGGTGTGTAACTGAGATGTAAAAACTTGTTTGCAAACATTCATACCTAGTTCTGGAGCAGGGTAACACCTGTACTCCACCTGGATTTCAAGGGGACCAACAATGACTAATCTGATTTAGGCATACTGGAAGGCACATCCCGGTATGATAGATTTGTCAGCTAAAATTGAATCTATCACATGTGTAAATGATACCTGTCTGGTATTATTAGTGTTATACATAGCAAAATAACTTTTTATTTTTTCTGTGGATATGACAAAAGATATATTACTATTTTTCACTGTTACATTGTGCATGGCTATGTACTAAAATGATCACTTGATGCTAAGGTGACATTTATGCCAGGAGATCTGGGCACTAGCTGTGAATCTGAGATGAGGTGATAAAATCTACCTCCTTGCTATTAAACTGTCTTTGCTTCCAATTCAGAACAGCTACATCCGAACTGTACTGGAAATGGCCATTGAATGGGTTAATTCCCAAACTGTGTCTGTGAATTGTTTGGAAAGCATGCAAATTCAGCTAGGCTAATAGTGTGCCAGGAACTACTGTAATAACAGCACCACAAATGAGAGATAGCTCTTCAGTGACCAGCTCTTCTTTGGTGTTGGTGCTTCGGGATTATTAAGAAGAATGTTGTTGGGACTGGAATTTATAAATGTGTGTCATAAGGAAGATCTGGCAACCAGAAAATAAGGCATTCACCAGAGAAAATTATCAAAGCTCTTTTCAGGTGAAAATATTCCATTTGATGTTTCATTTCACCCTAGGGAATAATAAATCGGTCAGCAGACTTCATACAGAAATAGCACCTTGTCCATCAAAGAGTAGTCTGTTCCAGAGTGGAATGTGACAGTTATTTGCCAGGGAAAATAGCACTGAAGATCTGAGTAGGAGTGGGTCTGGGGAAGAATCCTACATGGAAGGAAAAATAGAGAGAAATCAAAAGGAGGTAAAAGGAAATCAACAGACCTAAGGTTATTAAGTCTGTAAAAAGTTAGGTAAAAAAAATCTCACTTTGTCTCCTTTCCTAATATCTCTTTTGTTTAATAAAAGCTGGCTACCTGAATGCAGCATATTCAAGAACACCATACCCTGAAACATCATTGTAGCTGATGCAGAAATCCATTCAGTGTATCAGTCCCTGATATAAGTGCAATCAGTGTTCACTCACATATCCTATCCAAGTACTGATCAGGCCAAATCTTTTCATATGCTTCCACCTGGCTTTGTATGAGCATCGTGGTTTTCTTGAACACAGTAATTACCAAGAATCTTCAAATTGTTAACTGCTGGTCTTCTACTCATAAGAAATTGCACTGACTTAAATGAAAAGATTATTTTTAAAGGATTTAATTATATTCCTATGTAAACACTTTTCATTTAGACGTAGTTTATTTCAAATTTTGTGGGGGTGAAAAGAAGCATTCAGACAAGATAATCTTAATTAGACTTCAGTGGGAGTAGAGAGTGCTGACAGTAGGGTAGCAGATTGTTACTCTGAAAAGGAGACAGACAGACTTTGGCAATCCAGGAGAGATGACTGTGTCAGATAAAATGAAAAATATGTTTTCAATGTAAAGTTAGCAGCATGCAGGAGTTACTACAAGAAGGAAGCTGGCAAATTGCTCAGGCTGCTGCTTCTCAACTATATCAAGGCAATGCTGTCTAGAGCTTTGCACTACTACCAGATTTCTATTCTATAATTGATATATCTGTTACACATATTGCTGATTCAAATAAAAAGAATTTTATCCACATTTTTATCCCCTTTTTTTTTCTTTCTAGTGGAAGAAATAATGCTGACATTAAGATAAACAGGGCTGTAAGCAGAACCATGCCTGCACCACTAAGATAATGCAGTTCCCCCCAAAGTTGCCAAGCATAACTACACCTATTGTACAAGATAATAAAGGTAAAACAGTTGTTTTCTCCTTTAGACCTCCTTTCATGGGCTTGTAAAGTTCAAACTTCAAAAGCTGAATAAGCTTTCTAGCATACCACATTTTACTTTACTTTAAATAAGAGTGTGCATGTTTTTCCCCAGTGGTTTTAGTATTTCTTTGGAAAATATACTTCTCTAGGAATTCTTGGGAAACGCTTGTCTGCATGGAACTTTTATGACTATGGATGTTAGAAAATGAGCCTGTTTGGAGACCCAGGTAGAGTACTTTTGAGACATAAGGCAGATAAGAATGAAGGAGGAATGGAAAACATTAGCTTGCCCTAAAAAGCATCACTATAATCTTCTGCTAGGGGGAATTTATTTGATCTGTATTCCATATGCTAAGGAAAAGTGCAACATGGAGGAAGAGCCCAGAGCTGACTGAAGTGAAACTGTTCCATTAGATAGAAATGCTTTCTAACAAAGTGGAGATAAAAAGAAAAATCTAGTACATAAAATAGCTTTACATGAGGAGAACAAATGTCTCAGCTATTACATGACTATGATATTACATGAGACAGGTTACATGACTGTGAAGTCCAATGTCATGTTATGGATCCCTCCAGTGACCAGGCTTATGCTGTCAGACTTCCCTGGTGACTGGCTCCAGGGGCCCTGGCCCTCCCTGCTTCATGCTAAGACCTCCCCCCCCCCAAAAAGAAAAATGTACCTCTCAGTTGACACCCCACCCTACCCCTCATAACCCCCAGGCTCCGTGGTCTCCCCAAGAGCTGTCTGGGATATCTTGGCCCATCCAGTAGCCAACAAAAAGACCCTCTTGTCTGCAGGTTTAAAACATGGCTTTCAAGCTCTCAAGCTCTTCTACTTGCAAAGTAGTCTTGCTTTTATTAAAAAAATAGAATAAAAAATTGTTGTTTTCATCTTATCCATACATTTTGCCACTTGTATATATAGCAAGGCTAAAGTTCAACAAAGATCTGCAGAACCATGCAAATTTATATGGGGTATTGGCAAATGTTAACTCTCACCTCACAGGCTAAAAAACTGTACTTTTTCTCCAGCCAGAGAGCAGCTTTAACTAAAACCAAATGAAAATCCTTCTCTGAATAAAGCTTCTTTATGAAGAAGCTTGTGCTGAAGAATTTTTATGGTACATCCAGAGACAAACTGAATATGTTTGTGCCTAAATCTAAAAGAAAAAAAGTAATGAACAATGCTTGGTTAGAGTCTGATCACAATACGTGGTTCTACACAGATCCTGAAAATATAGGTCACAAGCAGATTCCTTGTATATACTTGCACCAGTACCAGTACCAGGAGCGGCTTCATGGGGAACCTCAGCCCGGTTGTGGGTTCCTTCACTGGGCCAGCTCTGCTGCAAAAAGGTGGCCACTGATCTTGAGCACCTGAATACTTCTGTTCCAGGATGTCTACAAGACACAATGTTGAGGCTGTTTCTTACCTCCTCACCAAGGCATGAAACTCACCACTTTGCAAGGAGCGTTCTGTCCCTGGCATTCCTGCTTCCAACCTTCAAACCTCTTCTTTTCGTTGGACCTTCTTACTCTCTGTGACAAATAATTTCTTTGGTCACAAATTACCACTGCTGAGCAGTTAGAGTTTCCCCTTCACTTGCTTTTTGCAAAGAGAACAACAAGAGGAAGCTTCCAATAGTGTCTGTTATATCTATGGTTTTTCAATTTGGAAATGTTAACACAGAGGCTTCTGGGAGATGCACTGCAGTTTCTTGCTTGGAAATGCACATAATAAATGCTTGATTTTCTGTTTTTTAGGATGGCAAAAATATAAATAAAACATATGAAGAGCTTCTAGGTAAAAGAACAAAAAACCCCAAACAAGCATGTTCTGGTATTTTTTTATTGTTTTGTTGGCAGAAAAATATCTCACTTTGGAAACTGTGTGTGAATAACTTATTCAGGAGATCAATAAATGGAGAATGGAAATTGAGCATGTACTAGAACAGACTCAGGTTTTTGAGGATTTTTTTGTTTGCTTGTTTTTCAAATTGTAACTCTTTATAGATAAATTAGTATTCATTCCCCATGAACTAAGAACTCATGAGCACAATTGGTTACAACATTCCACACCATGTTTGTGCTCAGGTGAATTCCTGGTGACCATTAATATGAATTAATATGGATGGAAAATTTATAATTTTTTGAGATTAAATTGAAAA
>JAOXXN010000395.1:136197221-136211134 GCA_026770055.1 Myrmophylax atrothorax
TCCTGTCTTATCAGGGACAGACGCCAGAGCCACCATGCTGTAGTTCCCAGGGTTTCCTTTCCATCCCACTGTCTAGATGAGAATTACAAGGAACCTCCCAGTAGTCCAGCATAGTGATAGTTTGCAATGGCAGTTTACACATTTTGACCAGCAGGTTTGTAATTTCATATTTCAATCACTTAGGTCTTAAGTAAATGACATCTCATTAAGAGGATTTATGACATTTTGCTTTGTTTTATAATTCCTGTATGTTTTCTTTGAGTTATCTAGACCCTGTTCCCTATCAGCTGTAAAAGAATTCATTACAGGGAGGAATCTGTTCAACAAAGCAGTTAAAAACCTCCACAAAGGAATCCTTAAACTTTTGTTCTAAAGCTTTATCACACCTGAGTTAACCTTTAAAAAGTTTGTAATCAGGCATTTTCCTTAATAATCTTTTTGCTTTTGATGTATTTACAGGTTTTTTCACTTTCTTTTAGTATCCTTTTCAGTATGTTTTTCCATTTTTTCAGCCTGCTTAATTTTTTTTTGCATTTTTTTTGCATTTTGTCCTGCCATGCTTTTCAGACTTTCCTTCTCTCAGTTTTAGCAATAAGCTATCCTTTTTGCTTGTCTCATGTGTCTATTTAGTAATTACTCAAAATAAAACACTTGTGTTCCTGTCCAGAGATCCACTGGCATTATTTTTAATTTCTTCAGAGAATATACTGTCAATCGGGTTTTTTTTCTCCTTTCTTATATTTGAATATTTGATCCAGAAGTTTCTACAAATCTCAAATCTAAATTTTGACTTCTACAGAACCCTTACCTTAGACATACATGTTTACTGCTGGGTACAATTTGAAGTTTCTGGATTAGGACTACCAAGCATCTAAGGTCAAATTTGGGGGTGAGGACACTACACTGGATCTCATAACACTATTTCTCATCTCATCACTTAACACGCTTCCTCTAAAGAAAGCAGTTTCTGAGTTGTTAGTTCACAGGTAAACAGGGAATGTCTTAGTAATTGTTTTGGCCTTCAAAAGCTAGAAAAAGTGATTTGCAACTGCTTTTATTTTACTTCTCTTTTGACTGTAGAGTTGATTATTGAAGACGCTCTAATCAACCCTGTGAGTGATTTCACGTGCTTTCTCTGTACATGCTGCTACATCTGCTCCCTGCTTGGCTGCCCATCTGCAGTCATTAGAGGAGTAAGGGCAGTTACTAATGAGAGCGACTCTGGGGAGGGAAAGTTGGCTGGAGGATTTGGGAAGTGTACCTGAGGCTACCAGTGGGAGTCACAGCGCTATGAGACAGCTTAGAAAATGAACTGTAAATTAATTATTTTTTCCCTCATCATCAAGAAAACCAGTCAAATCTGTGGGTTTGCATCTTATCAGAGCTAAGTGGAAGTTTTGAACTGCTTTGATTTTAATGTGAAATATATTTAATTCAGACATGCATCTACACACAGAGCTGTGGATTTTCTTTCCAGTGCCAGTCTAAACCCTGACCTTTGTAGAGTCATGGCCAGAAGCTCATCTTCCTTACAAGTAAACTCTTTGTGCTCTTCCTTGTGAAGCAATATGGCCTTAAAGGTTTGAGTGGATAACAAGAATGGGATTAAATGAAAAGCTTGGAAGGTCAAGGAGGGGCGATTGCCTTAAAATTTGCCCTCACTTTGAGAAAACATGAATCTGGTTGTCTTCAGGGCAAAATCTTCCAGAGTATTTGCCTTACAAGTGTCAGCCATAAGGGAAGCTGCAAAGCTCATGTACCACTGGTGGAGGATCAAACGTTTTAGTTTCTGCGGCTCAGCAGAGTCAGCTGGGTATCTGCAGTTGAATAAAATGGATCTACTTGGCTCTAAGTGATACTGAAATGCCAGAGGAGTGTCAGAGGCCCATTGCGCACAGTGGCCCACACACAGAGAGGCCTTCTGAATATAATGTGATACTTTAGGGGAAGCTGCTCAGTATCACACAGTCAAAATATATATTTTCTGAGAAAACATTGCATCTGTTGATTGATGTTTGTTTAGTAGGCATGGCATATTATTCTTTCAGAAATTGCTGCAATATTTAAAAGTAACACCAAAGAATTACTTAGTGAAGAACAACGTTCAATACTGTGTGTATATTTAGTAACAGACCTTTTCATGCGGCTGGTGAGATAATTGTCCAAAATAGAGAAGGCAGTGGCTACTATCACTGACCATTTCTGATGCTGTTAAAGGAAGCTGAAAAGTATTATTCATTGATACCTTTGGGGATGAACAGGCAAGCGAATTATTAGGCTTTTATTTTCTGGATAAACAGGAAGACAATTTATAGTTTAAAGAGATCAATATTGATAAATCCTGGTTTCACATTGAAGTAGTTTCAGAATTTGGGAGATTAAAGACAAGATAAAATATATTCATTAAAAATCCATAGTGAATCATATGAACTAGTGAAATAGAAAACAGAAAAACATACTAAATGCAAGACAAGTAGGTAGTTATCCATTTGAAATATAGTGGCTTATTTATTTTTCCCCTATTATCACAGTCTCATCGCTATGTTTAGCTTTCCTCAAAGGTTAATGTGTATAATATTTCAGTTAAGAAAATAAAATTGCTTTCCATTTTTTTTTGTAAAATAGGTTTATAAAATATAGAATAGAAAAAGGCAATGCTTATTAAACGTTTCTGTAAATGATTTGGTTTTATTTCATACTGTGAGATTTGCTTTCATACACACTAGACTTTACACAAAGTACCAAGTCTAAGTTTTATTTATTTCCAACCTCTTGGCTTGTATTTCCTGGACTCTTGACTAAATTCTGGTTTTATTTCCATTTAAATTTTTTCATTTATTTTTACTGGGGCCTCATCTAAGCCTAGTAGAACTAAATATCTAATAAAATATGATGAAATGTCTCTATCAATGACTAAAATATTCAGTGTTCAACATATTAAAAATGAAAAGGCATATGATTTTTGTTGATGCTGTTCCAATTTTCTGTCTACTGAAAGGATAAAATTTGGGTAAAATTAAAACAGGAAGACCAACATTGATTTTGGAGACAGACATCTGAAAAAGTTTTTCGTAGGCTGACTTAAGAAAACTGATTAGAAATAAAATTGATGGGAAAGCACATTTAAATGACACTACCTTAGGAAACTTCTCCATCTTTATAGGAGTTTGAATTTACAGCTTTGGATTGAGCCACTATCCAGTTTTGGGACATTGTAAAATGCACCTTTGCAGAATATAAAACAGTTTGGGTGTTTGTGGGATAGTGCGAGCAAGAGATAGAAGTTTATTGCTTCTTCAATAGTTGTATATTTTGCTGCACAATAGCAACAAATGTAGAGGCTGTATTTTAATTATGAAGTTCAAAATTTATGCACTAACGTGAACAATATCTGTTACAAATAAGCTTAGGTAACTTACATTAAACCACTGAAAAAGGTGTATTTTGACAAGGTACATGATAAAGAATGTTGAAACTAAAATGAGAGACCAGGTTCAATACTTACTGAATATTCAATCATTGTTTTTCAATTAATTTTAGAAACCTTCAACGGCAATGAAGGAATAAAAAACTATATTAAAAAGCGTATTTATCATAAAATATTTTTTATTTTTAGTGTAACAGAAATTAAAAATAATTAAATTTAAATAATTACCCTACAGCATAATACAAGACCATTTAACCCATGTAGAGTATCATTGCAAAGGTAATTTTGAAGAAAATGCATGTTTAATCACTGATTGTACCTAGCTGCAAAATCAGATTCATTACCTATGGGGTTTTTTTGTTTTGTTTTGTTTTTTTGGCAGAGAGGACACCATTCACTCATGATATAAAGGTATTGTCCCAAAGGGATATTCAAGTATCTCTTGGCGGACCATAATACAACATAGTTGTAAACTGGGTAGAAACCAGTAAAATATTATGCTATACTAAGCAGTTCTCTTAAATGAGTCTTATGTCTTAATATGTAATGATTGCTGAAAACAAACACCTGTCTCCTCCCTCCCTCCTGAAAGGAAATTGATCAAAAAAGCCCATTACTATAAATTGGAAATTTTTTTTTTTTCTCCACTCTGCATGAGAAGAACTTTTCTGGGACCTGATAAAAATATGAATTATGATTTTTCTCTTAAAAGTCACCCCACAAAAATACTGTAAAGAGAGGAGAAGGATAAAATGTTTCAGTTTGGTGCACTTGTATCTGATAGGTCTTTAGAGGTTAATGGTTGAGTACGATGTCTACTCATGCATGACTTAATTCAATCATCAAAAGCAGACTACATAAGGCAAAATGTTTACTAAGTTGGCTTGGCAGAACACCTCATTTCTCACCTTGGTTTTTTTCAGTTCTTGACATGGCTGCAATATGTCTTGGAGGCAATGCATCTTTACTGCATTCCTGCCCAGCAACGAAGATCTCGTTACAGGCTACAAGCTACTCACTGAAATTTCTCTCCTTTGCAGGTTTTCAGAAAATTCACTTGGACAGAAAATACTTGGTTCAACATATTTCAGCGCCAGTTAAAAAGCAGTCTTGCTTTTGTTATGGTCATACAACTTGAGAATGCATCACTCATGTATGCAAGTTCCTTTCCTTTTCTGAAATATGGTCCTTGATGGTGAAAAGGCATCATTTTTGTTGGACAACAGATAGAAGTTTTCACTGGTGATGCCTAATTTTTAAATTCTGCAGGAGACAAGACTCCTTTGACTTTCACATTAAATGTCATCTATATGTCACCCTCATTTTTAAAGGAAAGCAAAGTTCTAAAAACACTCAGTATGGCTTATGACCTTTAAATCTCTCAAGTAACCACTGTAAAAGAAGTAGAAAATCTTTATTACTATTTTGTTCCCAAGAAAGATATTTAAATAAATATCTATCTTCATATATTAGTAATATTTTTATTTAAATCCACAGGCTAATAAACAGAGGAACAAAAAATCATTCTTTATATGAAGGTCACTGGAAGCAGCTTGACACAGTCTTGGAACTGCGTGGAGGATGAAAACAGAGTTTAGTAATCTAAATGTAGTTGTCAAAAAAAAAAATCTTTTTCTACTATATATAATTGTGTTTATTTTCAGTTTACAGAAGCAGACTGAAGCTAATTTGATGGAATGCTTATATTACTACAGTGGTTTAATCAGGACCATATTTAATAAATATTGTTTAGCAATTTGCAGCATGTGAATTTAAAAGGACCCGTGCTCTGGAGAAGAACACATGGATTTAGCATTGATAGTCATTAATATATTTAGAACATTCATCTTCTAAAGACAGTCTATAAAAGCAAAATGGGAAATAGTTTTTAATTTTAGTACTATCTGTCATTTTTTTTACTTTAATTTAATAGCCTTTTTACCACCTCCTAAGAAGTGATTTATTTCTGATTTTTTCTTGAAATGTCTTTACTGAATTTGCATTATTATTGTTATTTTTTCAAAGGTGTATTTTTTTTTTTAAAGGAACATAGATCTGAGCTGTTTTGCAATTTTCTGACTTGGTTTCTGAATTTTATATGAGTCTCATATATGGAGAAACCTCTTTTCTTCTCAGATGTATTCTCTCTAGAGCTGTCTGCTGATTTTGGGTAGCAATTTGAAGAGTTGTCTGAATGGAAGACCCTTCATAGTTTTGGCCCTGCAAGTGCTTGAACCAAATAATGTGATTTGCTGAGGATATTTTTAAGGACAATACTGACACCAATATGTGGCATAGCCGCTATGTGTTTTCAGGTGATCACCAGCCCTGCAGTAAGGATCCAAAGAATGATGGTCTAGTGGTTAAACACTTTCAAAGAAGGGTCCCTTGTACTGCTTTTTGATAATCTTCTAATGCATTTGGTAAAGAAACCATGTCCATGTGAAATGATTGTGATCTGTCAAGATACAATATTCTTGAAGAGTCTGCACTCAGCTGTCTGTGCTCCTGTAGCTCCCGCAGATTGTATTTGATCACAGAACTCTTAGGGCATGTAAGAATCTTTCTGTATAGCTCCTTGCCAGACCCAAATTTGATCTCATCAGTTCAGGTTATTTTCCAGCCAGTATTCTAGTTTTGATTTTTCTATTTTGTCAAATTTCACAGTTTACAGTAGTACTGCTCCCACTAGCAAATTATTTTTTTTTTCTAATTTAAAGACATTTTAAAGTAATGATAACATGCTTATCATTTTTTTCCAGACCATCAGTACAAAATAGGTAAGATATGACTTAATTCCAAACCTGCTAGGCACATTCTCCATTTGAGTAGATTGACTACCATTTCCTCATCACAGTCTTTGATCTTGTCTTAATATCGGTAGCAATTAGAACTAATACTGTATGAGATCTGTGAGTGCCAGAACAGATATTATTACAGACAAATACACTGAAATCTGTATGTTCCCTTCATTTATCGCCCCCCTCCCCCTCCCCCCCTCCCAATTCTTCCATCCCTTTCCTCCTGCTCAATTATTCCTTAGTCCCTTGTCTCACAACAGAAATTGAAGATGTCTTAAAGAAAACTAGCATGGAAAATAGTCATGTGCAATGAGTATGAGAAACTTTTTCAATAAAAGTAGATGTAAAAAAAAATTTGAGCTTTTAAGACTGCCAATTGCTCCAATGAAGGAAAAACTACTAAAATATCTGCATGCTTCAAAATAGATTTAATGGACATGTAACAAATCCATCTAAGTGTTCACTACAGAAGTTACAGCTGCCTTGGGAACTTTTAATTTTTGCAACTTCTTTTATAATCTGCATTAACCTTTTGTTATTAATATATATATCTAATTGTGTCTTGTAAATCCCCTGCCCATATCTTCCTTGGTTTGTTGGTCTCTTTTCCTATTAGGTTTTGTTTTCTTAACCTTTCAAGGGGGAATCCTGTGTGAGGTACTAAGGAAATAACCTGTGTAGATAGCAGAAAACATATTATGAGTATTTTGCTTTGCATTTATCCTGTTTTTTTGCAATATATGTATATTATTTATATAAATAATTGTTATATATTATATTAATCATATATTATAGTATACATTATATTCTATTATATCATATCATATCATATTGTATTGTATTATTATATTTATATCTTTAGAACTGTATTCATTAGGATTTGGTTACTGACAAATATAAAATTCAGTAATGAAAATAAGTCCCTAAATTAGTATAAAACCAAGACATGCTTACTCAGGATTAACATAATCAATGCTTACTGTAATAGTTCAGGTTAGATATTTAACCCATCACTTTAAAAAGAATTGTGAATTATTTTGAATTGTTGCAAAGAAATATGACATTGGTGCAACAGGCAATGTTATTCATTTATTGATTTATTTTTAATGTTTCTTGAGAACTATTGAACTTTATAGTGAAACTTCTTACAGCAGGTTAGAGGTTCCACTGGTAAGTAGTCAAGTCCTTTGGACGCTCTCTCTTTTTTTCTTTTTTTTGATAAAACCGTAAAATATCTTCAAAGTGTATTTGAGCAATTTGCAAATGTGTGTGTCTTAGACATATGATCATATATTCTACATTTCATTTGTACATTGAAGAATGAATTTTTAAAAATCTTATATTCTAAAATAGAAGGGGTAAAATGAGTCTGAAGGCATTTAAGATTTTGGGAAGATGGAAAGCATTAGAAAGCTGGGTCTGTTTTTAGACTCACTGATAAATCCACTACATTTATTTCTACATTTTTCACTGATAAAAAAGTGAGTTTCATGACTTTCAGGTTAAATTAGGTTTTTGAGGTTTAATCACTTTGAATCATTGGTTACCTAGTTTCAGTTAGGATGTCAAATTTTCTCTTACATTTAACACTGAGAATATGAAGTAAGAAAAAATAAAACAATGGCCAGAAGTATGACTAAATAAAATAGCACTTTATATTTCCTGCTTCATTTCTTTCTTTCCTTTTCCTGCAAACTTTCTACCTCATCTTGGTTGAATTAACTGTTCATTTATTTCTCTGGTTCTTTTCCTGATAGTGAATTCTGAGTCTGGGCTATTTCTGTATGGTCATTTAGAGTTTCTGAGGTTTTATAAGAGGAAGAATTTTCTAAGGAGCCTGATGCTCTTCAGAGCACCATTTGTTTCCTGATCACTACCAGGAAACACTTTTATTTCTGTCTTTAACAATACAGACATCTTGAGATTAAAGTAAAATTTAATGACATATTAGCACTGGAACAGCAGGTTGGAGCCCCACTCGTTGCTGAGTTTTTCTATAAATCTACAGGAAAAAGAATGAGTCTGTTACAGATGAGGAACTCTACAGAAATATTTTTTGATTTTTGAGCATACACATGTAAGGTTCATGTTTCAGTTTTCAAGTAAAATATAATATGTCTGGTAGGGATGGAGTTAATTTTCTTCATAGCAGCCTGTATGATGATGTTTTATATTTGTGAGCAAAACAGCATTAGTAGCGTGTTGTTTCAACAGTGACAAAGTTTTGTCTATTTCCTCCCTGTTCCCACAGTGAGTGCATTTGGGGTGGGCAAGAGGATGGCAGGGGACACAGCCAGGACAGCTGGCCAACAGAGATCAAAGGAATATCTCATACTATATGATACTGTGTTCAGCAATAAAAATTCAGGGAAGGAAAAATGATACAGGGATGAACATTCAGGAGTTAAGGTCTTTGATTTCCCAAGCAACAATTATGGATGATGAGGCCCTGCTTTTTTGGAGTTGGCCAAGCAACTGGCCTGATGATGGGAAGTAGTCAATCAATTCCTTACTTTTACTTCTCTTGTGCACAAATCTTCCCTTCACCTGACAAACTGCCTTTATTCCAGCCCACGATTTCTCTTGTTTGTCCCTTCCATTCTCCCGTCCTGCTGTGGAGAGTGAACATGCAGCTTGGTGAGGGCTTAGTTGCCAGCCAGTGTCAGCCCATCACAACAGCCTAATAAATTTTAATCTGTAAATTAAAATAAAGCTGTAATGCCCATATACAGAAATCAGATAATTTAATAGAATGTTGTAACTATCAACTCTATTATGAACTAGGCAGAACTTACGTTCTGTCTTTCCTGATTACATAAAACTGCATCACCACATATTGACAGAGATGATCTACAATGACAGTATGTGTAAGAAAGTTTGAAGAATTCACTGTCATTTGCACATATTTACACTAGTCACATATTTGCACATATTTGCACTGTCATTTGCTCGTTGAATTCAATTTTTTCTTTGATTCTTACCAATTTTAGCCAAGATTTTACAGCAGAAAGTTCATGAAATAAAGTTAATGCTGCCAACTAAAACAGTAAAAAAGAAAGAAAAACAACATTCAACTGCGTAAAGCAGTTGTGCAACTGTTTCTTATAAAGCAGTTGGAATACAACTTCTGTTTGTTGATATTGCAGGGTTGGTTGAATTGTAATTACAAAGCCTTGCAGAGAAGGCTTGCTGGAGCACACATGCATGGATAGACGCCATAAAGAATTAATATTGAGGTGTTAGAAGTGATCTGAGAATCCTATTAAAAGAAATAGCCTTAATCATCCACAATAACATTTTATTAATTATTAATAGAGCTAATCAGTAGTCTGAAATTGCTTGCATCAAATATTAATCATAAGGGTAGGTGAATTTCTGTTATTTGTGACAAGCATACTAGCCGTATTTCTCAATACCTTTATAGGGTTAGTATTTACCTGCCAAAAGAGATGAGAAACATTTTGATTGTTATTTGTTAAAAGACGCTTGAAAATATTAACTTCAGAGGCTGTGTTTTATTTACAAAACCTACTTAACAGCTATCAGGCAGTACTATGGGAAAGGCAGCAAGCTGTTGGGAGGATATAGAAAGTGTCTTCTTTTAATATCAGGATTTGTGATCCTCCAAATTCAGGCTTTGTTCAAGCTGACAGACATGACTAGTTTACATTCAACAGAGGTTTGACACAGATGTTTTTGATTCAATGAGATTGAGCTGTTGTTACTTTGTGTGTACATGGTACTCTTGCTTTATCTGACAAACCAGAAGCATTCAGTCATCTGTGCTGAAGTTTTTTAAGCTGGAAGTGAGGTTTTTTGTAAGTCTAAGAAAGTAGCACTTACTTGCTTTCATGTGGCTCTCCATGATATGCAGGCTAATGGTGTGGTATGTCTCCAAACTCACATCTGAGTTTCTCATCAGTGACATCTCATCTCTGTCACTGATGACAAAAAATCATAACCAGGGAACACCAAGAGAACTTTTTATAATTGCTTCTTTTTTGTGAGAGGTCAGAGTGGTGAAGGAATATATCTTGATTCTCACATAAGAATTGGTAGATTTTTCTATTTCTAATAAATTTTGAAAGAATTAGCTGAAGCAGAAACATAAAAAATATACTAAAAATATAAGACAACTTTTTTTCCAATGGGTATCAAGTATATATAAACCTTGAATATTTAAGTATTCAAAAAATATCCTTATAGCATGTCTGCAATAGCAATTTTAACAAGTATAATTCTACTTATTAATTATAAGCATGAATCGAAATTAACCATATTTATTATGAGCAACAACTCTGGTTCCTGTTGCTTTGTACCTTATTCTACAGAAGATAAATATTGTAAAAATTATTATGAGCATAACCTAATGGTCACTGAAATGGGTAGGAGTATTTCAATTATTTTCAGTGACTTTTAGAGCATGTAGGAATTCTGTATCTATGTATTTCTGTGCTCTATTTGATGATACTACAAAGTAGTGTAAGTATTTAAACAAGTGGATTTTAAATATGTGGATACACACAAAGGGATGGAGATGGGAGAAAAAATTTTATTGCTAACACATTTTCCCGTTTTTTCAGAGTGCGAAATGATTCAAGTGTTTCTGTTCAATATTGTACACACTTGAAGAACTGGAGTAATTGAACAGAGATATAAATAAGGGCAATAACACTGAAATGTACGTATCTCTGAAATTCATAATTTTCACTTGCTATGTAACTACATGAAGAAAAACAAAGCAATGCATAACTCAGGTATACTATTGGAGATTTAAACATGTAAAGATTTTCATCAATTCTGTGGTCTTTTAAAGCCATATATGTGTCAGGTTTTAATTCCCGCCAAAATTTATTACTGTTTACCTAACAAACCAAAAATCCATAAGATATCTGTTTAAGCTGATTTTACAAATGTCAAGAGTATTAATATGGATTACATTTGAGTTACAGAATGTTGTCAATAACATTGTATTTTGTTATATGTATTTTCAGTAGATCTGTTCTTTGCAATCCTGACTGGATAGGCTATAGTAAGCTTCTCCAGTTTAATTATAGTGTTCTTCCAGGAGAGGAAAACAATCCTAAAATTAAAGCAAATTCTTAAACCAAATATAAGGCAGCTTGACTCCAGGAGATCTGAGGCACCAAGGCACCATGCTTTATGTGACTTCTGCATGGACTGCTGTGTGTCAAAAGACAAAAACTGAGGCGCAGAGGTTTGGAATTGGCAAGCAACCATGAAAAAAGATCTGAAAAAATAATTAGGAGTTTAAATAAATTGAGCAGTAGTGTTTTATCCCCTTACAATCTTTTCCTCTGCTTCTATTCACATGCATGTTCCTAAATAAGCACATCGGAGGCTGACATGAATAATTCATGCAAGATGTTCTGGATAACAATGTATTTGAATAACAAGTAATCATAGAAATCTGTGAATTAATGTCTACAGCTGTTACATGTGTATTGTGTCTGTATAATCAAATTCCACAATCAGAGAAAAATTGGAACAATTATGTAAACATTCTGAGAAATATTGGGGTAAAAATGAAAAGAAAAAAATCTCGATAGCAACAGAGTATCTGAGGTAGGAATAAGAAAGTAGCTTCCAAATTACTCACAGATCACTATTGTAGAACATGAGAAATGTTTTGTCAACTTTTAGACAACACTGAAACAAAGCAAATAGAAACTGAAAAAATAACTTTATAACTACAAGAGCAAAATTTTCCAGCCTTTAGAGAAGAAGCAGCAGTTCAGATTAACACAGAATGTGTTTGCTAACTGGAGTTTAGACTATCATTGCCAAAAACTAGTAGAAAATATTTTATTGGTTCTTCCCTTCATGAAAATTGCCAGTTCCATCCCTGACTGATCTGTTGAAATCTTTGAACAACTCAAATTCAAAACTGAACAGAAAAGGAGAACTGATACAGCCTGGGTCTAAACAGATACTGCTCTGTAGCCACTATAGTGACATCTGAGTGCCTTTTCTTTATGCTTTTCTATTGTGTGGAGAGCAAAGATCTACCACTGCTGCCTTTGTCATACATCTGAAGAAGCATCTCTACAGAAGAACAGAACATTTTGCATATGGTATTGAATATGTTAGGCTACTTTTGCATACCAGGAGTTATTATAGATGCTGTAGCAGTGGAACTGAATAAAAATTTAGAAAAAAAGCTTAATATTTTAATAAATTCTTTCAGATTATCTTTTATTAAAATATTAAATTCTAAACTGCAGACTTGCAAAATCTTCAAGTTACATTATTAAAATGCATACTCCAAGGCCTTAAACACTGTGAGAATAATATTTGTCCTATGCAATAAGATTTTTTTCAGATGTTAGAAACCCAAATTAATGTTAAGTTGGCGAAATGCAGTTACTGAGTGACTTGTGAACTTTCCATGAACTCCAGGAACCCAGTATAGCGGTGAAAAAGCTTCATCTCAGTCTCTGAGGATCTGCTAGGATTGATGTCAAATTTGAGACAAGCCCCACACCTGTCCCAATCCAAGCAACAAGTGATTGACAGATGCTTATTGGGATGGAGGTATTCATATTAAAAGAAAAAAAGATTTCTTCTATTCCAGAGAAGTTGTCACTGATAATAACTTTTCCTGTCTAATTCAAACATTTTAAATGCATTTGTCTTAAAACAGTGATGTTCTCCTAGTAGTTCTGGGTACTTCTTATCAAATTTAAATTTAAATAAATAGCACAATATAGTGGAAAAATCAAATAAACAAAATACTTCTAATGTTAAGAGTTTGCAATATGTCCTAGAGGACTGTCACAGTAGATAGTCTGCAACATGCTTTGTCTGCTTACTATTTGAGTCCTTGTCCACTGAATACAAGTGTCTGTAAAAGCTGAAAACCAGCTGTCTGAACTGAACACAGTTATCCAATTTCTAGTCCCAGACTGGATGTGGACTTTTGTGGCATTCCAATAGTTGTGTTGTTTCCAAGCTGTCTTCGTTTTCTTGCGGTCTTGGCTTTTTTGCTCAGCCAGCTTCCTGACTCTGGAAGCTCTACCATTTTCCCAGGTTGCTCTGCAGCCTGTACCAGATGACTAAGCTCCAGTCAGGACAGGGGGCTGAAAAAGTGAAAGGTACCTCAGCTGGATGTGATTTCTTTAGACTTAGTTCAGAGAAGACAAGTCTATTCACATAAGGGAAGTAACTGGAAGCTGCAGGCAGAGCTAAGCACCTGCTCTGAATCTGGGTTGTTCCCTGAAGAAATCTACAGCCTATCTGGATGGTTATCCATTGTAAATTATATCCCAAAAGAGGAAGAACTGCCAAATCGGTGAAATACCTCCTATACACTCAAAAACCAGAATCCTTTCAATGAGGAATTAGGACCAGGTGTTCTCCATTAAAAGAGAGTACCCTAAGCATCAGGCTGTAGAAATGTTTTTACATTATTCTTCTGGCCACAAGAATCATTTATATAATTCAGATAAACTAGACTAGCTTCAGAAGGTCTGACTGCAAAAACATACTGGATTCTGAAGGTAGAGTTTTCTTTCAGGGTTTTGAGCCTTTAGTTCCTAAATTTTGTCTTTGGTAAAAAACCTCAAAGCCCCAACCAACCAACCAACCAACCAACCAACCAACCAACCAACCAACCAACCAACCAAAAAAGCCCCCAGAAGACAAAACAAAAACCAAACCAAACC
>JAOXXN010000395.1:136223040-136245959 GCA_026770055.1 Myrmophylax atrothorax
AACAAGTGCCGGATGGTATAAATACCTTCCCACATCCAGATCTGGAAGGTCTCATTGACTCACGAGAGGGGAAATACCGCGACTGCAGCTTCCGATTTTGGTTCACACGGAGTCCTCCTCCTCCCTCCCCGTTCCAGCAGCTAGTTTAATAACCACCTCTCCTGAAAAGAAGTAAGTGGCAATTAAAAATAAATCCTAAATAATAATATCTATTAACTCAAATGCAGTATTTCTCTCATTCTGTATAATAATATCAGCAAAAGTGTAATACTGTCTTTTAGACATAAATTTTCCCAAACAGCCTTCCTTATTTCTTTCATCTCCTCTGTCAGCTATTAATGCAGTGGTTATCAGGGAAGAATGGGCCTTCCATAACACTTCTGATGTTTGCTCATTGAAGTGTAAAGGGTCCAAGGAGAACAAACTGGCCATAGTCTCCAATATGTTTGTCAGACTTTTCGGTGAGCTGGAGAAATGTGCTTGCATAGACAGCAGGTAGTGTGGAATAGTCTTAAATAACATGAATTTTTACTTAATTTCTGTCATTGAAAATGAACAGAAAATTCTATTCAATAATTCAAGTATTGAGAAAAAGAAATTGCAAAAAGTCAAACATTTAAATAATTGTAGCTCTGTTGCTTCTTATTGTTCTTTCTTCGTCCCACCATAGTGTTTTCCACCATTTCTTAAATAAGATTTCCTGGATGCACCATGGGTTTGCTGATAGCTGTGTCCTGTGGTAAGTCTATTGCAGAGCCAGATGGAATTTGATGTGTCTGGCATGGGACAGTCTCTGGTTTCTTCTCAGACAGACCACATCTCCAGTCCCCCTATTGCTAAGTTAAAAAGATACGGTCTTATGATTTGTAAATCAAGTTATTTGATTAGTACTTTTATGCAATAAGATACTCTGCAAATTGAGGAAAATATCATGCCTAATGTGGCAACTAATGTGCCATGTGTAAAGGAAGGTAATAAAGTTGTAGAAAGACTCCTATACTACCAAAAATATTTCTAAATGAGAGATAGATGATTCACAGAAAGAAGATGAAGAAATAAAATTTATTTTATTTTGTAGAGGATACTACAGTGTTAAGTTGTTCTATCACTTTATACATCTGGGTTTTTTGTAATTTTTAAGCAAAATTTGGGCATTAGTTACATATATCAACATAATTACAGAATATATATAAGCTGTTATTTGGGAATGTTTTATAGTGTATTATGGTTTTTCATGGTTAATCATGCCCACTTTATATAATATTTCTTCTCTCAAATTCCTTTCTTCATGGCATCATTCTCAAGTGCAAATCTGGGGACAAGAAATTTGGCCATTCTGTGTATTTGTTGTGCATGTATTTTATATGGTGCATTATATTTTTTATATAGTGCACTATATTTTTATATAGTGAATTATGTTTTATAGTCCATTATATTTATATATAGTGCATTATCTAGTATAGTGCATTATATTTTTTTGTAGCTAGTCATGCCCATTTTATTTAGTATTTCTTCTCTCAACCCCCTTTTTTGTGGCTTCATTCTCAGTTCAAATCTGAGGACATGAAATTTGGCTCTTCTGACTTCCAATCACTTAAGCAGGGCCAGAATTTTACCCCTCACGTCTATTACAAAGAAGGTTAATAAGGACAGAATGATTAGGCTTTAAAAAACCTGAGATGAAATGTTATCTCTAGGAAAATTCCACTTAAGGTAAATATATGATTATCCTAAGTTTATTATAACTTTGAGTTTGAGGGAAGTGTGTGAAGTATGTGAGAAAGAAAGTTTCTAAATAAAAAAATATTGACACATCTTCATTTTCCACTCATGTCTTTTGATTCTTCCTAGCAAGTTTCCCAGATCATTACCCTCAACTATTTTATCGGCTCAAAGGACTCTATCTCACCAGGAACCATAAGAAAATGATAGATTACAGTTTGTAGGATCATTTTGCTTCCTGGATAAAAGCTTGGTGAACAAAGGGTGGTGCTACAAAGTGGATATAAGCCAGTGTTCTGCGTATGTGCATGGGTTTTCGAAGGTAAACGAAGCATTATGCTGAAATTCAATAGCACAGAGGTAGGTCACTGACCTACCTTTACAGACAGTGAGTAGCAGAAAAGATGGATATTTTTAAATGAAATTATTTGATTAGTGAAGCAGTAACCTGTAGATAAATGGGTACAAGAAAGCTGTATGAGACTTCTCAATTGGTAAGTATTTTTCATTACAATGCCATCTTGCTACTCAATGATAATAACAAAATTGTAAGAACAAAATGGTTTTTTTTCATTTTAATAATACTTATTCTTTTATTCTTTTATTTTTAGTATGAGAGTACAGTGTTTATGAAACTGTGGATTCAGGTGCATAGTTTATAGGATTCAATGTGTAGAATTCTAAGGAAACTTCTAACCCATATAATCTGGCCCACACTGGGGTGTCCCTTCCAATCATCATTCCTGTCCACTGAAGTGCAAATGTTAACATGCATTTCACACACAAAAGCAATACACAGATTTTACTTACTCAACACTTCTCTTGACTGCTATTGATCACAAATTCAATGACATCAGTGGAAAGAGTTAAACTTATTTCAAGGAACACTTGGTTAGCTCCTGAGCTGCTGACTGCTGCCTTCCAGGCAAGAAGACTGCTTGGTGCTAATGGCAGCCCACTAATTAGGGTTATTTCCTGTACATCTAAAGAGGAGGTTATGCTTCAGTGTCCTGAAATGAAGTGTGTGATCAGGCCAGAGAAAGGATGTGATCTAGCTGGAACATATAAGGCAAAACATGTCCCTCTCTGCCCCTGCCCCATGTTACCTGCCTCTTCCCCCACACTAGCCAGAAGTGTCACGGTAAAGCACCTCTGGTGAGGGATGCCAGTTCAGATACAAATGCATTTTGTCCCTTCTACAGTTCTTTGGTCCCTGAGACAACGCTTCTGCTCAAATACCTGAAAATTGCCACATTTTATTTGGGGTACCACACAGACTCCAAAATTTCTGTGTGCCATGCCAAATACTGTGTATCTTGGACATCCAAGACCCGTACATGTAGTATTCCCTTTATCCTCCTGAACTACCTTGTTCTGGCTAATATTCAAGACAAGACACTGAATCAGTCTGGGCTTCTGTGGTTTCTAGTTACTTGTGTCTTAGTATTCTGCATGTCATGGTAAATCTTTGTGTCCTAGTCCTCAGAAAACTGAAACCCATCCCCACAAAGTCATGTAGATGTCCCACTCACATTGGTGTTGGAAGAATTTAAGCACTAATCCATCTTTGTCAGCCAAACCATAAATTGATCTGAACATTTTGTATCTCACTGAAGTCAGGGAATGGCACGATAAGAATTTAATTCTAATAAATGTTTCATGGAAATTTCACCTTCCCTGTGACATCACGGTAGTAAGGAGATGAAGCTAATCTTCTACAAACATCCCACCCTGAAAATTCAGAAGATGTAAACCTGGATTCTTTATGGTGAGGTGTTAGTAATTACTGCAAAATATCATGTACATTCTGTACAGAACATTTCAGTAAATAACACATAAAGAGTAAACTGTAAAACCAGAAAATACCACAGTGAAACCAGTGCTGGTTCAGGTAAAAATATGTCATTAACCTCTAGGATCTTTCCATTAGGTCTTTTCTTCTACAGCTCTTAATCCTGTCCAACAGAGAGTCTGCTGAGAGTGATTTCAGGCTCTTTGCTACATTTCAAAAATCAGTTTCAGGTGTGTTCTCTACACGCGGCTTCATAGAGATTTGAATAAGGTTCTTATTTGTACAAGCAACCACTTGGAAAAGAAATAGCTTAACCATTTAAAAATGTAGTGGAAACAAATGGATACAGGAAAAGCAAGAATCTGATTGCTCCCTAAGGATTAAGGGATGTACAGAACTGGCAAAAGATGGGGAAAAAAAAAAGAGTCCTAGTTTCCCCAGTCTTTTAAGTAGAACAATTATGTCTGTGATATGTTAAGATTATCAACCTATTAGAGTCTTTATTGACATCAATAGCAATTTTCTAGTTGTACTAATGCTGATTTAGTAATAGGGTTGGAGTCCTGAGATGGTAAAAAAGTGCCAGTTATTTTATAAGGAACTTAATTGAATTTGGGGATTATTTTTTCTCATCCTTAAAATAGCTAGATAAAACCCCTGAAAGTTCTGATACAAGGAAAAAAACCCCATTCTTTCAAAAAATTATCATGTCTTTAAAAATAGATATATTATTTATTGGTCATTTTAATTTAAAATGTAAAAAGAAGTTTTTCAGTTAACTCTTGACTTTTGTCCTCAGTGTTTCATGTTATACACAATAAAGAAAGAGGATAGGCTTTTGCAGAGCCTTTGGTCTATGTCTTTGGGAGAGGGAAATTATAACCTTTTTCCTCTTCCTCCCCTCTTAATGCTTTAAAGTGTTCTTCACCTGAAGTCGTGGAGAACCATTCTTCAGACTCTCCTGCAAGCTATAGAAAAGGTAGCCTACACCTTGCCCACTGGCTCCCCAATTCTCATTTAAAGTCTGAAGAAGTAAGGATATAGTAGACAGAGCAAGTAAAAGGTGAGAGAGTTGGTCAGTGAGGTCCCTACAGAAGCACCACATAGAATTTCAGTGGGAAAAGTATTTGAATATTATGTCCCAAAAGGTTAGAAAAAATTCCAGCCGTGCTAAATTACTACTGAAGTTGTGTATCTGAAACTGTTCTCTGGCACTGAGGCCAAGTGGTGTGGAGCAGCTGAGTACATGATATTTCATTTTCTAGTGGTAGTTCCTACAATGTGCCCACTGAGAACTGTTCCTGGTTCATGTGGACAACCAAACTTTGCTCGAGGTCTTGCTTTGCAAGATTGACAGTTAAGTTGGGTCCTAATGTGTCAGGGGTCATTCCAATAGTTTAAGAGTACAGACCAAACTTCAGTGTCTGAAGACATACTTGACATGATTTAATATAAAAAAATAGACCTATCCTATTGGGCTTTGTTAAAATACTTTCTCTGGTTTAATAACCATTATTAGGTGAAGCATTAACTTTTCAGGTTTCTATTAAGTAGCAAAGTGCCATTGAATCAATAGGATTCTTGCAACATTGATTTTAATGACATTCTGGATAATAAGAATGCTATGTGAAAAAATATTGTATAATATTTTCCAGAAACAGGATAACTGAATATTTGTTACTGACTTTCTTGTAATAAAAATATAATTTACTGATTCATTCTTAAAATTTTAAAGTAAAGCTAATGATCTACATGTTGATATTCTGCAGAATAGCAATGTTATACTGCTGTCTTACGTAAATATCTGTGTTGTAACAAATGAAAAGAATGTCTTTGCAGGTATAATTTAGGTGAAAATAATCTCTTTTTATAAGCAATTACATAAAAGTTTAAGGAAGACTATCACACTGACTTCAACTGAAAAAGTAGGTTTCTGTGCTACTGGCAAGTGTCTGTGATGTCTGTGACAAGTAAACAGTGCTTTAAGTTTTTAGTATTCTGTTTTGGGTTTGGTTTTTTGGTTTTTTTTTTGTTTTGTTTTTTTTTTTTTTTTTTAATTTTAACAATCTGCTAAGACACACAAGTCTCCTCCTAGACTAACTCCATCTACACATGTACCAAAACACAAGGACTGAGACCAGTAGTATCTTCACTTGAAATTTCTTTTGGATCGTGACAGGAAGCTTCTGAGTAAAAGGTAGGACAATACAGTAACTGAGAATTCATACTTATGGAGGTTAAGTGAGGGGTGATAGCAAGCTTTCCACAGTGCAATTTCACAAGGGTGTCTCATGGGATTAGTGGTCTGTAACTAGGAATGATGGTGCAAGACAGAAAATGAGAAATAACTGCATTCCTTGTAGTTATTTGCTAAGTTTTCTCAGAGTAAGAACTGAAATTTCAGATACTGATGCTAGCACAGTCAAATAAAATTGAATTATTTACAAGGATTTGAAATCTGATCCTTGTCTGTCATATTTTTTCTCTATTTATTTATGTGTTAATATTAACACTGATCACTCAGACCAAGATATTTGAGTAGGAAAGGAAAAGTTTAAGAGTTTATTCCTTTTAAAAGGAACCAACATTATCTATTCATGCTGCCATAGCCCTACTCATTGCCTTCTTGGTCAGTGAATACAAACATAAAACACCTTAGAGTAACCCTCTCCAGTATTTTTTTTACTATAAAATAATATTTCTCTGCATTTCTGCACTGTTACAGTACCTGTGAACCGTAGTGGTCAATGTTGACATGATAGTGCTGTTTCCTGCACAGTAAGAGCAATAGATGCTCATACAGTACAAAGCATTGCAAGTGTATATGTTGCAATGCCTATGAATGTCTGTTGATAATATAATAGTGGCTAGTGTGCCTTGCAGGAGAAAAAGCTTTAGCCTTTAGAAGTTTTAGGCTTTAAAACTTGAATTCTGTCAGCATACAAATGCCAAAAGGAGGCACCCAGAACAAGGTTTAAGGAAAGTGTTCATAGAAGAAAACTAGCATAAAATCAATGAAGATTTCACCTGCACTGCTTGGTTCTGGTTTTAACCACTAGCTGCAAAATCAACCTAATTTGGGCAACCTGCAGCAGAGAAATATAAAACCTGAGTTTAATGAAGTCACCCCAAAGACAGGTGACATAATGATGGTTATTAGCTTGCCATGTTTATATTAATGTAGCTGTAGAACTGCAATTAGATAGCAAAAGCATTCCTAAGAGAGCTGAATTTCCCTGGTGCTCAGCTTCACTTCATGCTGAGGTTGCTACTGTCAGGTGCTGTTTAGGGAACAGTTCAGATTTAATTTATCTCTCAAAAACTGTTAGATTAAAAAAATCTTCTAATTTGTGCATAAGCATTATTTTCTTTCTGTTAAATTTACACATACTGTAGTGAGTACATTTCTTATATATAGCACTTCATTTTCTGAATTTATGTTCTGTCCTCTCATACTGCATTTTCAGTAAAGTTTTTAGCTTGATACATGGTTATTTACAGACAAATGTTTGAACTCTTTTTGTTCCACAGCTCACAATTGTTGCAATGCTAATGGACATGATAAAAATGGAAATAATTCTGCTTCCTAATACAATTCTGGCTTGTTAGTACTTGATATAATACAGCATGTTCTACAGGCTGTTGTAATTTTTACCTGCCAGGGGCCTGCAGGAGCTCTTCTAGCATCTAAAGGACAGTGGAAAGCAGAGTAACTAACACAGCTGCTCTGCATATGAGCTCTGTAAGTGCAGAACTGTTTCACATAGCAAATTCACACAGTTGCCAGTTAGGCCAATATTTTTTTAGTGCATACTCAGGGAAAAATCATAATTTAGCAGTCATATTCACAGACAAGAATTTCTTTCAGCATGCATTAAACAAAGTGGTTCCGTATGAGAGCTACAAAAAATTGTGTTCCAAGCCACCTACTCTCAGGCACATGGTGTGACTCTTGGGGATAGTCCTGTGGAGGGCTATGGATTGAACCCAATGATCCTTGGGGCACCCTTCTAAGTGAACATATTCTGTGACTTTAATTATAATCTGAGCATTTGTAAGTGAAATTAGTCACCCATGATATTGTAGTATTCAAATATTCAGTTCAGGGAAATCTCAGTGTATAGGAGTAGTTGCTAAATTAATAAATTAATCATGTCTTCAGTTAGCTACTGCATTATATCACTATGGATATGTGAATTTTGGATTCTTCCTTCCCTTTATTTAAACATTTTATTTTTTTTCCCATGGGCAAAAAGATGAAAACAAATACCAAATCACAGAATCATAATTATCCTATAAATGAAGTGAATGAAGGTTAATTGGAGCTTCTTTTCACAAAATATAATGCAGTGTCTCCTTACAAGAGACATGATGCTATTCAGAGTGTCTGCTCTGTTGATTAAAATGAGAATTCATTTGAAGACACTGACTCTTTTGAAGAAACTGATGAGAAAAGCTACCTCATACTCTCCTTCCAGACTGAAATTTCTCTTGACATCTGCATGCAAAAGGGAATGTTTTAGTCTGAAAATCTGGATATCAGCTTCCCACCTAAGCTATGGTATGATAGGCAGATAAGGCAGGGGAATGTTTAAGATGTGCCTGTCCACTAGCTACTGTGTATCTTTTTCTAGGTAAACCACTGTTTTACATAAGTTGTACGTATATAAAGCATGTAGTATCCCACTAGGTCTTGCTAAATTACTCTTCTTAAGTCTCAGGCAATTCAAACCTGGAATGTCCTACTCAAAAGACCATACAATATTGAAGAGGGAGAAGAGACAGTGAGTATAGTAGAGAAGAGGATTTATTAACTTATGCCAGAGGAAAAGCAGACAAGCAGGAATTTAATTTTGCTATCCAATTATCAGAATATTCACTTTATAAGGGGAAGCAGGTCACAGTCTGTGGGTTATTCTGTTGGGTTTGTTTGGTTTGGTTTGGTTTGGTTTTCTCTGGTCAGTTTTTTAGATCACCATCATTCTGTGATCAATTAGCATTTGAGGTTGTATGATTCATTAGTGTCTGTGATGATGCCTATGTGACAGCAAAAGTTCTTTTTAACATTGTTGACATATATAATATTTTAATTTGTAATGTTTTATTTGCTATATTTTTTCTATTTTCTATCATTTTTCCATTCTTTAAGATGTCCAATTTAGCCAGATCTATATTGACTATGTTTTCTATTGTCTTTTTAATGCACAAATTTAATCAGGATATGCCCATTTTAAGCTGATTTACTTTGGTATATTATTTAGTTTTATGTTTATGATTTATCATGGAATAAAATCATGTGGGTTTTTTTAAGGTATTTTGTGGGTTGATTGGTTGGTTGCTTGCTTGCTTTGGAGAGCCTTCTTCCCTACCTTGCACCCCAACACTACTGAGTCTGGGATCTGGAGTATGTGTCTTAAAACACACCTCTGGTGGATAACCAAAATATTCAGATTACAAATATTTGTCAAGATTTTAGCAGTTATTCCAAGGGTTAAACAATCTTACTCTTAAAAGTGTTACATCTTGTATTCAAGTATTAGATCTGTGGACAACCTATATTTATGTTCTTTCCTTAATGAATACAACTCATGTATTTTCCAGAAAAAAAAAATGAATTGACACTACAAAGGCCAATTCTTACAGACCCTCTGTAATAAATGCAAGAGATCAGAAAGGATTATTTGTCACAGAGCCTTCTAATTTCATCCTTTGTTTTGTTTGCAGCTGTAAGCTGGCCAAAATTTCTTTGTATTTCTCTGGGTTTTAGTAATCAATATTTGACTTTGTTATTTCCCTGTCACTCAACAGGGAAAAATTTCTTCTCACTATGATTAAGTTCTTGCTGTAACAGTCATTTGCTGTGGTGTTGTGGAATGTCTTTTACATTTCTTCTGCTGTCTAAAAAAAAGTGTGACTTACAAAAAGGAAAGCAAACAAATAATCTTCAGGGAGACCAAGTGATTTTAAATATTATAGAATTACAAAATTATTTGGTTTGGAAAGGATGCTAAAGATCATATAGTTCAAGACCTCTGCCATAGGCAGGAACATGTATCCCTAGGTCAGGTTGCTCAAAGCTCCATGCAACCTGGCCATGAATACTTCCAATGACTGGGTATCCACAGCTTCTCTGGACAACGTGTTCCAAAGCCTCACTGTAAAAATTTCTTCCTTATATCTAATTGTTGTGGTTTAGGAATGGTACTTCCCAATTGTGTGTTCCTATTGATAGTCTAAACCAAGATGCATCTTGCTTGCTTCCTTTCCCTCCCCCTTGAGGCAGAATGGAGAGGAGAACTGGAGGCACAAAAGATGAAGGTCAATCATTAAGAGAAGCACAATTTATCGGAAACAGCAATTAGATAAGAAAAAAACCAGTAGGAACAACAATACTAAAGACAGAGGATACAAGAAAAAACAAATGTTATTGCTTGATATGGAAGCCCCCCAAAAATCAACAATACTCAACCGCAGCCACACCACCCCTACCATTCTCTCTGGCTCAAGGTCAGTGTCACCCCATGGCTCCCTGGCTTGAAATCAGAATTACCCAAACCACTCTATGCTGCTTCCACCCTTGCTTGACCAGAAGGTACTCCTTCTCCTTGGAAGAATCCCCCTTCCATCTGCACTGGCAATGAGAGGAAGTGATACAGAGTAACCTCTAGGTCCTGGTCATAGCTCATTCTGGCAACTGCAAAATATTAACCCTGTCCTGGCTGGAACCAGGATACTAATCTCAATTTATTCTCTTTCAGCTTAAAACCATTGCCTCTTGTCCTGTCTCTACAGACTCTGGTAAATAGTCTTTATCTTTTTTATATGCACCCATTATTTCATCTTTCTTCATCTTTCCTATAATCCCCTTTTATAAGCAATGAGGTCTCCCCAGAGCCTCTCTTCTCCAGGCTGAATAACTCCATCTCTCAGCCTTTCTTCATAGGAGAGGTGTTTCAACTCTCTGAAAATTTCTGTTGCCCTTCTCTGGACCTGCCCTAACAGGTCAATGTCCGTCTTGTGCTGAGAACCCCAGAGCTGGATGCAGTGCTCCAGGTGGGCTCTCACAAGAGCAGAGCAGAGGGGAAGAATCTGCTGTTCAGGCTGCTTTTGGTGCAGTCTGGGATTGGGCTGGCTTTCTGGGCTGCAACTGCACATTGCTGGCTGCTGCTCAAGCTTTCATCTATCAAGATTAGATTTAAAATTTATTAACTCAAATGTAATCTTAAATTTGCCTTACAGATTTTTGGATGTATTTATCTTTTGTTCCTTAGAGGGGAGGCTAAAAATGCTTGTGGCCAAGGAAGGGAACAGAAATTATGGTGAGTATGAATTGCACAAGTGAATATATTCTTACTTGGACTTCTTTTTAAGTAATTATATTTTATAGCAGAGAAAACCTTGACCTGTAGAGAATTGGAGGATGCCAGTGCCACTTGAGGGATTGTGTGATGCTACCTGTATTAAAAATAATAGCAGAAACTTTTATTTCTGTAGATGTAATGTGAAGCTGCATTTCGAGTCACTAATTTTGAGCCAAGAAGATTGTAACTCACAGAATTGAAAGAGGACCCTTGTGTTTTTTGGTCATGCTTATTTTAAGTTAGGCCTAGTAAATAAGAAACATGTGAAATCACAGATAGATGAGGATTTGCTGCTAAATGCAAATGAAAAAAGCATGCATCTCATGCAGAGAAGAGCTATTGCGCTAAGATTATGTAATACTCAAATGATGAGATTTTATCAGATCTCTCCAGATGTCCGAAACCCTTATTAGACATTGCTAATATGTCTCTCAGGCTTTCATTTTTGATAGGTGTGTTTATCTTGTGTGCTTTAATCATGAACTCACGTGTCCTAATTATGATGACATTAGCAGGGTTGATTTTTTCTTCTCTTTTTAAGTAGGTACATGTAGCATTTCAATGGCTGTATCATTGTACCTAAATGAGATACTGATAAATCAAAACTTACCATGTTTGAATTAATGTAGAAAGACATTTCACTGTTAAGTGCCATCAAAAGAACTTACTGGTTTATTTTATCTAGTGGATGGTAACAATTGTGTATTTTATTGCCAGTACAGATATCCAGCATTTTATTCTGCTTCCCACCTTCTTTGATTTCACCTTCAGGCACATTCTAACACCTCTGCCTTGGTGTATCACAAAAGAACATGCACCAAAGCCCTTATTTGCCTCAGGCATCTTGCATTCATCAGTGTCTACAACTGTGTGGCTTCTTGACTCCACACGTGCCTTTCAACAGTACCAACCAAGGCTTATATATATCAACAGAAGCAAAACTAATTCTGTCATTGCTCTCATGTTAAATCAGAAAGCTTTAAAGAGCATCTTATGTTGAAATATCTCCTGGGCTAAATCAGAGGGATATTTTGGATTCACTCATATCTTTATATGAATAATGCTGCAATGTTACTTCAAATATGAAATGATATCCCCCAGTACCTGTACAGTCTGGGGGATGAAGAGATTGAAAGCAGCCCTGAGGACAAAGCCTTGTGGGTACTGGTGGATGAAAGGCTGGACATGATCCAGCAATGTGCACTCACATCCCATAAAGCCAGCCATATCCTGGGCTTTATCAAAAGAAGCATGACCAGCAGGTCAAGGGAGGTGATTCTATCACTCTACTCTGCCCTTGTGAGAGTCTGCCTGGAGTGCTGTGTTCAGCTATGGAGTCTTCAGTACAGGAAAAACATAGACCTGTTGAAGCAGGTCCACAGGAGGGACACAAATGTGATCTTAGGGCTGTTGCACTTCTTCGATAGGAAATCTGAGAGAGATGGGGTTGTTCAGCCTGGTGAACATGCTCTGTGGAGGTTTTGCTTACTCGTTTGAATACTTAAAGGCAACGAGAAAGATGGAGACAAACTTTTTATCAGCATCTGTTGAGGCAGAACCAGGGAAAATGGTTTTAAACTGAAAGAGGGTAGATTTAGAGTAGATACAAGGAAGAAATTTTTTTACAATGAAGGGGATGAAACACATGGAACAAGTTGACCAAAGTGGAGGTAGATGCCCCATGCCTGTAAACATTCAAGGTTATATTGATTGGAGCAATCAACTGATCTAGTTGAAGATGTCCCTGCTCATTGCAGGGTGGCTGGCCTAGATGATCTTTAAAGGTCTCTTCCAAGCCAAATTACTGTATGGTTTTATGATTCTATGATAAAGCCAGTTGATAATTAAACCTTATCAATAGATGTCATTGTTGTACAATTGTCAGTGTTCACATGCTGTTTCCACAATGAAAATTCAACATGCCAATCAATTTTAAAAAGTAACATAAAAACATCCAGCTATTATTTCCTGTTTGTCACACGCTACTCCAAGAACATATGCATTTATAGCACCCGACTAAGAACAATTCCACAAAAGCACTCAAGTTTAGTCCCTTTGATTGACTTTGGGCTTTGAAACAGGTTCTAAATTCATTTCTCATATAAATATACAGGTGGGGGGAAAAAAGCAAACCTGAAAAGAAGGAGTTATACTTGAGCCTAAGACTATTTATCAGGACTCTACTAAATGTACAGCTGAAATATTTCCCTACAGTAGTGAGAAAATGTTATTATCAAACAATAATGAATTACATGACTGACCCGTTCCATAGAAAAGCTACTTACATTGTACATGATCATGTGGAGCATTCTGATGGCTTGATTTCATTGTTGTGAAAACAGTTTTTTTAAACTTGCATCAAAAGCTAGCGTATAACTAGTATCTGGCCAGTTTAAGGCTATTAATTCATCATGTAAACAAGGACATATTTTGAAAGCAATCAAATAGCAATAAGGCAGACAGATAGTGCTTAAGTAGTCCACAGAAAAGTTAATAATCATGAATTTCAGGTGGAATTGAAAGACTTTCATAGAACTTCATAATAAGTAGGACAAAATATTCAAAAGCATTTTAAGAGAACTTTATAGTATTACTTTGTTGGTATATGTTATGGTGTTCTATATTTTTCTTCAGAGAATCAAGATAAAATAATACAATAAAAATAAACAAAACAAACCAATAATAAAAAAAGAACTAAATAGGAATTTTAATTTTTCTCAACATTTCTGCTGGATAAAGAAATAATCTCTAAGAAATTCTTTGATTATCTAGGTCCATGATTTTGTGTAATATTTTGATTAGCTTTAGACAGTAACTGTTTACTTCTTGAAAAATCAAACTATAGAAACTTACATGCTTTCTAAAAGTATTAAAAATAGAAGTATTTTACTTCTAAAGGGAACTGACTTCATTTTGAACTGTTAAAAATGTGTTTGCCTAGTAGTGTGTCACATTTTATCACCTTAAGACTGATTTATAGCTAGATCACTATGAACACTATGTGAGCACATAAGTTGATTATTTATAAATGTTATACAGAGTCAATGTAAATAAAATACAGCAGTAGCTTTCCTATGGGTTTTAGAACTACATGTATTATTCATAATTTATAGCAAGATTGCAAGGTAGATAGTTAGAGGATAAATAAAGCTAAATCAGGACCTTCTTAGACCAGGTATTACATTTTGTCCAGACAAAAAAATCAGTTTTGTGTGATAATTTTGTTTTAGATTTTGAATGGTTGGTCTTCATATCTTTCTTTTGAAAAAAAAATCCCTTTAACATTATGAGCGTGAAATTTTGCACATTATCCATATTTATAGTGAACTATCTAGGCTGGGTTTTATTATTATGGCTTCTACTGGTTAAAAAATCCCTCTGGCATGCAGCCAGTAGCTGTATGAAAATTTTAGATTAAACATGAATTGATGATGGGAGAACATGTCATTTTCCTACTTCCTTCCACCAAAGACATCTGGCTACAAATCATTAATACAGTTGGCAACCCTGGAAGCACCTGTTGATTCCTTGTCACTTCTTGTTACCTACTGGCGAAGAGCCAGAAACAAAGCGGATAATTTTTGAAATCAAATGACTTAATGAACTCTTGTTAGGTCTGTCCTTCAACTGGTATTTATAATTTCTATCTTGAGTACAGTAATTTCCTGTGTGTCAGTAAACCCCTGCTGATTCTAATTCAACCAATGTTCACCTTTTTTTGAGCTCAGCAGCATTCCTGCCCTACTAAACCCCCAAACCCAATGCATCTATTTTTCTGCTAGTAATTTAGTAAATAGTGGGTAAATTTAAATGCTTTTTTTCTCAGTTTTGAAGTCTCACATCTGTCTCTCTCTCTCCTAAGTTATTTAAAAAACTGCCATGCTTTGGGACTGAGATCTCCTGTGACTTTTTGTAATGATACTGCTGTGTCTTTTAAGAAGAACTATTTTCACAGTGTGTGGACAGACAGATTTTGTGAAATAGATACTTCCCCAAACTTCGTAGCTTGGTCATATGGAAACAGAAGTCTGTGATAGATGACAGAACTGAATCTATCTGGCTAGTAGGCTTTTCTATCTTTTTCTTTAGACTTAAACTTCCCAATAATATTATTTACTGTTCATAAACTTTTACCAGGTAGAATGAATGGACAACATCGCTCCAGTAAAGCAAGCATGGAGAAGATTAGGAGAGTCCTCATCCCAAGCGTGTATTGTTGGTGGACTTGGCAGTGTTAGGTTTACAGTTGGACCTGGGATCTGAAAGGCCTTTTCCAACCTTAAAGATTCTATGATCTAAACAATGAAACAAATGAAAAGGTGGAGAAAGACATAAAACATAACAAACCAATAAACTGAGTGATATCCTATTAATGTCATATTAGTCCTCAAGGTGTTCTGCTGAGGGAATGGTGAAAGGTGGAAATAAAGAGGAACATATTTTAGATGGAGAAAAAGAGGAAATAAGAGACAGACCATGAAATATGGGACAGAAGGAAGACATAAATAAAGTTAATCTGACAAGTTAAAGACAGAGAAAGTCTAGAAAAAGATAGAAGAAAGTCTAGAAAGGCTGGAAGGTACCAGTGATTTAAACAAGATATATAACTTCTAATGTAAAACCTATAAAAAGTGATGTGCTACTGATGGGAAGAAAAATGGCCCCAAGGTACTCTGAGACTACTTCTGTGATAATTGTGTTCAGTAATTATTCTGAAGAGTGTTCTGCAGTTTTCAGATCAAGTGCATACCTGTGTGGTTGGATCATCTGATAACACTTGGGAGAAGGCTGTACTATGGATGACTGCCACAGGATCATTCACTTGCTACAGCGCAGGTTAAGGTGACTATGTTGCACTAGGTATACCTTACAATCATGGCCTTCTTTCTTATCCTAATTCTGAGGTCGTGAATGGTTGTCTCATTCAGACTGTGTTTTGCTACTTTTCTTCCTAGATATTGGCCAGGATCATGCCCTCACCAATCTTTTGTAGTGTCAACTGCAAACACGTTCAGCAAGACCAAGACTTAGCTTACATCTCTCTGGGGACATTTGTGCTGTCAGTTGGTTGTGAAAGACATGGTGGCCCTTTGACAGTATAACACTGTAGCTTCAAGAAAATCCCAGAGAGCTTAGATGAGTTGGTAAAGCCTTGTAATGATGTTAGGGGACTAAAATTTTCCTTCTCTCATAGTCTGTTTGAACAGTTAGTAGTTCAAGTAAATCAAATACTTGCTGTTCAAATATGCCTCTGGCAAGTGGACAGGCATTTGTGGTTTACAGAAAAGCTATGTTGCACTATCTGCCCACATCTTAATCTGAAGGTTGACCACTGTAGAATGCTCTGAGAGATGCTTCAATTAGCACCAGATGAGAACTGCCCAGAATACCTCTGTATAAGAAATCAGATTAGAAGAGAAGGCTCCCATAAAGGGATGGGTTGAACCAAGTTGAAATGTCAGGTCCCCACTCAGCCACTTTATCCCTCCCCTCCTCAACTAGATAGAGGAAATAAACATGACAAAAAGATTGTGGTCAAGATAAGGACAGGGAGATCACTCAGCAGTTACCACCATGGGCAGAACAGACTTGATATGAGAAAAATTATTTTCATTTATTGGCATTCAAGTCAGAGTAGGTTAATGAAAATAAGAACAAATCTTAAAATGCCTTCTCCCTTCCCATCCCTTCTTCCTGTGCTCTACTTAATTCTTGACTTTTCTACCTCCTCTGATGAGCAGCACAGGGGGATGGGCATATACAGCCTTAAATTTTTTTTGTCTGTTTTGTTTTGCTTTCTAATTTGAGGTGTACTTGCTAGTATCTATAGAACTGGGCCACACCAGACTTTTTTGCTGTTTCTTCTTTATTGCTACTTCAAAAATTTGGGAAAACTCTGGTTGTTCTTTCAGTTGTTGACCAGGTCATTAGTTTGTCTGTTTCTCTGACACATTCTTTTGAGAGTGCAATCAGACAGCATAGAGGTAAAAAGAACTTGTTAACCCGGCAGAGGTGATCCAACAGCATGTAACACAACCTGTATGTTGTGAGAACAAAAAGAACTGAAATGATGGTGGGAAAAGTTGAGAGTATCAATAGGGGTAGCTGTGTCTGTTCTGTTCACCAAAGCTCTTTGCCATTGATTCAGTGCCACTGCAGGGCTTCTGACAGCTCAGTTTTGTGCATCAGTGCCAAGTACTGAAAAGCTGGCATATTGCATTCTAGTACTGAAGGAATTTGATTCTGTGAAGACTGTAAAGAACCTATCAATCTCTTGAATATTCAAAAGTGTAGGGGGAATCTCTGCTGAGACCATTTTGTTGTTAGTTGTTCCCTAAGCAGCAGAACTATTGCAGTCCCGTAGTTTACGGATTTTTTTGCTTTATATTTATATCTCAGCATGGTAATTAGGCACTCTTATTACTGGTGTTAGCTGTTTCTTAGTTATTACTCTAAACTCCTCCTCATATTTCTTCTTAAACTTGTTCCTGAATAAAAAATTACTCTTAAGTTCTCACTGCAGAATTCTGTTTGCCAAGAACAGCAAAGAACATCCCTCTACTCCAATCAGAAGAAAACACATATTGTGTGGAATTATCTGGCATTTTAATAAATCTCTTGTTATGAGATGACTGGAGACAGACATGCTTATTTCTCTTTAGTGAGAAGCCTGTTTCCCTTTATTGACTATAAAGTGACTCTAGGCCACCATCTTACGTTTGAATGTACAATTTCTGATGTCTAAGTTTGGTGAGATGAAACCCACTGTGAATTAAGAAGGTATATATTGTTTGCTAATTGTATTTTCTTTCATTACTTTTGAACATCCCGCTGTCTGTGGTGGGGATCCTTTGGTGCGCTGCAAAGCAAGCAGCCATCTCAGTACTTAGAAGCTGCTGTGAGCCTGCTTATGACTGAGCTTGTGGGGTGCATCTTGACTACCTAGGCACAGGTTTTTAAGAAGATGAGGGCAGTGATCAAGGGTTTCAGTTCTGTCACGTGGTGTTTTTATAGTTTGAAGAAAAGCTATGATAATTTTAATAGAGTTACTTTAACAGAGACATAAAAAGAACGTGGAACAAATGTTTTTAATGGGATTTTGAAATTAAAAGCATAGAAATATCACAGTGTGTGGAAGGATGCTGCAAACTATATTAAACAAATGAAAAAATACTGTGTATTGCAGATGAATAACCTCTAATGAAGGGATTGTAGGTAAGATTTCTATTTGCCTGACTGGATGAATAAGGTGCTAGAAGTCTCGTTGCCAGAAATAATTTTACCTGACATTTGTGTTTTGTTATAAAATCACCACTGTGGAGACCAGTTCCCTGTCTGCCAGCCAGATTTTTTTTAAGTTAAATTGAAGTGACTGACTCTGTTGCAGAAAGCATTTCTACTTCCTACTAAAGGACTGAGAAGTAGAGCACTACCACGGCAAACCTGCAGACTGATTACACTGGCAAAGCAGTTGCTATGTGTTCATTTGTATTTGGCCATTCTTTCTTAAATGAGTTGAAAGAGTTCATCTGGATTTCAACTTCATTAGGTACTATAGTTTATCTAGCTGAAATTGCTGGCTGAAATGAGTAACATTTCATAACTTATCAATATTTAAATTAGGTCATCACTTTTTCCCCCTGTATTTTTAACCAACAGTACACAAATAGCAGCAAGTCATCTACTTCTCCATTAATGTGAGGTAAAGTGAAGTGAAGGAAGATGTGTGCTCATTAGACCTATTACCATTATTGACAACAAATTCTAAATGTATTCATATTTTTTTTTTTAATTATAAGATTCTTTCTAATTTTGGCTCCAGTTATACTGTGCTCACCTATTAACTCTGGTATTGATCCAAAGTCCACTGTAGTAAGAAATGGAATATTTTCATTGGAATTATACATATATATATGTGTGTGTGTGTGTATGTATATGTATATATGTATATGTATATATGTATGTATGTATTTTGACTGCCACGGTATAGAGCACTGGTCTCAAAGCCACATGCTTGGCTGGGCATTTTACTGTTAAGACTCCAAGATATTTCATCTGTGAGAACTCTGGCAAAACCTTTGGTTCTTCGATACCTTGAATTGCATAAAGAGAACACACTGCAAGCATTTCCAAAGAGGACATTTTTTAATTTAGTGAGAAAACAGATTTTTTGGCAAAAGGGTTTACAGGGCTTACAACCAAGGAGAAGCATTACACTAAATCACCCAGAAAACACCAATACCTCACACTAGTGAAATATCACTCATCAGTTTTAAGTTACCCACAAGGGAAAGAAAAGAGTAAGGGAAGAAAAGAGATATTAATAAAAGAAAGGAGTAAAGACAGAGAGGAGAGAGAAAAATAATTACTGCCAAGAGTCACATGGTGGCAGGTCAAGAGATGACAGAAGGCCGAACAACATGGAGGTCCAGTGCTCTGTTGATATGGTTTGGCCATTGTGGCCACTCCCCCCAGCAGGACATCTGGTTCCCTGAGCATCCAGTGCCCCCCTAGCTGAAGTGAGGGGTGTCACAGCCAATCAAAGGCTCTGGGGGCCGTGCTGTGGATAGGCTCCCAGGGGGGCCTTATTTTATTTTCAGCCCGGCCGCACAGCTACCGGTGTTGCCATGTGCGCTCCAGGCCACCACATTGGCTGCAGACCATGAGCCTCCTGGCACTGCCATGAGGCTGCAGGCCCGACCATGGCCCCTCCCTCGATGCACACACAGACGAGATGGTTGATCTGACACAATAATTAAACAATCTAATGAGATACAAATCCTGTCTTCCACACAGAGCTCCACTGACTTCCCTGAAACCAGGAGGACTGATACAGCGGAGGATGTGCCCGTTGACTTTCATAGGCACTGATAAGGGACAGACTCTGCTGCTGATAATAAGCAGGTGTCCTCATGTAGGCGATATTAACAATGAGATCACATGTTGGAACTTAGTGATTTAAAATGCTCCCAGTCTTTTCTCTGTCTCAACTATTCCAGATTTCAGATGCTGTGAAGAATCTTTTCACAACCTCTTTACAACAGAGCAGGCCTGATAAAAGTGTAAAAATACCCAACTCTATCCATAAATTCAGAATGTTAGCAAGCAGATGATCTAATCTACATGAATTGCTGTGCAATTCAATTTTTCCTTGTGAAGCTGTGAATGCTCCCCCCAAAGCAGGACTCTGAGCCAAGTTAGTGTAGGATGAGATAAAAAATAAAGGTCCTTTAATAACAGGCTAAGTGCCCACAGGAATACATGATGACATGTACGTGCTTTTTCCCAGTTCTAGTTTTCATGGCTTTTATATCATGATCTCTCCAATCATCACTCCACACATCTCTCAGTCCATCCCTGGACTGGCAGGTCAGCGAGACCCTCTCTTCATCATCACTCCTCTTCTTCAACGTGCAAAGGGCTTTTGGATGCTCTCCAGTGCTCCGGGTCACTCTGCTCTGTTTACGTTTCATTCTGTAGGCCTTCTGATAGTCATCAGGATTCTACCTTGAAAAGAGTCTAAACAAGATTAATTAACTAAAGGAACTTGAGCTCCCTGTTCTGTAGGGGTTAGGATATATAAACAATGAACTTAGGCTACTAGAATATTAGCACATTAAATCTACATTTGCTACAGTTACTGTATTCTTAAAATCTATAAAATGTGAAAAATCAAAAAATCAAGAACTCCTTCGGCATCAATGTTCTCAGCTTTCAAAGAGTTGCTCAAATTCAGACCTCTAGAAAACATTTACATTAAATTGAGAATCAAAATGTGGAAATTAGAAAAGCCTCATGTTCAGCCCTACTGAAGAATTAACAATTCTGAAATTTGCCACTAAGTCATTTAGGCACAGAATTTTAAAAATCCCATACTTAATATTGATCTACATGGTTCGTAAGTGATGTGTCATTTACACTCACTATGAATCAATAGCTTTTATCCTTTCACTTTCTATCCTTAAAGTAGTTGAGCTGTTCCAACAGGTTTTGCTCACATCAAGTGTCAAAACAAATAGTGATTCACTTCAATAACTTTTCCAAACCTTACAGGCTGTCTTTTGTCTTTCCTTGTGTCCCTTTTTCTCTTTGTTCTCCATATATATAAAAACAACATCAGAAATATCTCTGTGGTACAGGTAAACCACCTTATTTCCTTCCTCGCTATGCTCCCTCTCATTTTTTATTTATATATATGAAATAGGTACACATATACAGATGGACTTTTAGACAAGATTTTTAAGTTATATATAATAGCTAATATTAATGTATATTCTTAGGTCTACTAAAAAATTCTATACCTATATTGTAGTTCATTCATACATTTAGAACCTACTTTAAGTTACTGCAATTGCTATTCAGTAGCCAGTGCTTTGAAATTTCACAAGTTCTATAACTGCTGGCATCCTCCAAAAACATATTTGTATTTCATTTGGTACCTCATTCTATTTAAGGAATATGTGTAACTTAAAATATGTAGGTTTTCTGCATTATCCATTAGTGTATGTATTAAAGCATCTTAAAAAAAACACCCATACATACAAAAAAAACCAAAAACCCCCCAAAAATAAAAACACCGAAAACCCCCAAACCCCCAACAACATTATGTGCCTGCATCAGCTGGTTTTACCCTCAGAAAGATAAATTACAGACTTCAAATTCCATGCTAAGTCAGAGAATAAATTTTGATCTACTACAGTTGTTTCTTTTTCTGTGCTTGTACACTGAACTTCTTCAGCATTACTCTGTCAGGCACATAGTTTTAGTTGTGTCTAAAGTGTGGGGGAAACTGCAGATTAATAACATCTTAGTTCATTATGATTCAATAGACTCCAGTGGGTTGCAATAAGCTGATGAAGAGTAGAGACTCCCAGAAAGTATGATCACGATTTACATGCAGGCACAGGCTCACCAAAGACTGAAGGACCTAAGAACTACCTTTCACAACACAATCCAAAACCAAATTGGATGTATCAAAACCAAACAGAAAGCAGAGTTCCACTTGGATCAAGAATGTCAAAAGCATCAGCCTTAGTCACCAAAGTCTTCCTGCAAAAGAAACAATCTGGGACAGACATTAATATCTCTAATTTCTCAGACTGATTAATATTATAGTATGTAAGACAGCCGAAAACCACGTTTGCTTTCAAATTCATCCCTCATTTACATTTACACACAGATACTGTGAGATGTAACTAATGTTTCTAAGACCATGTTTAATAGTACATTAATTATACCTTAGATTTGACTTAGACAAGTCCCACTCTTATAAACAATCCATGACCTAATTGCACACTGAAAGCCTAAAACCAAAATTGGGTCCTCCATCTAAAGTACCAAAGGGGAAAAATAATTAAGTCAATTCACACAAAATAACTGCAGAAGTGCAGGTACAAATGTTTCATACCACATGAAAATCTATTTAAATGGGAATAAAAATACAAGATGGGTAGGCCATTTAAAAATATTCCCAGAAAAGCTAATCAGCTGTAGTATCTGTTCTTTCTTTATTAAAGATGTCAATTGGTTTTGTAAGTTCAAGTAAAGATTTTGAAGCAAACGGCAAAAACAAAACAGCAGGAGCAAGATTAACAAGAAAATGTTCACGTCCCTAGGTAACACAGTGTGGATGGCGACAAGGCCTAATCTCGGTAGAGGCAGGGCAGTGTGTCCTCATGAGTCTAAGGCAAAGACCAAAAAGAGGCAGAAGCTTCACCTCCCTCCCTTTTTATGCTTCTTGTGATGTCAGATGATATGAAATATCACTTTGGTTGCTTAAGTCGTGATGTTTATCCATTCTCATCTACATCACATTCTCTGGGCCTGCCAAATTGAGGCCTAGCTAACACTAAAGCCAAAACTACCACACATATTTGTAAGAAAAATGATGCCATATTACAAAGTAAGAATGCCCTAGTGACATTTTTATAGCCAAGGTTTTATATCATGTCAATTATCAAACAGTATGATACGGACAGAAACTTGTCTAGGTTTTGATTGTGGCTTCCCAGCCCAGAGCTTCCCCTCCTTCTTCCTCCACTCCT
>JAOXXN010000395.1:136250072-136261561 GCA_026770055.1 Myrmophylax atrothorax
AATTAATAAAGTAATAAAATTTCAGATAAATCCTCACATATCTATGTATAAATGTACTCATGTACATACATGTATTGTGAAGTACTATGAATTTATATATTTAAACTCAGTGGGGAAAACATATCTAGGATATTGGAATATCTGTAAACAGCAGCATGCTAAAAGCAGTCCATTAGGGTATCATATTTCTGTAGTGAATTTAAATTCGTTCACCAGAAGGTGCCAGTCTTGGTCCATAAACCCAAGAATCTAGCAATTGCATTTCAGTAAATCCTATTACAAGGGTTTCAGTGGAAACTAAAAGCATGGAGTTCTGGTGTCAAAGAAGGCAGCAGCTAATGAACTTTGAAGGTAGAACACAAAATAAATTCTAGACCAAATGTAATAGTCCATAACAGATACATGAAAAATATTAATCATTCTTTACTGATTTTTACACTGATGCAAAAATAATATGGTTCCCATGAAGGAACAGACAGGGGAAATGGTAGCTTGTAGGTTGCACTTATAGAAGGTATACCTTTCTTCACCCTATATGCACTTGCTTTTCATTTTTATATTTTTTATTTTTATGTTTTGATTGATGTGGAATAAGTATGGACCATTATAGCTAAAAGGGTTTAGACTGTAAAGTACTGTGTTTTCTTTGTTGAAATTGATTTTATTCTTTCAACATGTCACCAGGACATATATCCAACTATTCACAGCAATATGTGTAAAGTGACTTTTCTTCCAAATGCCATAGATCCTCCTCTTATTTTACATAAGATCAAAGAATAAGTCTAAAGCCTGGAAGATCATAATGTGACACTCCTGCACATTATTATAATATAGTACCTGCAAATGTACAGTATTTATAACATTTTATAGTGGCATAGCTTTGAGAGCAATTGTTTACTTTGCCACTACCTTTCCTGCTTTTGCAGGACTCAGACTTCTTCCTTGTTCAAAAATTCTTTCCTTTCTGTGCAACATAAGAGAGCAGTCTGCCTAAAGTAAGGCTGGTCCTTGCCCCTCTACTTTGATCTAAGTGCTCTGCTACCTTAGTGAAGCATGTAGTGAAAATACCTAGATACACAGATAGATGCCTGAAATTTCCTGTGGTTTGGAGTCTATCACATAGGCTGTCATAGAGTCTGACAAAGGCTGAGAATTGCAGCATGGAATAACAGCTTCATCCTGAATTTATGCCAGTAATTAGACTATCACAACTACAACATATCATTTCCCTGATAAAGAAACAGAACAAGATGCTGTGAAGAGAAGAAAAAAAAATACATTCAGCCTGTTTTCCCAGAAACATTGAATAAACCATGACAAAAGGGTTCCATTTGTGTAAATATATATATATAACAAACAAAACACACACACCCCCCCCCCTTTAAATACATACCTGAATGCTCAAGACCAGAGGCTATAGAAGTTGGGCTGTAAAGGTAGTTTAATTTGAGAACAGAGTGATAAGGTAAATAACATATTTTCCCCAGAATTTTGTAAAGTCAAGTGGTTAAATACTTTCCTGGATAAACATCTTGGGTCAGGTCACTTCACAGCTTCAATATGAGACATCTACAGAGCAGCAGTTGGCACATTGCTTTGTTAGTGCCGACCTATTGACCTCAGAATGTTATGAGGGGACATAAAATGACTGGAGGGGGTCTCTTAAATAAGATGTAAAACCTGAAGTCCTCAGTAATCAGATTTCTGAAAGGATCTTAGGAACAGCCTAAACAAATTACTTCCTGATATTTTTCTTTGGTTTCCTATGTAAACACATGGATGCATCAGTGCAAGCCCCTGGATCTGTTTGTTGGTTTATGTGAATTATTTTTGGTGAGTATCTGATAGCAAATTTTAGTTAAACTTGACAGAGCAGGAGAGTTCTCAAATTCCCCAGACATTTCATGCTTCTAGGTGCCTAGTTGAGGAAGAGAGATCCCATCAACATGTGAACAAAACCAAAGTACAGGGAAAAACATGTGTGTCTTGCTAGGCACCAGAGAATCAACTTTTCAGGCAAATTTTTTCCTACATGGTTGCTCCAGAGTCAAAATGCATGTCTTCTCACTGGAGCTTTTCCTCTTATTGAGGTAGTCATAATGGTTCTCCCCTCTGCAGAATCTTGGGTGTCTAATAAGAAGAGACTTTCAACAGCAGCCTTATTAAAATTCACTTACAAAATAAATCAACCATGAAACAAAAATCCATAGGAACCTAAGCTTCATTAATTCCACTTTCAAGAGAACTGTTTGTTTGCTTACCATGATTTCCCTACAGTTTATCTGAAACTTCACATAGTTTTTTTTCTCGCCTACTTTTTGAAGCTTTTGTACATTAATTCAAAGTTTATATAGCTCCTGTAAATTCTGGAGAAAAAAAGGATCTGCTAATCAGTCCTTTTGTTTAGCTCTTTAACCTTGATTTCAATAGAACAATTCAGGAAGGAAGACACTACTGTTTACCAGACTAGAGGTGAATTTCATTGCTCCAAACTTTGAGCATTTACACTGGAGACACCCACATCTGAGCTAATTATCTAAACTCCTTTTATAGTCACTGCTAACAAAAAAAAATACTTCCAAATTGTGATTCATTTCCTCCAAGGCTGACATCTAAACCAGGCCAGATGATTCACCCCCTAAAAGTGCTTTTAATCTCCTCTGACTATATAGGGAGTGTGCACAACCATCTCACATACAGATCTCTGCTGCTGCAGAAGTCTGGAGTTAGGTGATGTGACATAATTTTACATATCTAAGCCTAATCTATATTAAGCCAGTATTAGGTGTTCTTAACCTGGAAGTAACGGCACAGAGCAATGATAATAGGTCTTAAAAATACTAAGCTGTCATAGCTACCTTTTTTTTTAAGAGAAGTTTATCTAGAAACATTTGCAATTAAAGAAACAGAACTTTTTTTTTCCTTAAAATGGTAATTATTTATCCTACATGGAACGAGTGAGGTATAATGGTATTTCCTATCTGAAGGAATAATAAGAATATTCATTGGGCCCCAAATGTGAAATATTTTGATTTTTCCCCTGTATTTCTCCTATAAACAGAAGCTCACTATCTAGAGAAGAAGAGAGATCCATGTATAAAAACCCACCTAAGCAATATTTTTGGTCCATCTAAAAAGGTATCATTAAATGCCACTGTCACTCAGGAGAGCAACCCATTTCAAAGTGCTTAAATTCCAGTAAAAGTTGTAAGCTCTTATCTTCCATTTAACTGTCTAAGTGCCCATTTCACAGCAGTAAGAAGAAAGATGGTTCTGTTCTCTTTCTACTACAACATTCATTTTCTATCTACCATGTTTTTTGACTTAAGCTTAAAAATCTTAATTAATGCAAAGCATTACATTCATTTAAAACTCTACTCATTAGTATTTTTTTATTTTAATTTTTTGTTTTAGTAGTTATCTTTGATTTACTAACATATATTTAGGTTAATTTTTATTTTTGAGCTTCTTGTGAGTTACAGAGCATGCCCTAGCACTAAAGAAAAATTAATGAAATTCTAACATGATGAGGATAATAAAATGACAAGTATTTGAGATAGTAGTCACATAGATATTTTTTGCTTCTCTTTGCTAAATGTAACTTTGGAGAAGAGGATGTGACAGCATCTTTTAAAACTTTTTCCACCATACATCATAACTTCATGCCAGAATAATGCATCACTGCACCTTTAGTCTCCTAAGACCAATGAGGCAGGCATATTTTACAGAAGTCTTCATTTAACATTAATATACAAATCCCTGAATCTCCTTCTTTCAGCCTGCCAGATTCCCATGAACTGAGGGTGTGAATGTAGGCAGGAAAAATTCTGTGTCTTATGTTAAGACTGAGCTGGATTCCATAGCACAATACATGTAAGCAGATAGAAAAAGCAGCAGATGCATGAGCATCTAATTTGGAGACCATCCTTCCAACACCATGGCTAAACACATTAACCTGAATAACATTGTGCATAATCGTATTGACAGGCATATACCTGTCATTATAATTATATATCATTATAATTTCAAATAATTTCTCTGCAAAATAAAGCAACTTACACAAGCAAAGTGTATCAATAGAACCTGAAACTGAAGTAGCTTTACCTTGTTTACTCTCAGTACAGAGAATGACACTCTCATGGTCACACATTCTAACAGTGATAAAGATGCCAAGGTCTGGGTTTCTGTGAGCCTTTGGTGCTATGACCTGATTGCAGGCAGATTCAGATTGTGTTACTAAGATTACTAGAGGTGTGCCCTTATGCTGTGGCAAGCAATCATGAGTCTAGGTCATCTGATTAGGACCTAGAGATTTCACAAACCTGATACTCCCAGTCTTTCAGATAGAGGAGATCAGATTTTATTGCTTGTGCCTGACACATAAGTAAAGGAAAAAGAAGAGCCTGAAATTTTCTAACTGACACATTCATGCTTTTTGTGCCACATATGTCAGATTTATTTAATGTTTGTTAGTAGCTGCCAAATCCCATAGCCTGATAGAAGTAAAGCTTCTGCTACTTATTCCCAGGTCCACCCAGTAGCAAGACTGAGCATGTGTTCCCAATAGAAACTCATGCACACAATATATATAAACATATACACACAGCTGGCAGCACAGACAAACACAGGCAGAATACACAGCTCTCACATGAACACAGTGCTAGTGGATTGATCCCTCTCCACTCTCTGGCTGAGCAAGATGGAGGTTTGTTATTGGGAAAATATGTATAAACACATACAATGTAGATGTCTCCAGCAGCTGGATTCACTCAGTCTGCCCAGTGTCAGACCCTTGATTCCAGTTTCCCCAGTGGCTGGCACTTGCACACAGAAGCGCACAAGGCTACAACCTCAATCTGGTTGCTGGTAGGGATCAGATATCTTTGCACACAGCAGCACAGACACAGACACACACATGGATCCACTGAGCAGCTGTGTTCAAACACTGGCACTTCCCCAGAAGGAATGCCCTCGCCACCCCTGCCTCATGCACTCATGCACATACAGTCTCACAGCCAATCCCCGGACCCCAAAAGCTCTCTGGAAGCCTACTGAGATCTTCTGATCCCTCCAGCAGCCAGCCCCCAGACCCTCTGGTCCTGCCAGGATCCAGATTTGGTATCTGACTGCAAAGCTCTTACCCTATCTATCATCATCTCTTCTCTGGCTGGCAGATATAGCAAAGACATGAAAATCATGAACACATTTCAAAGCACAAGGCACAGCAAAATATAGGAAACTAAGGCTCTCCAGGCATCAAAAAAAAAAAGTTCCATGGACATTTTACCACTGAAGGAGGTAAGTGCTACTACTTGCTGTGAATCACACACTTCCAGTGGTGCAGGATCTGATGCATAACTATTGCTTTCACTTCACTCAAAGTTCCTGTAAAGGGCTGGGTTCACATCAAATAAAAACTATGGTATTAGACACAGATGAAGGACCCTTTCTGAAGTGCAGAACAGACAGTCTTTAACAGTAAGAGTAGCATTGCTGAAAGTTGTGTGACATCCAAAACTGTGATTACAGGTTGACAAATCTTCTGAAGAAAGAGAGTGTCATGTGTCTATCTTCATCTAACACCAGGTAGATACAGGTTGCAGTTTAGAAGAAAAACGACCAGTCCTGGTAGCCTGATAGTGAAACAGGAAAACAAAGAATTACAGAAGGGAAAGGTTAACCTTTGAAGCATTAAACTGAAGGTCCATGTCACTCTCTATTCCGTTTGCACTCTGACCTTGGAGAAGGTTAACCCAGACAATTTTTATGTTCAGGTTTCACCATTAGGGGTTGAACACTTGGGATCAAAGGAACACATCACCAAATTAAGCTAATCAAAGGAAAACATATTTAGAAATTTTTGAATACAATAAGAAGAGAAAGAACTAACTTATGCGTGAATTTTCATGACTATTGTAATTTTTGACAGAAACTACTCTGGATACCATCACATTTTCTCAGTTATAAAAGAAGTTGATTCTCTATTTTAGTAATTAAAAGAAATCTAATAATTAAGCATGAGCAGTAACAGTACACTGGCACGTAATCTAAGAGACATCAACAGTTATCTATTTTAATAATGGTGGTTTTACACTGAATTTGAAAATTAGTTTAAGCTGTAAGAAAATATGCCGTAATCACCTTGAAAAGTTACAATGTTTCTCTAAGACCAGATGCACTGGTAAGACACTAAGATCTTCACTGCAATGGTGACTACTTAAATCAGTGAATGTTTTCAAATTTGTAATAGCTTAGGTAAAGTTGTTTGAACATTAAACAGTTATCTATAAGTGCTTGATGATAGCAATGTAAATTATATTGATTCTAAGATACAGACCTTTAGTTAACAGAAGCATGACATGAGAAATTTATGCTAGAAGGACATTATCCAGATAGGAGTTGATGGATGGGACTTTATGTAGAATTTTCTGATGGACAAGCCTGGGGGCACTTTAAGTCGCTCATACATGTGCACAGTACTAAGTTGCTGCCAGAGATTTTATTTGTGCTAATTGTTTCCCTTTTCCTCTGTTGCAAATGCCATGCTCCAGGCTGTCATTCATTCCAGATACCACATGAAGAAACAGGAGATAGAGGGCCAGGAAACATCCTTAGTCTGTGACTCAACAAGCAAGAAAATTGTGAGAACAGAGACAGAGGTTTGACTACATCTTCCACTCTGTAAATCCCCCTGAATTTACAAGTGTACAATTCTTTTACATGTTTGCTGTTAAAATCAACTCGATGCTCAATACTGAGAAACTAGTGAAGGCTCGTTACTCTTATGCCTGCACTTACAGTGTTGGCATAATTTTGTCTTTCAGAAAACTACATCTATTGCATTTGACTGAGCATACTGACACTTTAGAGTACCTTTTATTAATGCTTAACTCTGCTTGTGATCTTCTCATTGAATTTATACAGGTACCTGGAAACCTCTGCAGAAATGACTGGATAAATGTTATCTCATTGTAAAATTAGTCTTTTTGGAGCACAAAATGCAACTTGAACCAGGTAACACTTACATTAATGTGATCATATTAATTACAGGAGACTCATTTAGCATTGAAGGTATTATTGTACACACGTCAAAAATGTTCTTTGACATATCATATGTTTTATAAATTGTTGCATTATAATTACGGATTACTATTGGATTTCAGGTTAATTCTATTTGTCTATGTCTTATAATATAAAACTATCCCTTGGGAATGGATGAGTAATTTCATTTAGTACCAAAGATGGATGAGTCCCAATTATTTTCTTCTGAGGTAATCTGAACTTCCTTGTTTAGGACAAATCAGAGCTTTGAGTGTACAAGGCACATAGGACGGGGGCTGAGCAGCACTTAGCAGCAAAATGAGGCACAAAAACTCTGGTCACTTACAGTGTTTTTCTGGTAATTGTCTAAGTGAGTCACTTTACCACTGATTTTCCCATATGATTTTGTGCATGTAGTTTGGATAATGGGTAAAAGAAATTTTTCTCTGTGTCATGTAGCATTTACTCTAATGTGACTCATCAGTCTGCTGTGCAGAGCAATGATAGCTCAACCAGGTTGATGTTTTTAAAGCTAATGAGCCACTGATTGCTGTATGAGTGACTGAAGCTAACAAGATATGCTCTCTTCCAGTGATTTATAGTGATGAATTAATTAATATGATCCCAAATTCCATCTCCAGTGAAATACGTGCCTTTCCTGATAGCTTCATAACACTGAGCAAGTGCTGAATGTGTACACTGAATATGAATGAAGCTTTGCTAGTGATATGGCAGTGTTTGAATGATACTCTGTATGTTCATACATATACCTTCAATGCAAAGGTGAATAAAAACACTAGAAGGTGAAAATTGGTAACAGAATTCTGTGTGCATGAGGTCACAGAATCACAGAATATGCTAAGTTGGAAGGGACCTTACAAGGATCATGGAGTCCAACTCTCAGCCCTGCACAGGACTATCCCCAATTATCACACCATGCGCCTGAGAGAATTGTACAAAAAGCTTCTTGAATTTTGCCCAGCTTCATAACATGACACTTCCCTGGAGAACCTGTTCCAGTGCCCAACCACCCCGGGTAAAGAACCTCTTTCCAAATATTTAACCTAAATCTCCCCTGATAAACTTGAGGCCATTCCCTTAAGTCCTGTGACTGATCATCACAGAGAAGAGATCAGTGTCTGTCCCTCCTCTTGCCCTCATGAGGAAGTTGCAGATTGCAATGAGGTCTCCCCTCAGACTACTTTTCTCCAGGCTGAACAGACCATGTGGCCTCAGTGGCTCCTCATACAGCTTCCCCTCAAGGCCCTTCACCATCTTCTTTGCCCTCCTTGGACACTCTCTAAGAGCTTAATACCTTTCCTGTACTGCAGTGCCCCAAACTACACACAGCATTCTAAGTGAGGTTGCACCAGTGCAGAGCAGAGCGGGAAAATCTCCTCCCTTGACCGGCTGGTGATGCTTTGCCTGATGCCCCCCAGGACACCGTTAGCCCTCCTGTCTGCCATGGCACTGCCGACTTCATATTCAATTTACCATCAGTCAGAACCCCCAGGTCCCATTCCATGGCACTGCTTTCCAGAATCTCATTCCCCAGTCTATACATACATCCAGAGTTGCCCCTTCCCAGGTGCAGAATCGGGCACTTTCCCTTTGTCGAATGTCATGTGGTTGGCGATTGCCCAGTCCTTTAATTTTTCAAGGTCTCTCTGCAGGATCTCCCTGCCTTCAAGGGAGGCAACAGCTCCTCTGGGTTTTGTGTCATCAGCAAACATGCTTAGTACTCCTTCCAGTCCTGTATCCAAGTGATTTATGAAGATGTTAAAAAGCACAGGGCCCAGGATGGGGATCACCAGTCTGATGATGCCCTATTCACTGTTACCCTCTGTGTTCAACCCATGATCCAATTGCTCATCCACCATATGATGTGTTTATCCAGCTGTGTGCTGGACATTTTGTCCTGAAAGATCCTGTGAGAGATGGTGTGAAAAGCTTTAATGAAATCAAGAAAGATTATATCATCTGGTCTTTGAAAGCAGGACCTGAGAATGCATATTGGTTTCTTTGGATGACAAATGTCATTACCTGAAATGCTCCCTTTCCTCCTCATTTCCCGCAACTTTTAGTGCTGAGTGACACATCATATGATTTGGGATCTACCTTAGGTCACTTTGGTTGGCTGTCCCAGGTATGTCAGCTCCCAGGCTCTTCAACACATCCAGCCTACTGGCCATGGATTTCCAGGAGGATTTCCAGGAAAGCTGTGATGCTCTGAGAGTCCCACTCAGCAATAGTCAAACACTGTTGCATTATCAGCTCTGGTTTAACCACTAATCCAAAGCACGGCATTGCGTAGGAAAGTTAACTCCATCCCAGTCAGAGCCAGTACACCGAGGAATGCTGATACATGTTATTTATGTATTGCATTCATATAGCTGACCTTTGTGAGTCATCTTCTATTCTCTGTTGCTCAAATGAATTGCAAACTAAAGCTGTGGAACTGAGAAAGCTTCAGAGGATAAATTTGCACAGTAAAATATTGAGTTCAACTTGATTAGATAAATTAATGATCAGGCTTTTGGTAAAAAGCAATAGGGATTGTTTGCTAATTTTTATCATGCAAACAAAATGTCAAAGATCTTGGAAGCAATTCAGAGGAGAACTTATTAGGGGCGAAATGAAAAACATTAAAGGGATACTGGGAGAGTGGAAGAATTAAGAAGAAAAGAAGTTATTGCTAGCTTTCTGGCTGTCTTTTTTTTTTTTTTTTTTTGCATTGTAATGTAATTATTGTAATTCCATTTGAAGTGGAGTGTTTTACATGAAAAAAAATATCCTAATGACTGATCTTAAAAGAGAGACAATGGAACTATATTACAGAATGTTAAGTAACATATGTTTACCAGCTTTTCAGTGAGCTAAATAATAAAACAAATGTTTAATTAATGCATATTAAGGATCAACTAGCTACTTAGATTTTATGATTGTGTCTATATTCAATGAATTCATTTTTTTCATCATTGAAAAAATGGAGTAAAAACAAGACTGTTACAGTGATCTTAAGATTGCTACTTCTTGAGAAGACACTGTCCTGGCTGAGGCATTCTTTTAGTCACAGTAGCGTTAAAGATCATGAGATATATGTAAAAAATTATTTTTTTGTTTTTCACGTTATTGAATGCTATGTGTGCCAGCAGAATTTTATTTCACCCTCTGTTCACAATATAAAGCAACAATTGCTCAGACTGATTTTGCATTTTCTGAAACAAGAGGGAATGTATGGATGTTCCTCTATATATGATCATTTACTTGATTTACATTTTTGTTATGAGATAGTTATTTCTTAAATGTAGAAATGTGTATGCTTAATGTATCCTTCTCCACAAATTCTGTTTCTTTTAATTTTAATAGAAGGAGTGAAAGAAAAAGCTTAAAGGTCCTCAAAAATTTAAGCATTCAAAAAATTGTGCTCCTAGATACTTAATATACAAATCTCAGTTTTTAAATGGAACTGCTGTAAAACTCCACCATCTGTTAAATTAATATTTTTCTATTAGTTTTCTGTTTAAAAATTGTTCTCTAAAACCACCACAATCAGATTGTTCATTAGCAAAAACTTAGATTTGTATCTAATTTTCCAGAATCAGTACCCAATAGCTAAAGCAAGAAAATTCTCTAAGCCTTAGAACTCAACATTTTGTGAGAGAATTTTGATGAAATTATTCATATAATGGTTCCTGATGTTTTTTTGGCTTAGAATGGCTTCAATAAAGGACACCTGCTTTTATCTGCATGCTCTCAAGTTCTCTTTGAAAAATACCACAATTTAATCTTAGGGTCAGAGGAGACAAGAATGTAACCATATTAATCGGATGCTTAATACTGAGTAGCTCGTGGTATGACAGGTAGAGTAAATGCAGTTTTCAAATGCAGTAAAATAATAATAAAGCAGAGGATTGAGAATCTAGCAAAAATTATATAACTAACACAAACTCCCAAAATAACTAATGAATGTTGTCCACTGTTTTCTGTGATATTTTGGCATTCCTCAGAGTGATGTATAAGAAGAATGACTTTATCAAATTAGTAATATAAACATCAGCTTAGAGTTAGAAAAAACACCAATTTTTTGAGAACCATACCAGGAATATAAAATTTTATCTTTGACCTACATGACCTATCTTTATTTGTGATCTGTTCAGGAGGGTGTTTCCTTACTGAAAAAAAAAACCCCTTATTGCAAAAGATAAGTATTACAGTATCCCTCCCACTTCCAAATATTTTAAAAATTACTCACAGTACTAAGAATCCATATTATTGGTGTCTTGAGTATTTTTGACTAGTTCTCCATCAGCATATACTTAGTTTCACACTAGGATATTCTATTCAGCAATTTGCAAAGCCAGGGATGATGCAACACTAATTTGGGAATAAATTATCTGTATTTTTACGAAGGAAAGGGGGAGGGGAAGTGGAAGGGGAAGGGGGAG
>JAOXXN010000395.1:136261661-136272288 GCA_026770055.1 Myrmophylax atrothorax
GCATTTGGGAGAGAGTCTTGGGCACATGGTGTGCCTCTTGGGGATGGACCTGTGCAGGGACTCTTACAACTCAGTGTATTCTGGGTTTCTGCAATGTTTAAACAGCTGCTTACCAATGGGACTTAGTGAACAAATTCCTCTTTCAGGTTTGCTTCTTCACACAGCTTTTACTTTACTTAGTAAACTGCCTTTATCTCAACCCATGATTTTTTTTTATTTTCATGTTGTTTTCTACTGCTGTTCTGTTGATGTGGGCAAATGAGAGAGTAGCTGAGTAGGCATCTGATAGGCAATCAAGGTTGCCATGACACTTGGAAAAGAAAGAGTTCTGTGAGAAGATAAGCCTTGGACATAACAAAGTCTGCTAAAGATATAAACTCAATGCATTTATTTTGAAATCTTCCCATGTATTCAGTGCAAAGTCTGCCACATGGATATCACCAACCTTTTGCACTGTGCCAGGATAGAACACAAAGTTCCAAATAACAGAAATATAAAGCAAAACTAGCGAGTCAAAAGCTTTCTGTCTTGAGCAGTAAAATCTAATTTTTGCACAAATTAGAAACAGGGAATTTCACTGGAGAATTCAATAGATAAATCTCCTCAGAACCAATTATTAAAATAAAATAAGCTGAATTTTGAACACATCATGGTTAAGTAAAATGAAGAAATTCACTGGCATTGAAATTTCATATGATTTATGCTGAACATGTAAGGAGATAGAAGAAGCACTGAAAGAGATTAGATTTCTGATCTTTGTAAGTGCCAAGTAAATTTTAAAACAAAAGCAATCAGGGATAAATTTGTCTCTAATAAGATTGCAAATAGAATCTTTATGGATATAGATGCCTAAAATTAAAGAACCACATTAGGTTTTAGTTCAGATTTTCAATTCAAAAGAGGTAAACTGTATTTATTTTTTAAGAGATAAATCTATATAAACATAATTTCTTTTTTTTTTTTTTTGGCAACTTGGCTAAAACATGATTTTAGCAGTCCTGCAAAAGCTATTTTTTATTCAACAGGAGGAATAATTGGATTCAGGTTTTTTTGTTTTCCTCAACTCCTGAATCTTTAAAGGATCTGCACTTTGAAAACTTAATCAAAATATTATAGAGATGGGGCTTGCTCTTCCTTTGTTTCCCCACTCTATTGTGGGAAGCAATGTTAGCCAAAAGGTGTTCTTGACCATCTGTAGTGGGGAATTGTGTAGTTAGTGTCCAGGTACATGGAAGCAATATGTCAGTTATAAGACACTGCAATTTTTGCATAAAGCTACTAAAGTACTGTCAATCTTATTACTTCAAAAAACAACAGAAACAAAACCAAACCAAAAAATCCTGAAAAACCTGTGGCTGGTTTATTTTAAAAGGAAATGATCAGCAACTCTATAAAATAGAGTATTATAAGCCATAGAGATTATCTAATTATCTTCCACTAAATTAACCTTTTATCATGTTATAACCATACTGTCATGACTAAAATGCAAGCATTACCAAAAATGTGAGTAAAATAATCTTTGAAAAATTCAATCATTTTCAGGTACATTTTAGATGGAGGAGAAGTTTGCTGTTTTTCAGTTGACTGATAATGTCTGGCACTCCAAAACGCAGAGACCTGTGCTTGGGAGGGTGGCTGCAGTGCATGCTGCTATTAGCTACTAAAATTTTACAGGCAAGCAAAAAAAAAAACCAACCCCAAACCCCCCCCCCAAAAACAAAACAAAACAAAAAAAAAACCAAACCAAAAAACACCCCTCCCACACACCAAATTTCAGCAGTGTTACTTTGTGCCTTCTCATGCCTTGGGGCAATGCAGGCAGGGAGGATGGGTGAGTTTGCCTGATCTGTGCCTGATATATACAGCTCTCCAGAAAGACTGAAGACACCAGCATAAATTACCAAGTAAACATTTTGGAATATCAATAAGATGAAACTGAAAAGGACTTCTAGCCTATTCCTTTGTTTGTGCAGGCTTTACCACAGATAGACTGAGAAACTACAAACTGATATCTCACTGGAACATATCTCTCCTGCTGCCTTTGGCCTAGAACTGTTCCAATATTTTTCACATGCAGCTAAGTACCTTCCTGTAGCATTTTTAAACTAACATGTTGAATTTAGATCTTTTATGAGTTCTTAGTACAATCAAATACTGTTTCCATTATGTATCACCCATTAGCCTGAGGAGTTAAAATTCACTGTTTTCACAAGGTTTGAGACAAAACAGAAAAATCATTCAGAAAAATTGAAGGGATTAGGAATCTGAAAATTACTAGTCTGATCTCTAAGGAGGTCTAAGCTTATGTTTCAGTCTCTGTCATCCCATCAGTGTTTTTGACATACCTACAAAAATGATTTAGCTGACTTTGGTTTTCCTACTCTCAGTGAGTCAGCTGCTGTATCACTTTATATCATCACTTGATTTTTTTGTTTCCACACAGCTTACTGAAGGGCTAAACCTGAAACTTTGCATTCTGACACTACCATAACTAATTTTTGTCTGTTCTCCACCTCTAAACACTGAGCCACTGCAATTTTGATCACAAGATCTAGCTGAATTCTACTTTTCAAAAATCTTGAAATGCGTATCTTGAAAGGGTAACATATTTCCATATTCTTTATTTATGTTGAAAATATGTTTCTCCATTTTTTGTTGTTGTTGTTGAGTTTTTTAATTTGGTAAAACAGGATGACGGTGAGCTATGCCATAAAATACCAGTCATGCAATTCTATTATTCATTACTTTTTTACCTCCTGTCTTCCGGTTTTCTTTTGCACAGACTGTCCTCCATTGCACAAATAAAAAACATTATTGCAGTGATGGTTTCTATCAACTATCATGGGAACACATGTCATATATATAAAGCATAATTTTAAGTTTTATATTTGTCCTTTATGGATGATAAAATGTACAAGAGTCTATAACCCCCAAAGTTAACAGAACTTGCAAGGGTACTTTTGAGTTTTGGAAAAGCCAGTGGATCTTAACCATGTGAGAAAGTGTTCTGTAATAAAGGACATCTCACTGGCTCACACTTATAGTATATTTCTTTACTGGGAGATGTGATAATAAAAGTCCTCCAGTGAGATTTATGAGCACAGAAACATAGTATGACTGTGGTTTAGTATTGCAAGCATTTGAAAAAATAGAGGAATTTATTGACAGAATAGATTTTTTTCTTAAATTCATTTTAAGAGAGAGAATAAAATAAGGAAACATACAGAAGAATAAAGGAAGAAGTAAAGGAAGGCCTTTCATAAAGGGCTAAAAAGCAATTTTATTTCAATCATAAGAATTTAATAGGACTATTTTCCTAGTATGATAGATATCTCATGCGTATCTCAACAGTTAAGACTTACTCTTGCAAATTCAACAAATGTACATTTCTGTCTCTTCAAAAAGTATTATAGTTTTACTAAATACCATATTCAGTTTAAAAAATGAGCCTAATGATGAAAATGTTTCTTTTTTTCAAATTAAATCTTTATAATCTTTTTCTTACAGCTTACTAATTCATACTGTAAAATATGTCACTGAAAAAATAGCGTTCATTTTTCTTGTTTCTAACTGCTCAGAACAAATACAAAAAGTTAACAACATAAAAAGCTATAAAGAAGTGGTTGTATTTTTATTCTATATGTTAACTGCCAAAGGCAGGATAATATTTTCTGCAAATTAAGGTATTTTGATCCAATCTCCAGAATGTGACATTTATTATTAAACAAAATGCATCTTTGTATTATATGAGAATACATATTTTGAGTTTGTTTGGCTAGATTTTTAAGTCACAGTTTTTTTCAAAAAAAGAACAGGACCAACTAATTAGTTGCCATCTTGAGACTCTAACTGGCTGAGCAGTAATTTTTTTTTAATTAATTGATCTGCTTGAAAGATAAATTGAAATAAACAAAACAAAAAAAACCAAAACCCCCCTTAAAATCTACCAAACAATGCTGTAACCAAACATACTGTTATGTTTAAGTCCTTGCAGAACCTGAGGCATAGTTTCTGTAAACAAGGGAGTGAAAATTAATCTTTGGGCAGGGGAAGAAGTATGCTGTAGTGCATGTGTCTTTTTTAGATATTTGTATTTTCTACAACAGTTCTTAGGAAACATAGCCACATTTTGAGGGTACAGAGATCATGTGGCAAAATGACCTATTAAAATTTACAAAATTTTTGTTTACAGAACATGTAGTTCTGAGTTCAAATGCCATCAATATCCTATTAACTTATGTCCTGAAGCAAAATGAACTAAAATGTAGATTCAAATAACAATCATTAATCTGCCACATATTCTGTCACTAGAAAAAATTGTTGTTGCTACTTTTTGTCTACCTTTGTGTAGTAATCAGAAAAAAACCCTGATGCTTGTATGAGTCTTTGGGGGTTTTGTTTTGTTTTTAAAATCCCTCATTTTTATGCATATGTCAAACTGATAAAATGTGAACTTTCAATTTAGTAAGCAAAGGAAGTGCATCGAAGTGCAATTGATCTTTTTAAGCAAATCTTTAATGCCTTTCCTCACTGGTTGGTTTATATTTCCAGCAGGAAGGGAAAAGAAAGAAACACAAGATGAATGAACAGCTTAAACCATAAATGTCAAATTGGACTCTACCAAAAACAATCATAGACTGTCTTGTACAAAACCACCACATCTTTCCAGAGAACCTAATCCAAAACTGAACATGTTAGGAGCTTCACATTGTAATGGAAGCACTTCTTTCTCCCATCCTGGAATTCCAACCTTTTCTACTGCATTCTTTTGCAAGTTTTAAAGAGTAGACTGGAACTGGACATTCAGCACATGGTTAAAATCAATATAGCTTTACAACTATGAATACCCAGGCAGTGTCTCGGTAGAGTTATCGACTTCATGAAAGCATTTGGGACAAAAGTTTCAAACTGACCAACCTGACAATATAGTACAACCACTGAGTGGTTGTTATACAAATGTTATGAAAATTAGACACTTATGAGTCATTTGTAGCAGAAGAAATGTACCAAAAAGTTCAAACTACACCACATTGTTGCAGGTGCATGAGAGGCAGGAAACTGCATGGGGAACTGGTGCAATATGAGGAGTAGCTATGAGGTCACTTGGCTTATTCAGCCTAGAAAAGAGGATATTGAGGGGGGACGTCATCATGGTCTAGAGCTTCCTCACAAGGGAAAGTGGAGGGGCAGGCACTGATCTCATCTCTGGCGAACAGAGTAGGACACGAGGAAATGGCATGGAACTATGTCAGGGAGATTTAGTTTAGATATTAGGAGGTTCTTTAGCTGGAGGGTGGTTGGGCACTGCAACAGGCTCACCAGGGAAGTGTCATGGCACCAAGCCTGGCAGAGTTAAAGAAACACTTGTACAGGTCTCTCAAGCACATAGTGTGATATTTGGGGTTGTCTCCTGCAGGGCCAGGCATTGGACTTTGGTGATCCTAGTGAGTCCTTCCAACTCAGGACATTCTGTGATTCTACAAAACAATTTTTGGGTAAATACAGGAAGCAGGTCTGATGAATGCTTCTGGGAGCATTTTATGTAAATTAAAAAATGATGCAGATACTGACAAGTGAAGTGTATTCAGGAAGGAACAAAATCATATGCACATTCTTTATATACCTTAAAGAATATACTCTTCATCAAGGCATATTAGACAATGTAAAATTGGAAAGTGTTAGACACTGAAGGCAACTCATGTTTTTTCAGGACCACAGATCAGTGGTGTCTGGAAAGATAATTCAGAGATGTGAGCAATCAGCACACGCTTTACTCTTGTTGTTTCTCACGCACTTTCTGTTGTTCTGTTGAAAGGCTTTGGGATATACAGAACACTGATCCGACATGATCATTTGTAAAGTTTTGTATTCTTCAAACTTTTACAACCTTCAAGCAATATTTTCTACTTTGATACAGTCAAAAATATTCTCCACTGAAGTGATTTTTCTAGACCAAGACAAACAAATTAGCACATGCTTGTACTGCTGTGACACCTCTCAACTCTTTTTGAGGTGAGTGGAGCTTTTAACTAATATTCTGCAGTGCATTCTTTCATTCCTTTGACATTATTAATTTATTTGCTGGTTTCCCAATCATCAAAACGTAGACTTGCATTTGAAATCCTGACCCAGCATTTTCGAGGTTGAGAATAATATTTCAGGGTCTCAGAAATATGCTATTAACTCAGAGTTTAACTTCCAAAACATTCATTGCAATACCTGAACCATCCTATCCAAGACAGCTGAAATTCAAATTTTCGCAGTATGGTTGGATACTACCTGTAATGGCTGGAAATTGCACTGTGACAAGACCTGTGTCTCACTGATCAACATCAAAAGTGGATCAGAAAGATTTGAGCATACATCTATGCATAAGAGCAGCCCAAATATAAGCTTTTCATTTTACTGTTACATTGACCGTGCACAGAGTTGTTGCTTTTAAAGCAGTTAAGGATTTCTCTGATCTGTGCTATTCCAAGCAATTGAAATATAGAATTATGTTGCTGTAACCCTACATAAACATTTGTGCAGAGGAATAATACCAGGATGTATGGAATGTCACCTTTGAATGTGCATTTCCTATGCTCCAAGACAGAAGACTTTGACTACAGGATTTGGCCCACAGATTACGTTCAGGTCTTTGTCATGGTATTTTAACTAATCTGGAATTTGTAAATCTGTTGGCAGACTCTATTTGACTTTTTCAGTTAGTGTTTCTGTCCAAATTATTGCTTGGACATGTTTTTTTTCTCTCTCTAAACTGTTTTAATGATTTGAAATAATTGTATACTCACCAAGGTCATCTAAGAAAGAATACATCAGTAGTGTTGCAAACAGCTGCACACAGCTCAGGAGTTTATATATTTAAAATGTATAAGCATATTTCAGTGACATTTTTATAGGGCAATACTAGAATATTCCATTTAAGTTAAATAAGTGTATTCCCCCAAAAAATTAAAGACTATTTTTTCAGTGGTGATCACATATACACTGCATTTTTGTGGTGGAACATCACATAGGGTACAAAGCATTGTAAGTGGTTATTTGTTGCAAAATTGATGTTGTTCTGTGATAACAAAATACTCAGAACAGGAGACAGCAGTAGAGACAGATAGGATTTTGTATACAGCATTATTCTACTGTAGGCCTGAATGTGTTTAGAATTACTACTTTTTTTTTTGCTTGTGCTCATGATATTGCATTTATCTGTTTTTGAAAGTTTATTAAAGTCTTCACAAAAAAGATTATTTTCTGTCTCTTTTTGTTATTACAAAGTATCTGGGTGTACTGTCTGGAAAAATCCAAGACAGATTGTCTTGAATCCAATTTGTTTGATATAGAGCAATAGTATGTGAATTCAATTTATAGATATTGGTGGGCCCAAGCTGCAATAGTGCTATAAACCTAAGCTTTATATATTAAACACAGTTTTATGCTTTTTCATGTTCCTAACCTAAGCAATTAACCAACCATTATATGTAAGAAATGCACATTATGTGCTATTTCTTTGTTCAGTTGACCATAAAATCAACTTTCTCCAGCTCCAGATTCACATTTCTTTAAATGATCATGCATGAGTTTTTTATAGCCAATAGGTCTTCAGTGCTGTGATTGTGCTCCACCTCTTATTTTTTCATTCTTCATAGAATAAGTGTTCGATACTGTGATTCTACCATAAATGAAAATAAAAATAGACTTAGATCTGGTGAATTAGAAAAATTGCTATCACAGCTAAAATAATTAAGACAGAGCTGTTGGAGGGTATAGAAATGTTCAGAGGGCAAACCTGGCAGGTTTAAGTCCTGAGGCACTGCAAACTCCATCCAAAACTGATGATTTGTTAATAGCAACAGCTGTAACAAGTATTACAGGGCTACAGGGCCAAAGTGTATACATGTGAACTTGGAATGTAAAATCCCATTGCATTCTACACAGAAGTAGTCTGTACAAGTAATAGAGCCTGGAAGAAAATTTGTTTCATTCTAAAGTAGGTCTCCTAGCCATGGGTCAGCCTAGATGCTTTATGCGGCAGAATGGAGCTTAGGCATGTAGCTCACATGCAGACACAGGTAGAAGGCTAAATTTAGATGTCTCTAAAACTCTCAACTCTTCTGATGCAGCTGAAAAACCTGACTCTTAGATAAATGTTGAGTTGACTCTTTTCCATTTTCCTTCTGGCCTGAGGTTTCTACAGTTTTAACAAGAATGGTGAGGAAAGGAGTTACTTGGGATTCATTAAAATGGAGGGAAGCTTCCTAGAATATGTGTTATGTAGATCCAGTCCACTTCAGAGTATTAGCTTTCTGAATGATCTAACCAATAGATGGGCAAAAGACAGAAAATTGTAACAAACAATTTTGGTTGGAATTAGGTGTCAAAGCCCAAGAGGAGTATTGGGTTCCTAAACTCTCCTTGTGAAGACTAGGCATACCTCTGCAGAGGTGCCTATGAAACACTGGATCAATTAAAAGTATTATTTTATTGGGTCAGGACCAATTTGTGTGTGTGTGGGTAAAGGGTCAGACTGCAGCCCACATGGAAGCCCTGTAACTCACAGGGCAGAGCTCACAGAGCCCAGAAGGAGTAGCTATCAATCAAAAGGGCAGCCTAGTAACCGAACCACAGCATGTCCCCTGGAACTCCTAGCACAGCCTCTGATTAGCTACACCATCCCTCAGTCCAGCCTGGATGCACTGACTGGTCAGTGAGCCAGTTGTTTCACCTGGGAGGGGTGGCCATGGTGGCCAGAAACACAAGTAGAGAAGCACACAGGCTCTATTTCTCTCTCACTCTTCTAGGACCTGCCATCACCATGCAAAGTCAGACTTCCATAGGACTCTTTGGTGGTAGCTATTTAAATAATCTGTTTTTTTCTTATTCTCTTCTATTCTTACTCTCTCTTTCTCTTAATCTCTTTCTTCTGCTCTTTCTCTTAATCTCTTTCTTTACTCTTTTATTAACATTTTGCATAACTTAAAATCAAGTGCATGGATTTTCTAAGGTATATGTGTTGGCATGTGCTGGGTTGGTGCTTAGTGAAATGCTCTATTTTGTTGTATGTTAGCCCTTTTAAACTTTTGTAAAGGTTCCTTATTTTCTCCCTAAATTAAGTCTCCCAGCAAAACATGTGCAACATTCTCTATGCAATGCCAAGGTATTAAAGAACCAAAGACTGCATAAACTCGGTGAGTGAACTTTTGGAGTCTTAAATATATTTTTAAAACTGAAATGCCTGGGTAAGCTTGTGGCTTGGATCTGAGGTCTTACAGTGCCCTCACTTCATCTTGTGGAGTTCTGGGATGCCCAGAGAAGTAAACAGATGTGGTTGCTGCCCAAGGCTTGCAATACATAAATCATAGGTAAACTTTGTTTTGTCTTAGATGTGTTGCACAAGTTCATACAGGAATTCGGCCCTGGAACAGAAGTTTGCCAACTAGCTTAATCACAGAACAGTGTTTGCATATTATTTAAACAAAAGCATACTCTTTTATGGAGAGAGGGTTAGTCATGGCACCTAAGTCGACTCGACTTTCTTCTCAAAGTAGACCACTTTTCTGCTGAGAATTACCTGGGAGACTCGTATTCTGAGCAAGGACCTTAACTGAGAGACCAAAACTAGAGAGAGTGAATTCCTCCCTTTGACCTCTGTCCCTTACTAGTTTTTATAGAGGAAATCCCAGATTTTAGAACTTTTACACAGTTATGGCATGTATGTCAGTCCCCACATATACTATACTATTTAGTCTTAAGAAGAAATTTCTACAGCCTAGGGTATCTAGAATTGGTGGCATTTTTAAAATGCTTTTACTTCTTAAAAATAAAAAAAAAAATTCTGAAGAAAGGCATTTTATTGTTTTAGGCACTGTAATAAATTGATGTAGACAACAGACTTAAAATCTTACTGTTAGCTCTGATCCGATTGTTGAAATAAATATCATTGGTTTTCAATTTTTAATTTTTTTTTTTAAGAAACTAGTATTAGAGCTCATATACTATCCCACAAAGTAGAGAGGAAATTTTTTTTCACCCCTGTGGCCATATGAAAGCATTAAAAGACTCAAAGAAGAAAAGAGAATGATTTTTAAGAAAAAACAAGAAGAAAAAATATGTGAAGCAGGATAAAAAGATAGAAAAATCCTAGCTGTAAACCAGTTAAATGAGTTTATATGATGGAGGGAACAGATGAAGATTTAAATCTTGGTAGCTATGAAGTTGAATGAACAATGCTAAACTTTTAGAGAACCTGCAAATCATTTAAACTGTAAGTTAAAACTTATCAAGTCATGACAGAATATGTTTTAAGGAGCAATACTCTTGTTTCAAGATTGCCTAAGGTTTTGTCAAGTTGGGTTAACCAAGTTAAAGAGAACTCAGATTCAAATATGAAGGTACGTTGGGAGTATCTCCAAACCACAATTCCTATTCTAACACAACCCCTCAACATTTTCTATCCACCTAAGTTCCCACGCATGTTAAATTACTTACATTTTTCCTCGTGAGAGCAAAGCTACCACATTTAATTTGCTTAAAAAAAAAAATCAAAGAACAGTAGAAAGATCTGTCACAACAGTGTTTTATTTTGTCCCACTGTCCATGCGCATTTAATCCTTGAGTAATTAATTAGGTC
>JAOXXN010000395.1:136272388-136292153 GCA_026770055.1 Myrmophylax atrothorax
ACACACACTCACAGTGTTTTCGTGATCTTTTTCCCCATTTCTAAAGTGTCCTGTTTTTCACATACCTTTCTTCCTACATATATTAAGCTACATCCTAATTTTGTTAGAAAATGTCTTTGATGAGGAGTATTACTCTTTAGTTGGAAAACTGCTCTGGCTTGGCAAGAAGAGTTTCTCACTGCTGTATGTGGAAGACACTGTGATTAATACTGGTCTTCAAGAGAACTACCTAATTTTATCTGTTATGAAAATGACAAGTGAAAAAGTGGATTTATCTTTTTCTTCTTATTATTTGTGGTTTTGCACTAAGTAGTGAAAAACATTCAATTCTTTTAAAGAATTAAATCATCCACTGAGAATCCTTGTTCACTTAATAGTTCTGCCTTTTGACAGGAATATAACAAAAAACCAATATGCAGGATTAAAGGCAGTTGGTAAACAAAATCATGATCATCACAAATTACTCATACAGTGCTCAGCATGTGAGGAATCGCAAAATTATTTTTTTCCACTTTAACAAATTGATTCCCTCTTTTTGCCGCTTAGGGATTTAATGCTTTAATTTTTTTTTTTTAATCTTTTTTTCTCTTTGGGTGGATTCCTTCTATTTGAGACACTCTCATCGTACAGTGTACTATTAGAATAATACATCAGATAACTGCAGGTAAGCCTCTGTTCTGCAGTGTGTGAGTCACAAGCCAAGAGAAAATTTCAGAGGAGTTCTTTATGAGATAAATTGTTTGTTTTGGTTTGGTTTGGGTTTGGTTTTGTTTTTTTTTTTTTTAACAAGGCTATCAATTCTCAGCGTTTGTTTTCCATCTGCAATGTACTTGTATTCAAGAAAGTAAAAGAAAATTATGTATAGACAAAGAAACGTTTGTGTGAAAGCTTAGTTTAACAAAAAGTAAACCATCTGAAAAATTAAACAAGCCATTCCAAGTATAAGAACAGTTGTGGTCCTGTTTTTCAGTGACTCCCATATCTAATAACTAATTAGATCATTAATCTTTCTCTTCTTAAGGTGTAAGCTGGGTCTTTTCTGACATCACCCATTTCATCTTATTTGCTTTTTCACCAAACTTGCAAGAAACACTCATCTTTTAACTTCTACTACTGGATCACATTTTGTCAAAATGTAAGTTACTAGGAGCATATACATAAAAATGTAAGTATAGGGGTTGACAATAAACAAACAAAAAATGAATAATGGAAAAATATATAAATATATTTAATGTATAAATAAATAATTGTTAATAAAAGCACCTAAAAACATTGCCAGAAAACTGACAGTAGAAATTTTGTTGGAGTGACTAAGGAGATTGGAGCTCCCACATTTAAGCCACCATATGTGTAATGTGCTCTCAGTCATGCCTGACACACAGCAGAGTGTGCAGCAGGTCTCTACAGCAAATACCACCTTCAAGAACACCCTTTTAATGGTGCAGTAGCAGTTATGGAAAAATTACCCTGTTAACTCAATAACCATTTAAAGGTACTTCTACAGTGACACAGCTCTCATTGTGTAGCTCTGATGTAAGTGGTCTGCAACTTTTTTTAATCATGTACAAGAACTTCGAAGAAGTTAAAACATTTACGAAAAGAAGAGCATGACATGAGAGGAACTTTCCAGGGATAAATAATTTTAGAAAGTGAAGACAGTTATTAAGGGAGAGATGCAAAATTTCTGCTCAGTATAGTATCTTGGCTCAAAAAATAGTCTAGACTTGTTTGATCTAAGCATACAGCAGATAGAATGCATTCAAACAAATACTCAGGTTTTAAATGTTGGGGCAGTTGGGATTTAAATAAAGTTTAAAATAAAGGGTATAAATTATATTCTTAAACCACAAGGTTACTTTTTCTCTCAGAACTTAACATTTGATAACCTTTGAGGTTTGCTTGATACTAAAAAGTGTTCATTATCTTTGGTCACATCTAGTTTAAACCACAGAACCCTAGGGGTTGCCTAGATTTAATTGTCTCTAAAAGTTAACATAATTTATTACGTCTACTGTGAAATGGCTAACTTACACATAAGAGCAAGATGCTCTACTAAATGCACTTCTATTGTCAAAGTCAACTGCTTCTGGCAGTGCCGTTTCTGAAACACTACTGATCAAAATGTAATGAGAACTGACAGGCAACATCACAAATGTTCCATGGTAAACACTCTGTTAGACTAAGAATTAAGTGAGTGCTACTGATTGATTGCTTCTACATTAGTGAAGTCTAGCAGAAAGAACAAGGGTTTCTTGACATTCCCTTACACATTGCAGTGAATAAACCTGCACATATATTGGAAATAGCCAGCTACTCTGAAATACATAGAGGTGTGTATATAAATTTCTTTCAACATAAATCTAAGTATCAAACACTAAACCACAAACCTCATCTTTTCCTTTGTTGCACAGTTGTTGTATCTGTATCACTCAGAGAAACCGAAAAGAGTAAATTAAGGGAAATGGTCTCACAAAGTAATATCCCAATTCAGGACAATTTTTTTCTAACTTTCAGTACTCTAGTTTGACTCATGGACAGGCCCAATTTATAGGTGTCATGCTCTATTCCTCAATTAATGAGAAAAAGATAAAGCTCTAAATTCTGGCTGTGTATGTCTGTAACTGCAGGGATCAATATAATCATTTGAAGTGTATGTGCTTGGATGGGTCTGTGACCATTACTTTTTGTCCTATTCATTGTGGACACAGCAGTCTAATTCCTTCCTACTGACAGCCTTTAACGTACCATTATGTCATAATTTAAGCTTTCTCTTCTGTTTTAAACAATACCAATTATTTCTTTCAACAGCTCTGTTACTCTCCACTGGACTATTTCCAACTAATTTAATGAATTTGAAGGCTCAGTGCTTTTCCTTGAATTTTAATATACTTTACAAACAGGTTCACATTTTTCTCATATAGCATCAAAATGTTTAATTACAAAACTGAGTAGTAGTAAACCTAGAACAGACTTCTTAAATGCCTTGCTTGATACAACTTTCAGTTTAAGGACTATTCAACATTGCTTAACTGTCTACTTACCCTCCTATTTTGGTTTCATGTAGACAATGTTTGCCTGACTTTCCTATGAAAATTTTAGAGGCATTCTGATCTCCGATTCTGTATTAAAACATGACACTTGTTATTCTTATCTTACATACAAGAACTTTTGTCCTGTCATAAAAAGACATTAAGCTGTTTTGATTTGTTTTGCTCTTGACAGATGAATTTTGACTGTTAAAAATAGATGGTTTATTTTGTCTTTCAGGTTTTCTGCATATTTTTTGTACACTGAAGCTAGGCTGAATGAGCTACAAATCTCTGATCATCTTATTTTAGTTTTAATCTTTTTTCTTATTAGTTTTTTTCTTCAAAGACAGCATATACATTTGTAACTTTCTAATCTTCTAGAATTTCTTTCTTCTTGAGTTCTAAATTATAATTTTTTGAAAATACACCATAATCCTTATGCAGACTATATGAATAGCTATAGGTCCAGTTCATTTGAGACTTTTCACAAATCTAAGCATTCTAATCTTCACTTTAACTTCCACATTTATATGTGCTGTTAGTGGTATTAAGCTATTGCCACTACTTATGTTAGTGTAAGCTGAGCAAGAGAGCTTCAAAAACTTGCCATTCCTGTCATTGTCTGTTATTCTTCTGTTTTCACTGAATACCTCACAAAAGCATTGCTTGATTGTATTCTACTAATATACATACATATTTTTCTTTTTTTTTTCTTTCCTGTCACTCTCCAGTGGTTTATTCTGTGCCTTATCCCTCCTGATTTTCTCCTGTCATGCTATAAGGGTTTGTCTCAATCTTTAGCAATCTCATAATTTCCCCATTGTCGGATTCCTTCTTGAATTTCAGACAGTTGTAAAGTTGAATTTAGTCAGATTAAACTTTAATTTTATTTTATTACATATTGCTTTACACTCTGATTTTTCTCCACTAAATTCCTTTCTCTTCAATGTGTTTTTATAGAACTAGAAAATCATTTATCTTAAATGCCCTTTATAATTCCCTCCAAAAATGCCCAATCAGAGGTATAAAAGCAACTCTAACTGTGACATTTCTAGCTTCTGAGTACTTGCCCTCAGTAATATATTGCAAAACGATATAAAGGAAATGAAGAGGCAAAACTTGTAGCTTTACGTACCTTTTCCCTGCCCTTCCCAAAAGTTCATTCCAATAATTTTACCTTTAACACACACCAATATAGAAATTTAGGTATTAGCAATGCACTCCTGCTTCCTATGACACAATTAAGTCATGGTAAGAAAATCTTTATAAAATATCTTTAATTAAAAGTGAATTGATTAAATAAAAGTTCTTTTTTGAGATAATAGATTTAATGAGTGTGCAGTTTTCTAAGCAAAGAAGTTTCTATTTAGTCTGATTTTACAAAGGACTCTTCATAACTTGTATAGAGTTAAGAAAATCTTCATACATTGTTAGCTTTAGACATGGAATGACTGAGACTAGTTGGGAAGCTGAAGTCAAATGTTATTGACTCTAGTCTTTAAGCTTGCCTTTTTTGGTTAGTAGATTCAGAAAGGACAGTAGCAACATTTATAACTCAGTTTCCCTAAAAAGTGAAGATGCATTTATGTTGATCAGCCCAACCTGATTAAAACTTATGCTCTTTTTCAGTATTCATTTAAAAAAACCCAACCAATCAAACAAACAAATAAACAAACAACAACAAGTTGTGCAAAAATATGGATACTCACAGAAGATGAGCTCTTTTTCAAACTCCATCTGTTTACCACTGATTGTTTAATAAAAATACAGGCAGCATAGACTGAGAAACACCAGTGCTCCTAAAGGCTATTACCTTGTTTATCTAATTTATTAAGCCAGGCAAAATATTTCCATCCTCTTTGCATTTGTTTGTACTTATATATAAATTTCCAAAAGCAGCTGACCTCCCAATATCCTTTGCCTATGTGAACAGAGAACTTAAAATCATTCTTACAACTCTCAGATCATATCTAGAAAACACAGATTATGAAGCTGAAGGTAGTCCTGTAAATTGAACTGCTCTTGTAAATAATTCTACTTAACCAAGACTACTGACCTAATTACACAACAAATTGCAGGTGATTGCTCTATTTGATCCCACCCTTAGTACATAGCTAGGGAAATGGTCAATTTAATTCCAACTGATCTGATGGTAAAGTCACATATTTCCTATCCTTTTTATATTAGAAGAAAACACCTGAAAAAGAGCAGAGATGTGTACTTGTAAGTGAAGACTAAGGAAAGTGGTACATAATTAAAATATCTGAAAGTATCAACACCAGCATTATTTAGTATAGACTTAGAAACTGGGGGTTGTTCCGACCCAAGAGCAGCACCTTGCATTTGGTCTTGTTAAGCCTTATGAGATTCCCATGGGTCCACTTCGTGAACTTCCCGAGGTCCCTCTGGATGGCATCCAGTCCTTCAGGTGTGTCCAATACACCACTTAGTTTAGTGTTATTAGAAGTGTGAAACTTTCCTTAATTTTATTAAGTTGCATTTACTCTCTAGAACATCTGCATAAGATGTAATCTTCTGTCAGTTGCTTGTTCAGCAAGACAGGGTCTTCCAGTACACTGCTATGTGTCTGATCATCACACTAAATTCTTTTCTCTGTACCTGCAATATTATGAATCTGTCTTTGAAGTGCAAATAGATCTATAGAGTATCAAACTGACCTTATGGAGAGTCATTAAAAAATCCATTCTCACAGGGATTATTTTGTCCACTGGAGATACTATGTCCATGTTTGCCATTTAAATGTTTGCATATCTTGGGTAGTTTGTTATCAGTTAATGAGTACACCTATTTTTCCTTCTATTCATTCTTGTAGGTCTCTTGCTTTTCCCTTTCTGTGAAATCGCTCAACAAAATGTCTACATATTTCATTAAAAAATTGATTGTAGGAGAGCTTCCAAACTTTTTGACCTTTAGATACAAATCGAAAATACATCTTCCATCTTGTTGTTAATATTGGGCCATCCTCCACAAGACTAAGGCATCATCTAAAACCAGAGGTCTTTACTCTATTTGTGCATGGATGTCAACAACTCCTGTTCTTTTTATTATTGGGTAAATTTTGTTATTGGTCTGCTTTATCTTCTCAGAATTAAACATGTTTCCAAGCCTCTGGTTATATTTGTGCCATTCGCTGACATTTTTCTACTCTGCCAACATCTTTTTTCAAGTAGGAAGGTCTCTACATCCTGTAAATATCAGTGTTATTAATTATATCTAAAAGGAAGACCAACCTTCTACTCTGATCAGTTTTCCTTTTCTGATACAAGAATCTAAACAGCTAAATTCCTTAATTAAAGAAGGGGAACAAGGAACTCCCTTTCAAAATGTTATTTACCATAATCCCTAGGTCTTTTTCAGTATCTATACTGACAGCATGATTTACCATCTTGAAATTGTATTTATGGATTTTTTTTCTCCTCTGTGACCTTTCAGCTTTAGTGAAAGAAACTTGTGATGTCTTAAAGCACAGATTAAGACAAATTTGTTTTAATGAGAAGTTCAGAATAATTTCTAACCTGACCTACCATTTATTAACCAGACCATCATGGTTTATTATTTTCTGCAGCTTTTTATCACAGTTTTATATTATTTTTAAGTCATAGTAAATAAAACACTAAATCAAAAGGAGATTTCTTGTTGCTTGATGGCATACACCAGTTAAAATTTTCAGTGATCTGGTGTAGTGTCTTTATTTCTGTGATGGGGTAAATGAAACAAAAAGTGCTTTTCTTTGCTGATTAGGATCTTTAGCATGTAGAATGTATGCATATAATAGCCATGATGATGACAAACGTATATCAATGCTTTTCCAATATGAGAAAGATGCTGACTGATAGTAAATGCAAAGAAATCTAGGAAGAATAAAAGAACAGTTAAACAAGAATGAAATTTGTTCTAGAGAAAATAACCAGCATACTGGGGAAAAATGAATATGAAAATATGGGTTAAAAATTAGATTGGACAAAGATATTGTTTTCCTTTCCTCTGTTTCTTTCAGTAATATTATTTCCCTTCCTCTCTTGCTTTCATTAATATTACATGGTGTTGATGCAGTGGAAAAAAAAAATCTATAAAATCTGACCTATTAGAACATAAACTAATGCAATGAGTCCAAGGCAGATTATTGGAAGAGGCAAAGAAGAATAAGAAAGCAATACTTTTTTCCTAAAGGTATTCCTACTGAAAAATACAATAGGGTAATTTTTGAGTTGGGATTTTGCAGAAATATTCATAAGAAGGCAACTATTTCATGAATAAAACAGATAAAATAAGTGACAAATAGCATGCTAGCATGTTTAAAATTAAACACAAAAATAATTAGAATGCCAGTTACATAAAGTGAATAATTGTTGAGGTTAGAGTGTAGGAGAATCATAATGAAAAGTTTTTCTCAAAGCATGATGCATCACTTTCTGATGTATTTCAGTCTTAATGTAAGAAAAGGTCCTGAAGCATTAATATTTTTTGTTTTAAGGCATTTCAATAAATGAAGAGCTAGACTCATGGAGGAGTTAAGCGCTTTACAAATTTAACTATTGATTCTCCTCATGTGCTTGTGATTTTGCTGGTATTTTCACACCTACTGTAAGAAATATATAAATTCCTGAATGTATATAGATAAAATGTAGGCTAAAAGAGTTTAGATACACTTGCTGCAGAATACTTTGCTAGTTCAACACACTAGGGATATCTCCTGAGAAACTGCAGAAAACACATTTGGAATAGAACATCCTAAGCAAAAATAGTAGCATGAACTTTTTCTGTCACCAGATGGAAGATCTTGGCCTTTCCAGTCAGGATCTCAGCTTGAACTGTGATTGTTACTCCAGCATACAGGAGAGCACTGGGGCATTTCTAGCTAAACAACTACCAGAAGAGGTATTCACCAGTTGCAAGATTATGAGCTATGATTTTCAGCATGTAACCTGTCAAAATCTATTAATCACTTCACACACACTTTTCTTGGATGTGTACTGATCAGGCTAGTGATGTGTTGAGACAAGACCTTGAGTGTACTAGAGATCTAAGTAAAACAGGCTGCACATTTACTTCAGAACAGGATATAGCAAAGTACCAAAGCTGTGTTTTGTTGGAACTTTATCTTTAAAATGAATTAATTTAGATGGAGAAAACACAGAGTATCTAATAAAGCAGAGCAGAAGTCAGAGTTATTCAAGCGTCTCTCCAGCAGTCTTTCAGAGTGGATTCTTTCCTTAAGTTTGCTTTTAAGCCAACAGCTCTCAGTGGGTTTTTGGGCTGCACCAAACATTTTGGAGTACCTAAAAAAAATTATCTTTTCTTTTTTTCCCTTTGCTTGTTCAACATCACAGCTGTCTTCTACCCATTCTCAGTCCTCTCAGTCTCTGCTCTTGCAAACCTCCTTTAACCCACAAGTATCTTCCCCCTCTCTCCTTCCACCCTGCCTGCTTATTATCCTACAAGTGCAATAGCACAACATACCACATCTAACATAACTTTCCAATAAATAAGAAAAATAAATCATACGTGATAATCACTCCTACAACTGTTCCCACCATTGAGAAAGATCCAGCTAGTTTTCCTACAAGTAGTTGGAATTTGCTACTCATAGCCTTTATGATTCAATTCTAACACTATTACAAATGTCAGTATACTTCATTTATCAGGACTATGTAATCAACCACACTGATTCCTTTCTCTGTTTTAACTGTTCTGACCAATACATTCATGCTGTGACAATTAACGGAACCCTTATGTGCTCTTGGTACAGAACCCCTTTCCTCAAATTAGGAGCAGTGAGGTAATTGCATAACAAAGCTGTGAAGGGCTTCACTCAGTAGTGAGTGCTCATACTAGAAAAAATTAACAAAATGATGTGATGCAGATGCCAAAGAAATGTTATCAGGAAAAGGAGTTAGTCAACTGAGTTACTGACTGGAAGTCAGAATGAAGTGGGGCAAGGATGATTGAACCTACAGTGTACACACTGGAAGAATCCCTTGCTGTCTTCTCAGGAAAGGACACATATCATTAACCTATGATAAAGTAAGTCATTGATTAATGAAAACAAAATGGCCCACAGAAAATAACTGCTCCATCTCATAGTGGAAAAAACATTGTTTTTCTACTTATGGACAGACGGGTATTGCAAAGTAATTTGAGTTAAAAAGTAAAAACAAATGCATAACAATATCATCAGTGGATGGTGTAAGCTTTGAAGGAAATTAAAATAATTATGTTGAAAGTAATTATTTCTCTGATATGACTCCTTCTGTATGTCTTAAAATTCTAATACTTCTAATGTTATTCTTGTTTATCCTCTTCTGTAAAAAAATAATCCTTCTAGCAGTACTCAGCTGGCTTTCAAATGCAAATCCGACTTTTATCAAAGTATTCTATGTCAAATATACTATTTCTCCTTTTAGAGTTATGCTTCTAACTCCTCTTCAGAAGCTTGTAACAGATTGTATAATTAGGAGCCTTTTCCAGCATTTCATTTTCTCAGTACTATCAGTGACTTAAGAAGTGCAAGCCCCTGTTAACACATATCAGTCTAAAAAAAACCCCAAAACCAAACCACCAAATCTTCTAATTATTTGTGGAATCTATAGGCATCTTAAGATGACTTTCAGATTTATTTTCCTGATCTTATGGAATTATAAACTTCGATGGAAACAGACATTTTAGATTTAAAAGAGAGGCCTGGCTCTGAGGTATTTGAGTGTGAAATTCAGAGATCCTCACATTTGGGTCATCTTGGGCTAATGCGTCTGGAATGAGTCTACCTTTTACAACTAATAGATGATTTATGCTCTATTTAGGATCCCCTGGAAAGATGTATAAGGATATAGTGAGGTAAGAACCATCCTAGAACTACTTCTTACACTTTTGGTAAATTAAATTTATACCTAAGCACACATTCAATTATTAAAATCATATTCAGCCTAAAAAACTCCCAGTAAAATAAATGGAACTTCCTAGGGTGTATATGTCTAGATACTGCTGACTTTTACTGTCACATGTAGCTTCACAGTTTTGAACACTGAATAAAATTCCTGAGATTTCTTAGTATTTCTTCTGCTTTCCTGGATATTCTAAATATATGTATTTGAAATATTTATTTCACCTTAGATAAAGTTTTCTCGTTCCCCTCCTCATTGTTAGCTATGGAACAGAGAGAATCTCCAAATCATGTGTTTTACTACAAACATTGTATCATGACTATGCAGCTATACCACTTCTGGATTAGTTTAACTATGTTGATAAGGAGCTTAAGAAAATAAGAGCTTTCAAAAACATTTTAAACAGCAACATTTAAAACATTTTAAATATCAAAATTTTAAAATGAAAAAATTTCCTGAATTTTTTCAATTTCAGACTGTGGAAATCTTTTCTTAAGAGAGTTTTGTGAATACAACACATTAAAACTGGTTATGAAACACCTAGTATACCTATATGCTTATGAACATAAAACCTACACAACCACAGTATTTTTTTTCTCACAGAGGAAAAAACAATTTGTAAATATTCTTCTTTTAAATCTTGACTGCTTAGCCAGATTGAAAGTAAGTTGGTGAACGTTGTCCTGATTTTCAAGGAGGGCAAGAAAGAGGATGTGGGACATCAGAGGCCTTTCAGTCTCACTGCAGTGCCTGGTAAAGTTAAGGAGAAGATTATTCTGGGAGGTATTGAAAAACTCCTGAAAGACAATGCTGTCATTGGTCACAGCAAGCATGCTTTTACAAGGGGAAAGACCTGTTTATCAAACCTGATTTCCTTTTATTACAAGGAAACCCATCTAGCAGATCAAGGGAAGCCAGTTGATGTAATCTTTTTGGATTTCAGTGAAGCTTTCCATTCTGTCTCTCACAGGATCCCTCTGGACAAAATGTGCAGCACGCAGCTGGATAAACCCACCATGTGGTGGGTGAGCAGTTTTCTCACGGGTTGAGCACAGAGGGTGACAGTGAATGGAGTGCCATCAGGCTGGTGACCTGTCACTAGTGGTGTTCTGTAGGGCTCCATCTTAGGCCCTGTGCTCTTTAACATCTTCATAAATGACTTGGACACAGGACTAGAAGAGTTACAAAGCAAGTATGCAGATGAAACAAAACCAGGAGAAGCCATTGCCTCCCTTGAAGGCAAGGAGGGCCTGCAGAGAGATCTTGACAAGTTAGATGACTGGGCAGCCACCAATCATATGAAGTTCAACAAGGGGAAGTGCTGGATTCTGCAGCTGGTGAATGAGATTCTGGGAAGCAGTGCCACGAACAGGGACCTGGGGGTGCTGGCTGATGGCAAGCGCAATATGAGTCAGCAGTGCCCTGGCAGCCAACAATATCCTGGGGGGCATCAAGCAAAGCATCACCAGCCAGTCAGGGTAGGGGATTGTGCCGCTCTGCTCTGCACTGGTGAGGCCTCACCTTGAATGTTGTGTGCAGTTTTGGGCACTGCAATATTAAAAAGATATAAAGCTATTAGAGAGTGTCCAAAGGGGGGCAATGAAGATGGTGAGGGGTCTTGAGTGGAAGCTGTATGAGGAGCGGCTGAGCTCACTTGGTCTGTTCAGCCTGGAGAAGACTGAAGCGATGATGCCTTAAGATCCTTAAAGATTTGTAGCATGTAGATTTTGAATAATATAGCTGAGTAATTTCTAATACATTCTAACAGAGACTATAAAAGTTACTAAACCCCTTTCTCATGGTTTATATCAAATTCTTGAAACTCTTGAAACTTGTTTAATGTTCCTTTGAAGAAAAAAGCTTTGAGCAAGGACATCTTATTTGGGACACATACATAGAAGGACATAATAATAAACCATTGTAGTCAAAACAGAAGGCCCAGAAACCTTGGAGAAACTTCAAAGAAGGCATGTGATGTGAAGATAACAATGGTGAAGAAGTAAGAGGTCTTGAAACTTCTAATTCAATTCCAGGGAGGCATGCCAAGGGGCAGACCTGAGGAAGGTTCTTGGGGAAAACCATTCTGGGCTTGAATGCACCCATTAGATATGATAATTAATGTTATAAATTTGTAAGAACTTTATACTCTATTGTGCACTTATGTACTCAGTATACCTTAAAATGCTTTAGTTAAAGGACCTGCTCTGTATTTTTATCTATACTAATATTGTCTTGAAAGTTCTTTTCCTCCATTTTAGGCATCTGGGAGACCTCATAGCAGTCTACAAATTCCTCGTGAGGGGGAGAGAAGTGTCCAGGCATTGATTTCTCTGTGGTGACCAGGACAAGAACGAATGGCCTGAAGTTGTGTCAGAGGAGGTTTACATTAGATATTAGAAAGAGGTTCTTCAACCAGAGGGTGGTTGGACTCCGGAACAGACTCGCCCAGGGTACAACACTAAGACTGCCAGAGCTCAAGAAGTGTTTGAATGATACTCACAGGTACATGGTGTGACTCTTGGGGATGGTCCTGTGCAGGGCTAAGAGTTGGACTTGATGATCCTTGTAGGTCCCTTCCAACTTTTCATGTTCTGTGATTCTGTGATAAATGGCAGCTGTGTGCTCAACTAGTTAGCTAAAATACTCAGAGCATACTCTTGCATCCAATCAGTAAATATAATCTTATATTTCTGTACAACATTAACTTAAAAATTAACTTATATTTCCTAGCGAAAACCTGTAACTGAAGCTGGTACCCACTGTCTTGCATTATGCTTTGTCATTTACACCTCTTTTTGGATATACAGCCACTCTGGGCAAATATAAATAGTTGTGGTGACTACATTTTTGGAGGGGTTGTATTTCATTATGTGGTAACATGGACTTGTAAGGACTAAGGAATTAATTGTTGACTTCAATGGGAATTTTATAAGGAAGGAATGCAGTGCCATACCCAGTGTGCTGTGCTGCTGTAAGTTGGCTTGTCCTTTTGTTAACAGAACTGTATATGCAGTTTGCAGGAGAGAGACTTGGATGACATGAAGTCTTTTTTAGCTGTGGAGAATGTACCTTTCCAACTCTGTAAGAGAGAGAATCCTTACATTGTATCTCAGACTGCATTCAATATTTGCTGAATTACAAATGAGTGCTATTACTTCATCAGACACTTCTGAAGTTATAAAAACTCATAATGACTGAAATGCTGGAATAATTTCTGTAATACTCCAGTCCTGGGCGCTGCAAGCTCACAGGCTCAACTAGGAGTTTTACTTTAAAATATATAAATAGGGTTCTTTAATACTTGAGAGACAATAAGACATGGACTTGTTCCCAAGGGGTTTCTTTATTAATTTGGGGGAGAAAATAAGGGAACTTGGCAAAGGTTCAAAAAGGGCACTACACAAGCTAGACAAATATCAACACAGCACATATTAATCCACAACACTTATGTCAAGATCCAATCAATCCACAACTCTTAAGTCAAAATCCAATCTCTCTAGCTCCAAGCCACCCAAAGCAACGAGAAAGGAGCAAAGAAAGAGAAGATGGAGCAAGAAGAGAGAAACAGAAAGAGGGAGAGATAGATCATATAGCTACCACTGGAACCTTGTGGCAGAGCAGCTCTCAGACATTCAGACAGCAGGGCCATGACATGTGCCAAACACATGCCTTTGGTTTTATCTGCTCTGGTCTCCATGGCCAAATCCCCCAGATGGGGCCTCTGGCCCACGGGCCACTCTGGGGTTCCAAGGCAGGGTGAGAGGCTGTGTTCTCACTGTCCCTGCCAATTTGAGCTGGGTCTGGGACTCCAGGAGCTGTGAGAGTTATAGTTTTCCCAGGCTGTTTGTGACTGACAACTGCTCCAGGGCTTCCCGTGTCGTCTCCAGGGGCCATGAGGTATACAATGTCATCCCACTTCTGTGAGGTTTGACCCATCCCTTCCCCCTCCACACACACACACCCCCACCCCACAAGATGGTTCTGAACCAATAATAACTGATCTGGTGTCTAACACCTTCCTCTTCATATTTGAGAGATAGTTACAGTAGATCATGTTGTTGATCACACATCTAAGGTAAGACTGCTACTGAATATATTTTTTTTAATTTATTTTTGTGACTTCAGACAGTAGTCTGTAGAACAGACTGCATTAGTTATTTTAAAATTTCTTCTTTACTCTAAAGACAATATTATTGCAAAGCTGTTTACTGGAGAAAAATAAGGTATCCTTTCCATTAGATGTGCTTCACCAGACTGGATTTTCAACATATCTAGAGCCACTGTATCTTTTATAATCATGGAATTGTAGAATCATTTATGTTGGAAAGGACCTTTAAGATCATCAAGTCCAACTGTTAACTCAACAATGCCAAGTGCATTACTAAATCGTGGCCTCAGTTTGCTGAGCTAATGTCTACCAACAAGGAAAATATTTGATGCTTAAACAGACTGATACATGTTTCCATGGAAACCATAACCCTTAAGGTCAAAAAAATTTCGACAGAGAGCTAAGCATTATATTCCAGCTGAAGAACAGAATGGTCCAAATATCTTGTTTTGTTCAGAAATGCATATCTAAGTATAGAATCCTCTCTCTCTATAGAAATGAATGCTAACATGATTTAAATTCTGTCCCAGATGAAATTAATAAAATATAGCTTGTGATGCTATAACTCAGATTCAGATTTCATCTGCTTAAATTAAAGACAATAAGGAAAATAAGTAATTTATCAGAGTTATGAGTACACCAAACCTAAAGAATCAAAAAAGTAACCTGTGAAAGGCTTTCTGTAAACTGTATAATAGACTGTATTCAGGAAAAAATTGAGAAATCTTCAAAGAATATTAAGTATATAACGGCATGCAATCAAGGTAGGAGAGGAAAATGAGAACAGTATCTATTTAGAAAAGGGAAGTGGGGGCTGTGGGCACAGTAAGAGAAAGCGATATAGCCATGTACTGTGAGGAATTGTGTGTCAAGAGCATTCGATATTGACATCTGTTTTCCTTCCTGAACTAAAATAATAACAGCTCAATGAGTTTAGGGAGAAGAAATAGAAATCTCTAGGTATGTTACATAAACACTGTTTTAAACTTCCTTAAAAAAAAAAAACAAACCAAAACAAAACATGCAAGCAAGCAAACAAACAAACAAAAACCCAGCCAACTTTATTTTTCTTGTGCACTTTCTTGTTACTTGGGCAATTTCACACAGATTTAAACCAAAGAAATAAATTTTGATACACAGAGACCCAGTGGAATTGTGGGGCTTGTTTGAGATTGCATATACATATTTCCACATGGGCACTTCCTTCTGTAAACACCAGGTCCTTATTTTGTATATGTAGACCTCTGTTGGATATGGTAAAAAGGTTGTATCAAACTATTTGAACCAAAAAAAATGTTGCTGTCACAGCACAGCAGTCAGATATAAGAGAAAAGTCAGAAGACAAAGGCAGCTGTAAAAATAAATATTAGCATCAGTCAGAAGGCTGATCTCACCACAAAGAGATGATTTTGCTGATACCTTTTTGACTGGCTTTTGAGGAAAAGATGGCATTAGGGTTTTTTACAGCAAATGTATTTGTCTTTCAATTTTACCACTGTATATGGGGTTAGAAGAGACACACTGATTTTGTTGGAAAAAAAAATGTTTTAAAAATATTTTGGAGTCACAAAAAAATTATTTTATAGTAAAAATAATGAAGAATTTTTTCAGTTTTCAAAGTAAAAAAAAATCGAAATAAACTACCTTTATACACCTGAAATTAAAATCAAACTGTAAGATTTCTTAACAGGGATATTATTTCTTCAGGATTAAGTAAAAAATATTGGAATATTTACTAACATAATGAGCAATTACAAGCTAAGTTATTCTACATCCAAATTGAATGGCCTCTTTTAAGCATAGTAATGATGTATTTCTCACACCCTACTCCTCATGAAAAGTGCCCATAGATTTAATAGTCAAACAATTTCCTCTCCTTGCCAATTTTCACTGTTATGTGCATTTTATTCTTTGTTATTTGATCAATTTTCTGCAGTGATATCCTTCTGTGGATAATTACGCAGTTATTCGGTAATGAAGATATTCTGAGAAATCACTTTAATCCAGATGTCGGAGGGACAGTCTGTTTCCCCTCTCACATCTATCTGACATGTAACTGGCAAAGACCAAAAAAAAACAAAACCAAAACCAAAATGAGATCTTAGTAGGAGAATTGATTTCTAGGTCAGGAAAGAAATTCTATGCCTGGGAAATAAGACATGAGACCTAAACAGAGAGCTAGAGGTCTTGGGAAGATTAGCGAAGGCAACTATTCATTTCAAAGCAGATACAACAATTAAAAAAAATAAAAAAAAAAGAGGATGTCTCTGCATAGTCTGTTTAATGATCTTTCTCTGAAAATACTGGCAATAGAAAGCTTGAAAATTAAATAACCAGTACAGGGCCCTTGACAGTCAATGGCCCTTTTTTGAATAAAACATATTAAAATATATATAAAATAAACCAATATTTTTAAGAAAGGATTAAATGACAGTACAATTAGCAAAGACTAAGTGTGTTTTTCTAATACAGCAGGGCTCTAAACACTTCAGTCCCTGCAGACATGAAAGAATGGAATAACTGCTAACTGTATGAATAATGTGTTATATTATCTAAATGCAGACAAAAAAAGAACAAAAACAAACCTGTACGCTAGATCTTAGAAATACTTTGTGCATAATAACTACATTAGCTAGGATAATACAAAATGAATAATGCAAAACTGAAAAATACTACAGACAGTTTTTCTATGGGAAACTGATGTCTCTATTACATTTGAAATAGTGTGTGAGAAAGATCACAGACAATACATCTGAAAACTTTTATTTAAAAGGACATGTTCTTTGTATTAGAAAACACTATCCTAAGGTGTAAAAGTAACCATAAACAGGAAAATAAGCTTTTAAAGTGAAAAGATAATTTCTATGCAAATTACTAGACACTGGGCCTGAATCTTCATCTTACTTTTCCTAGAATTGTGAACTTCAAGAGCATTCCTTTATACTGGTAATGTAAATCAAAAAACATGTCTAGCTCTTTCTCTTGGCCACTACTTAAATATTACCAAGTATTTACATAGAAAGAAAAACAAATACAAGGCTTTAAAAAAATCTGGGTAAACTGATGATGCTTTCACACATGTATTTCCTTCTCTCATAAACATATTCCTGGCAGTTAAATGCCACCCTGATGCCTGCTCCTATCAGGTCTCAGAAGCTAACCAGGGTCAGCCCTGGTTAGTTCTTGGGTGGGGGACCTCCTGGGAATACTGGGGGCTGCAGGTTCTAGTCCTGAGTACTTCACTGTCACTGTCCAAGCTTGCTTGGCTGTGGCAGATGAACCGGAGGAGTTCAAGGGTGGAGCCAGTTCTGCGCACGCTGTGCCTGACCTAAAAAATCCACTGCGCAGGCTGGGAGAACAAACCCATGTGGGTAGAGCCCTTCCCAAATCTTTGTTAGGAAAGCCCAGCCATGATGATGGTGAAACACATTCCCCAACACTCTTTAGCAGTACAAAATGGAAGTGACACAGCATTTACAGAAATTGGCAATATTTAACAGTTTTGCTTTATTGTTCATTCTTCAGCAATGTATAGTGAAGCTGAATGCGAAAGGAAAAGATCCTATGGAACATGGTGCTGCACTTGCACCTCAGTCTCATATGATGGATGAAAGGTTCATGGTGTGGCACTTCCCACACACCAGTGGGTGCAGAGGGTTGATAAAGCAGGAGTTGCTCTGACCTTCAGCTACTGAATACAGCTTGTCCATCCTCCAGGAGAGGAGTTTTTGCCCTTTTGCCAGTACCTGAAATGCAGCAGTAAATTTGTGTCTATTCAGTGACGAATGGAGGTCAAGGTCTCATTGTTTCAGTAAGGTCTAGCCTGCTTATAAATATCGAAATTTACATAAGTGGCAACTGATCTGACATTCTGATGTTTACTTATTTCACTTACTCAAGAGAGGACTCTTTTTTCATTCTTTTTCTGGATCACTCACAATTTTTTGCAACTGACACAATGGGAACATGTGCTGAATTTTTTTGAAGATATAGTCGAGATTTGTACTGCTACTCATTTGGTGAGGACTTTGCTAGCTATTTCTAGACCAATGCATTTTCATCTCTTCAGAGTTAAAACTTAAAATAATACAGTTCATCCTGTCAAAAATCCTCCATGTAAAACAATTTAAAACATATCAGATAGATGCAGAACAGCAGTAGAAAAATAAATAATTTTAATTATGCTCAAAACAATTCAAATCAGCAGTGAATAGTACAATACCTGATAATTTCTTCGTCTTTGATTACATGGAAAATATCTGTTCAGTATTTCTGATTTGCTTTAATGGTTCAGCTGCAGTTCAAAATATGCCAACATTTCACACCTGTTATGTGTACCACTCAATCACTTTCCAATGTTCATCAGTTAGCAAAAGAAACAACACAATTCATGACATCTTCCTGACAACTGTATGAACCAGCATATTCAGATTTTTCTTTACATTTACATCCTCACACCCCATCTGTTGAATATGCAGAATGAGTGTGTTGGAGAGGGGAAATTTACAGTAATTTACAGTTAAGGGGAAATTTTCAGCTAGGTCTAGTGCTAGTCTTGAAAAGTGACTTCACCTGAATTCAGACAGAAAATAATCAGTCCTGCTTACAGAGATATCTCCCGGTATTTGGAGATAGGGGGGAACAAGAAGACTGTGTCACCTGTGTTTTTAAAAGATGGCTTTTAATGAAGAAAGGTAGAGAGGAGAGGCAACCTTGAGGAAATTTAAGAAAGCAGAAAACAGGGAGAAACTGAATAATGCTATAGGTTAAATATACTGACTGATAAAGGTGTAAAGTTACTATAAAGTGAACGTCTCTATTGCCTGATTTTGCAACCAAGAAAACAGGATTCAAACAACATTTTGTTCACTTGGTGGTTTTGCTTGGTTCTTTTTATTTTGTTTTTAATGAGATTATGTAAACCTACCTTGGTAGTAAAAGTAAGCCCATGTTTTAGGCACAGGTTCTAATGGAGAAACTCTGAGTTGTTTTTGAAAGATGAAGGGGGAAGGTGTGGAAGGACACTAGAAATTGCATAGTCTGGAAAAAAAATTATTAAAAAATAAAGTGCAATACAAAACCTGATTATTTTATAGGAGTTTTTGGAGTAAAACTGATGACAATAAGAAGTTTCCTAAAATGGACTAAAAGCTGTATGTGATCAATTATATCTTTCTTGGACCAGCAGCTACAAAATGTTCATTTTGCAGATATTTTTTGTGAAACTCCTCTTTTGTCATGGTGAAAGATGTTAAAGAGATTAAAAGATGACATAAACCAAAGATTTTGCCACAAAACCAGCAAGAGACATGGGAAACAGTACAATCTGGAGCCTTCTAATGGAGATGGTCTGCATAAAAAATTAAAAGAACTTTAAAAGAGCATAAGGTCACAAACCCCAGTGAGAAGTGAATAATCAGAATGAAGAACAGATTAAAAAATTGGAATTTAAATAATTTATCAGAATTTTCCTTCCATGAAAATTCTATGTAGTATATTCCCCAGAAAGAGATTTTGCAACAGGACCTGTACAGTACTTGTACATACATATAGAAGCTTATTATTAATCAGATGAACAGAGCATAGCAAAGACATAGAAGCAGAGAACTTGTCTTGTTTCTCCTGGTCAAACTGACAATGGACCTATAAAGGAAGATATCCCTGTGTGTCTAAAACCCAAATTCACCATGGTATTACAAATTTTTTTTGAAGGATATTCTTTAAAG
>JAOXXN010000395.1:136300985-136322534 GCA_026770055.1 Myrmophylax atrothorax
ACCTTTTCCCTGGGAGGAATCTTCGTTTGTCTTCAATTCTTGGCTGAAAAATGGCCATTTCCCAGACCCACTGGTTTAAAGGAATGATTCAGCTTTGCGCCAAGATAAAAGGTGGCAGCCTTGGGCTCTCAGGTGCCAGTGATGCAGTGCCATTAACACTCTAAAAGCAGCTATCCTTTTATGTCCTTGCACCTTTTCCCTGGGAGGAATCTTCTTCCATCTTCAATTCTTGGTTGAAAAATCACAATGTCCGAGACCCACTGGTTCCAAGGAACAATGGACTTTGTGCCAAGATAAAAGGTGCCAGCATTGAGCTCTCAGGTTCCAATGGTGCAGCACCATTAACACTCTAAAAGCAGAAATCCCTTTGTGTCCTGGCACCTTTTCCTTGGGAGGAATCTTCGTCCATCTTCAATTTATGAGCTAAAAATTGTAATTTCCTAGACCCACTTTTTCCAAGGAAGAATTTATCTTTGCACCAAGATAAAAGGTGGCAGCCTTGGGTCTCAGGTGCTAGTGATGCAGCACCGTTAACTCTAGAGAAGCAGCAATCTCTTTCTGTCTTGGCACCTTTTTCCTGGGAGGAATCTTTTACCGGCTTCCGTTCTCAGCTTATAAAATTGCAGTTTCCCAGACACACTTGTTCCAAGGATTGATTGAGCTTTTTGCCAAGATAAAAAGTGGTAGCCTTGGGCTCACAGGTGCCAATGATGTGTCTTCCCTCAGAGTCCATATGCAGCAATGCCTTTTGTTCCTGGCACCTTTGTTCTGTGGTTAATATTCTTCCGTCTTCAATTCTTGGATGTGAAATTGGAAATTTTCAGACATATTTCTGCCAAGGTACAATTGAGCTTTGCGCCAAGATAAAGTTGGCAGCCTTGGGCTCTCAGTGTCAATGATCCTGTAATATTTTGCAGAAATTAGTTGAATTATTTTCCCAGTTTTTTATTGCAGTTCAGTGTTTAAGTAATAGTGTTATCTTAACATATTGGAATAGATACTACATTGTTCATTGTTTGACAGTTTGAGCCACGGTCAGTCCCATCAGTGAGCTTTGAAACTAAAGAGGAGTAGTATCCCATGTTATTTACTGCTTAACTCTGAGGCTTTAGAATGTGAGTGAATATTTTCGGTGCTTACAATTTAACTTTCTTTGTAATTTGTGTTTGTGTGTTATTGAAGAAAGCGTACATACCTTCTGCAGCTGGACATGGTAGTAGTTGCCTTATTTGTGTTTATTTTGAACCCTAGGAAATTATTTATCTGCATCTTTAATAGCATGGACTTCCTGATTTACTTACTGTAACCTTGCCATGCATCTATATAAATGGAACAGTGCAGGGAATGCCTTGGTTAGTCATTACACATTATTTTGTACTAAAAGGGACCTCATTTTCAGTTCTTCGTATCTCTACTATTTCCTAAATGAAATACTTTTGAACTGGCAAAGCATGGGTGTTTTTTAACTGAGATGGCTGTAATTGTCAAGTTCAGTTTTCTACAGTTTTCTGTGGGTTTTTTGAGTTACTGAAACACTAAAAAGTGCTGACTTTTTAAAGTGTTATCGATTGTAGTACAGAAAATTTACAAACTGCTGTAAATTGATTTGTTGCCTTTGAAAGCCTGAAGAAATATGTAGGTGCAGTGTGTGTCTATATTTTCCTCCATTTTTGCTTCTTATTTTTTGAGTTGTTAATAAACAGTTTATCCAGAGAGGAGTGAAGATTTAGTTCAGCTAAGTATTCTCAGTCAGTCCTGAGAGATATCTGTTTGAGCTCTGACAGCAGAAGCTGCTCACCTGTAGTGTTGTGCAATTCAGTATAAGTGAAGTTGCTCTGACAAGACACATCCCCATATCAAAACTGAGGATTCTCAGACTGAATTAAGAGTGGGATTCAGCTTCCTCACAGGCCAGGCCTTTCTGTGGTCCTGTGACAAACCTGAAGTGTTTGCTGAGGAGGATTTAATCTTGACTCACTGTTTACCCATTTCCTGAAAATGCCAATTTGGACTAATACGATGATGTAGGAAGCATCCAGCAACTTGCATAATATGGCATAAAGAATTCCCAATGTATTCCTTATGGAGCATCCGATCTCTGTTGTGAATAGATTGCTGGCAAACCTCTGAGAGAAGATTAATGGGACTCTGTAGAAATACGCTGTGTTTATAACAGGGAATGCCATATTAACTTACATGTCTGCATCCACACACTGGCACGATCTGCCTGCTGATCTGGTCTGCTCCTCTCAGAGAAGGAGCTCTTCCATTTCTGCAAGAATGGTGTTGTCTCCTACATTTCACTGTATAGTCTACCACTCATTTATTTTGGAAGAAAGGACAGAGAGAAGACAGAATAATGAAATTTCTTTCTTTTTTTTTTTTTCATGGAGAAACTGGATTGAAACAACAATGAATTTTCTTTGTCTTGTGCAAGGCTTTTCTGTGCTTTCAAAAAGTCACATGCTACTTAGTAGTTTGCCTTTGGTGGACCCAAATTATCATAATGTGAGGGCCAAAAATTCCTCAAGATGTATAGATAAAAGCTGGACTAGACCTACTGTGTGGGTATCTCACTGGGATTCACCACACTGGAGACAAACCTGCTGTACTTGGGAAGGAACTAAGAGTGTACTTGGATGACATGGAATCTACTGTTAGAGTGAGGAAATTTGCCTTTGTAAAAGTCATTATTACTTTTCTAAACTCTAAAATCTTTTCTGTTTGGTTTGGATAATCTGGACTGACAGCCTTCTCCTCAAGGTAGAGATGAACACACAAACAGCAAAACCTATGTCAAGGATTAAGTCTCCAGAGAAAAACAAGGATAGAGAATGTAAATTATTATTTCCATTGGTGCCTTTATGAAGTTTTACAGTTGACAAGAGAACTCAGACACTAAACTGACAGAATTCTGAACTTTGTTTCTGGACTATTACTCTGACCTTTTCCCAATTAAGATTATATGCAGCAGAGCATGGTCACAGATTAATTTCCTTTAAGTTCATGTAAATGACAAAAGTCAGCACCTGAGAAGTGTGTTGTTGGGACAACAAACATGTAATGCCACAGCCCTGCTGACATTCCATAACAGCAAACAAATACCCTGCAAGGCTGTCTCTGCCACCTCTCCTGAGCAATGAAGGTGCTTAAAAATATAAGCAGGGAATAGGGAGCAGCAGGTTATTTGTCACTTGTGCTACTTAGTATTTTTATATTATCACTTTTGCAAAGCATATAGAAATAGATGATTAATAACTTTGCACAAATAGAACTTCTTATGAGTGTGCCAGAATGTGGCCTTAAGTGATAAAATTCAGTGTGTTATTGAAGTGCTTGTCCCCAGAAAGCAAAGACCCCCATGGCTAGTTTTGTTACCTTAAATATAATAGCTTGGCAATGAATTTAAATTATGTTCTGTACTATAGTAATTTCATCAGAATTCTTTATATGCTTAAAACATAAAAACTGTAGAAATTCAGTACTAGTACTTAAGTAAAAATCTGTTCAGGGATTTAGAGCTGTAGAAATATTATAGTATATTCATTCTTTTGAGATCCTATGTTGCTTTTCTTGTCTTTCTACAGAACATGGAGTTGGAGGAGAAAACCTGGCAGTACTCTGTGGTACACCAAAAAGGAAAAGAAGTAATCAGAAGCACCCATGTTAATTATGTTTGCAAAAGGCATGTTGCTTTTGGTCTCTAAATTTGATGACATCCATGGAGACGTACATTATTTTAGGATCTTAAGAACTGACAAATAGCAGGAACTGAACTGTATTTTCAATTCAGTTTGCAAATAGTCCAATAATACCAACAGGTCTTGTATAAAAGTTCAAGACAAGCTACTTTTGTATATGACAATAACAGCTCCTTGTAACTACTATTGGTGAATAGAAGAGGGTCTTCTGGGTCTATGAAATAATTACATCAATCGCAAAGTGGCATCAATATATTTTAAAACTGAAGTTTATATCCTGAAGAATCCTACAAAAAATACCCTCACAGGCCTCAGAGTGCAGCATGAAGATGGATTTTGCTTAGTGTACAAGAGAAAACTTTAAAGCCCAGGAACCCTACGGAGATGTTCTATCAACAGGTTGCTTTACAGATACAAATTCTCAATTCACTTCCCATAAATCATTAATGTTAGATTAACTTCAGTAGCTGAATCCATATCTCTCTCATAAATGATTAGCAACTTCATGTTTAACACATTGCTAGAATAAGAATTATTTGCATGTTGTTCATAGGCATTTACTGGATTTACTGGCAAAAAATACAAAGATGGACTATGAATTGTGAAACAAAGAGTTGCATTGCAGATATTCCCTTTCTCTATACCTTTGAAAAATATTAATCATCTTGATAAAAATTTCCTCTCCTTGTGTTTTTGGTATTCATTTTTTGCTTATGCAAAGCATCAATAGTATGCTATAGAATGAGAATCATAAGAAGAGGAAAAGAAAAAGATTCTATAGGGCATGTAGGCACTATCTGGTCCAACTACACAGTTAAAACAGCCATATTCAAAGTTGCATTCATTTGTTCAGGTCCTTGTCTGAGTGCCGAGTGTCTTGTCTTTAAGAGCAGTCTTGAGTAGCTCAGGGAATTGTAATAGATTCACTTGCTTTGTACATATAAATAATTAAAGTGATCAGGGAAGAGCCTTATTTTACATATGCTTCAATAAAAGGTTAATTTCCAACTTTTCATGAGCTTCAGCCTTTTAGATTCTGTGCTCTACACAGATCTTTCTGTACAAAGATTTCCACCTCTCTTCAAGATGCAATAGACAGAAGGGTAATGACAAATTTGAAAGGAGAGTGTTGTGCTTACCAGTTTGGCACAGCACTGTCCAAGTCAGATGGGTGATAGATTTTAGAGATGCAACACTGAGGTCAATGCTGAAAGCAGTCACATATTTGCTACTCAGTTCAATCTTCCAACCCTGGAGGAAGTGTTTCCTCTCCCTCCAGCTACAGCAAGCTACCACCAGGAGTGAGACAATCTTGTGATTGTGACCAGGGGAAATGGAAAAAAAGTTGTTGACATGTATGATTAAGTCATGGAAAAGACAACTCCCCTTTGAAAACCTGAGGGAAGCAGAGGATACTGAATAATTTCTGGAAAATTAAATTCCCAGTCAACTAGAACAGCTTTGCTAGTCTTCTACTTCAGAGGTGTTGGTGGGAATGAGACTTTGGGAATTGTGCTTTGATGAACAAAAGCATTGAGTTCGTGCTCCTCAGCCCCCCGTTGAGTGGTCTGTCGTATCTGCTGCCAAACACTCAGCTGCGTTTGGCAGTCTAAGAAAAGATGGGAGGTGCCATACCAAGGGGTCTGGTAAATTGAACTGTGTAACTCTCCAGGCTACATAGGCACATTAAGAAAATCCCCTGATCACACTATGACTGGTGTTGGATGATGTTCTGGATACAGACCTGCTCTTACTGTATGTTAAGAGGCAGAGTATTGCATCACTTGGGTGATTATGCACCATGCTAAGGGAAATATTAGTCTTGGAAATTGTAGCTGTTCATCATGTTTCTGTTTGGATAAAGAATTTCCCCAAATCTTTTGTGGTTTAAGAACCACAAATCCTTTTGATTTCAGTGGTTCTTGGGCTTACATTATGCAGTTGCTTATGGTTTTGCTTATGTTTATGCTTAGTTTGAAGGCTACTTGAAATGTGATGTTGGATCTAAACTCAGTGTTCTCCAGTGGAGCACTCTGAGGGAGTTGATACATGTCATGGAAGCAGTTCCAGGGCACTTGCCAAGGTGAGCAGGCACAACTCTGTGCCCTGGATATTTAAGTATATTAAGGATGAAAAGATACTTTCAAGTTCTCTTGCTTTCTGATTTAGTCTTTTAGCTTCTAGACAAGATTTAAAAACACCATAAAATCCATTAATAAGGAAATAAAGGAGAATAAGTTTGGGTTGCAAGAAATGTACTGACTGTATAGTGGCAGCACTTGGAAATACCAAATTTGTATGCTATAGTCAGGTAGTTTCTGGCAGTTCTTTTCTGGAAGAACTTTTCATCAGTAACAGTTTGCAAAACTAACCAAAAGGTGGGGGGTTTAACTTTATTGAATTATCTTACCCTCATGTTGAACTACAGTCAGGAAAAACTGCTAGATATTTTGAAAGAAGGGAAGAAGAAAATGCTTTTTTCCCCCCTCAAGACCTGGAGATTGTGTAGTGTGTGACCTGTTTGGGGATTGAAAAATTTTAATATTTTTTACACCAGAATAATAGTCATGATTCAGGACTCTGGAGCTGGGTACAAATGTGTGAACTTGAAAAGAAACAAACTGGGAACACTGAGAATATTTTTGACCTCTGCTCTGATCAGTAAGCATTTCATCCATATTATGTTAAGTGCTCTGTACAAGGCAGGAGTTCTAAGGAAGTATTTTAACTAAGGCACATATGTTCTACATAAAGAGAGAGAAAGAAAAGAGGAAGAATAAATAAACCAGGAATGAGTCCATTTAGAAAGCTGGGGATGGAAACACTGAGCCATAGTGAGTGTTTCTGTAACTAAATGAAAGGAGTTAGAGAAATAGGAAAGGGAAGGGAACAAGGAATAAAATAACTCCTCTTGTTTTTTCAGTACTTCTGTTGCTAGAGGTAAACATACTTCTGTATAGGAAACCAAAGTGACAGATAAAGATACTGAAATGTTTTGGAGACCAGTTTAAAAAAAAAAAAACAAACAAAAACAAAAAAACCCACAATATACTACAGCTGGCAAAATACACAGATTAGCATATACCAAATTTCACGGAACAAATCAGTCTGGTTTTAGGATTTTCATTTGAAACATACAGTGGAAGAGCAAGAACAGAAGAAGTAGATGATTGTGGTGAATTTAGGACTAGAAATAGGATCATCTCTGTGCGAAGGAGAAAATGGGCAAAAGGGGAAGAAGGAAAAGAGCCATGAGCCAAATCCAGAAAATTAATGGCACATAGAGACAAGCAAAAGGCAAATTGTGTTTGCATTGATTTTGCACAGTTCACTCCACGAGAAGAAATGACTGAGTCAAAAGAGAGTCCTCTCCACTCCTGAAAGTCACAGAAAAGTTGATGTATCAGTGTGGCAGCACAGACATACTGGAGTAGGTAATAGCTGGAGAGAGAGCGCACTGCTTTGAGAGGCAGAATAGGAATGAGGGAAGATGTACATAATGAGGACCAGATCACAACAGCTTTCCATGCTGAAAAGGCAAACCAGTCTCGAGTTCCATCCCTATTCCTTCAGTTCCATTACTGTATTTTGATTTTTTCTATTTGTCAAAACCAGCTCCTGAGTGTCAGATGTAACCTTTAAAAACAATCAACTTCCAAACTCATGTTGTTTAAAACATATTTGAAGATGCATAAAACAGCTTCACCCCAACAAAATGTACATGCTGTAATTGCATGACCCCAGAACTCTACTTTTTCCACAGGAAAGAACCTCTCTTAAACTTGTCATTAAGTGATCCGTGTTGTACTGAGACTCATGTCAGCCTTTTCTAATGTATTTTCTCATAGGAAGGAAAAACGTTGCCGGGACAGGCTTAAGATCTGCACTGGCAAGGTGTTGCTAAGTAAAGGAAGTAAAAGCTGATTTTTTGGACTGTTTGCAGTGAAATCAGTTCCTTCACCAGCTGATAATACCCCACACTGTGACAGTATGGAATAAAAAACCTTGCTTTGGCCTCCTGCGTCCTTTCCATGCCATTTTTAGGCCTGGTTTTATTGTCCATTCTTGAACACCACACATACAATCCAAGGCTATCCAGCTCTCCCCCAGGGTTGAAATTCCTACCATGCCTTTGCTCACTGCAGCATTTCCCAAACTGAAGAAACTCAAAAATTACTCACATAAGTACATCCTTCTACAAATTGCTTCAGTGCTGTTATATTTTTTGTGCCTGTGCTGGTTTAAAGGTAAACTGACAGGAGGAGTGAACCCAACACAAAAGAGATTATAAATCAGAGTTACAATTTAAAACCAATATTACAATAGATGCAATGGCACAAAAAGAAATTGGTTTTAACCTACAAAACCAAGAAGTATGACCCAGCCCCCTGAGACACAAACACAATGGGGGTTTGCTGGTCCCTGTGCTGAGCCCCACATGGTTCCCCCAAGTCCAAAGTAAAAGGAAGTGAAAAACCTGTTGGTGCAGCTGACGGTTGGAGTCTGGTGAAGAATGGTGGTTGCAGTCTGGATGAAAGTGGTAGTCTCCTCCTATCAAGGTTCTGTTCCTCCTCTGGATCTGATGAGTGGTTTCCCAAGTCCCCAAACCACCAAGATTATATCCCCTCAGGTCCAGGTGGGACTGCCCAGTACCTCCCTCAGGGCAGGGAGTTACACAATGAGTAATCTCACTCTGTGAGTCATAGGGTATTTGGAATCATTGATGACCCATTAGCAGACATGACACCTCAGGCTGGGTGTGGAGGTGCTAATGACTTCTTGGAAGGCAGTTATCACAGCTCTTATCTCACAGGTGTCTTTCACACGTAGCTCACAGCCTGAGGGTCGGGTGTGCCCTGGGCTGTGGGATTACAAACCACCCTGAGACTATGTGGAAGATCTGCTACTCCATGGAAAGTCAGCAAAACTTGAAAGCAACGCCAGTAACAGAGCTTGATCAAAGTCTGCAGATATTCTCTGTCTGCTGTCCCGTGCATCTTAAAGAAATGTAGATTGTATGTGTAAACTTTGCTCTGTATCAAGACCTGTAAAACCCCTATGTTGCATTACCTTTTGTTCTTCTCCTCCTTGCTTCGTGAATAATGGATTAGCTTTCGGCCTCTGCTGTTGTCAGATAAACAAACTGTAAATTCCTTAGTTAAGAACTATTTAGCATGTTGCCTCCCCCTTAACTGTAGAATCCTATATTAAGCAAGTAGCTGCACAATAAATTTGTCTTTATTCCTCCCTCCAAATAAAGTCCGTTATTGACCATCCACTGGGCAGCTACTGCAAATGGTCCATTATTTAGAGTTCATGGTAAATGAATAGAGGGTGTAGAATACATAGCTTTGGTCACACCCGCACAGTGATAAACTGGTCCCACCTGCTGAACTAGTACAGTTGTATTCTACTAATTTGTAGGTTGGTGTTTGCTGGGTACCTTTGTGGAATTTCCTTTTTTGTTACTCCTGTAAAACCTTTTACCAAAATTCTTATTTTCAGACTAAATTAAGAGAAGTCTCTTGGGAAAAAATGTGTAGCTTTTTTTCTCTATGCAAACTCAAGGTATTAAAGAACTAAAAACTCTGCAAAAGTTTCATGTGGGAACTCTTGAGGTTCTTAGATATAAGTAAACCATCTGGGCAAGTGTGTGGCTTAGACCCAGGACTTTGCACCACACACAACAAGGAAGGATAGTGCAAATGCAGAAATGGGGTCAAGAGGCAGGTATGAACTGTGAACTGATGGTCAGTCCAGCAGACAGGCATGAAGAACATCAAAAGACCTTCAAAGCTCCTGACGCATTTCCAGAAATGTCCAAAAGAACAGACAGCACATGTTAACCCTTTTAAATGAAGAGTGAGAAACCTAATTCCAGGGCAGGGAAAACTTATCTATAAAAAGATCACCCCACAAAGCCTGGGTGGTGTCCCCAGGGGTCTGGACACCCTGTCATCTGGATTGATGCTGGAACCAAGATTGGTTATTTCCTTTCATCTCCATCTGATCTCCCTTTCACTTCCTCTTTCTTCCCACTTTTATTCTTTTATTTCTCTAACTATTAGAAGATAGGGGCAAAACATATACTAATTTCCATGCTGAGTGTATTGTATGCTAATAAAACTTTATGAGATTTTTTTGGACCTTTTTGGCTTTTGCCATTCTTTTTTGACCATGGACCCCTCTGAATCTCAGGTGCTTCCTCAATGTAGGAGTGGGAAGCCACAACCTTACACAATCATGACAGCATGATGAATGCTAGGTAGTCTTCAGTGATAGATTCAGAGTTTTGCCGAGACATAAATGATTCACCTAAAGTGGATTTGACCTCTCTGTGGATTAGCAGAGATGGAAGTGAAATTTGGATTTCTCTGATTCGTAGAGAGTTTAGTAGATTATCAGGACAGCAGCAATTCATTTCTATATTATGTCAGAACTTTTTTAATTGCCTTAAAACACTGCTACTGGAGCAACCTGTTCAAGCCTTCTGCTAGGGGACTGAAGATAAGGCTGAAGGGAGAAGCCATAGCCAACAAGCTGCTATATTTGTGAGGCCCTAGGAGTGAAGTCTTGCGTGTGTGATACTTTTTGTGTGTGTGATCCTTCTTTAGGTGTGTGATGTTTATCTAAGGGATACCTGTGGCATTCTCTGGGTGTGTAATATTTATCTCCTATGGGCCAGGCTGTGTCAAAGGAGGCCTCATGTGCACACACCCCCACAACTGCGCTGGAGGTCTCTTAGCAGGGGTGCCTTGGAAGCACCCCCTCCAAAAGCCTAAACGACTTTGGAAAAACCAGCAGTTCCAGCCTCCACAGAAGTGCCCCCCCACACCACAGGGTGGCCCCAGGAGGGTTTATAAGGGTATTTAAACCCATCAAACTGTATGTTTCATGGGCTTCTCTCCTCCACCGCTCCCTGACAGACCAAGACACCAAATACAACAGCAATTAAGTTTGTCAAACACCTCTGAGGTGGTGACTATAAACCTTTATTCTTTTTCTCTGTCTTTCTCTTTCTCTCTCTATTTTCTCTTTAATCTGATTCTTTTATTTTTCTCTCTTTCTCTTTTTTCTTACACATTTTCTTAGGTGGCTATATTACAAGAAAACCGGCTAAATCTGTTTTCCTTTGCAATCGTATTGTTCTAAAATAAACCCTATATATCTGCCAACTCTGATCATCTAGTATTGTTTAACTCACTTCAATGGATTTAATAATAAAACAGAAGTTACTCTCGGCTGGTAGGGCAGGTCATAACACATTATAGATAAGAAAGAAAATTTTATAACATCATTCCAGAGAGAATATGATTGGTTACTAAAGAAAGGGATATCATAACTAAAGTGCAAAATATCAAAATCAGTCCAGATACAATCTGATTCATGAAGAAAGAAAATTTGTAGGATATATACTTCTGAAAGGATGACAGGAGTCTCAGTCATCAATGTAAAGCATCACAGCACAAGATGCATTATGGAAAGTTCAGGACAAAATTTTTTTTTGCACAGCAATTGTTTTTTGAATTACTTTTGGTTGATTCATTGAGACAACTGCTGCATAAGAACAGTACTTGGCAATGTTCATGACATGACACTGAAGCACTACACTGTAAGGCATCAGTACTTAGATTCTCTACACCAACGTGCCAGTCACTATTTGAGTACATGCATCCAGAGAAGTTTTTAGAGCTTATCTGTAAGCCAGAGGTTGTCTCCTATGCAAGGCAATTTCTGAATGAATTATGTCCTCATTGAGGACTAGTTACAGTGTTGTCCACTGCAAAAGGTGTGCAATTGGGGAAGACTGTAATAAGGTCACATCACAATCTATGAAAAACAATGCTATCCAGAAAAATCTCATGTAAACTGCAACATATTTTGATTTAGCTGCAAAAAATGTTTGTAATATATCTCAAATACCAAAATGTGGGTTTGGGATGCTACATAAAACTGCAGTGAAACATATCTTAAACCCAAGGAATTAAATTTTACCTCTAATGTGATCTAACTCTGCACCCTATATAATTTTTATGAAACTGAGAAAGATAACATAATTTTAGCTTCACATAGAGTCTTAACAAGAAGGTTTTTTATGAGGATTGGTTTCACAGAACCTGATGGGCCATGGAACACAGTGTGCTACAGAAGATGCAATGGTATTCTGAAATTATAGAAGCTTTGTTAATGTTAAATGACAAGAAAAATTATTCTGAGAATATTGGCAAGAGAAACCAATAAAAAGCGTTTGCTTGCCTCAGAGTGAAGCTGTACAGAAAGAAAGAACTTGACAAGTATGCAAAGTGACAATGAAGTCTGAGACTACAAAAATCAAATAACCAAAAGGAAACGTAATTTTATTGCAGGACTGATGAAGTATAAGAAAGCTGATGGCATTTTGGTGATCTTTTATGTGCTTGTTTTTTTCATAATGTGTTGCATCATCTAAATGGCAAATTAGCCTAACTGGCCATTCCTGAACTAAATGCTTCTTTTGCATGATGGTATGTTTAAACACTCATGAATTAGACAAAAAAAGGAGGTTCTGCTACCACTTATCAAATTTGGCAGTTGGGTCATTAAAAATGGTGGTAATGTAGTTATTCCCCTTTTAAAGAGCTTATGGTCTATTGATGAGAAATTTCATGTTACACCAAGGTATAGTCAGTATTCAAATGACTGGAAATTTATTATCCAGGAGAAGAAAATATTTTTTGTTCCAATAGCTTAGAAAAACTGCATCCTTTCAATCTAGCCATTAGAGAATATAAACTTGCATTTGGTTGGCAAAGACCAGCAGAAATAAAGGCAAGAGAGACCTACTAAAAATTACAATAAAAACAAATACAAAAGTCAGAGTGAATAGGAGAGCCATAACAGCTACAGAAAAGAAATGGGGCCATAAAGAGACTGACAAAAGACAATTTTTTCCAATCTTGTGATGCATAAGATTGTCATGGGACTATTGCTACGGTCCCATATCATGTAATAAAACAAAACAAAACAAAACACCTGGGAGCTGCTATGGGACTTACATTCCTAAATAATGCTGAAACAGGAGTATATAGGAACTATTTAGAGGTGTAATTATACGCAGGTTTGTTTTATCCTTATGTCTATATGATAAAAACTCAAACAGGGAATAAGCTCTGTTTCAGCTAAAAAGAAAATTCATGCTAAAGCTTTGTTCTGTTATGTGATGTCATGGGAATGAGTGATACAGCAAAGAAATAACTGAATCAGGATCTAGAAGTTTGTGTTAACTAAGCACATTTATTGAATAGCTCAGCCAACTGAATACTTACTTGGCATATCTAGTGATGGAGTAGTTTTCACTGACAAGCTGTTTTTCTCCCAGATTTTGGTACGCATATATCTGAAATTTATGCAATTCTATTCACCCTAGGTCTCCCTTCAGAAGCAGTAGAAATGTTAGTGAAACCGATTCTAAATAGGCTAACAACAACTGTTTGTCTCCATATATCTAGTATTTTCCCTTTTGTATGTACTGTTTTTGAATGCAACAGATTAAAATAAAATATTTTTTCACAGATTTTTTTACCTGACATACACAAATGAAAATAAATCTATTTGTTTACTTTTATAAAACTCTGAAAACTATCTCTATTGATTATTTATTGACTGTCAGAACACTCCTTGAATTTAAATTGTACAATCACAGAATAATTTAGATTGGAAAACGCCTTTGAGGCACTTATTTCAATCTTCTGCTCAAAGCAGGTTGAGTTGCACCAAGGAACTCTGGTTCTTTTTTTAGTCTATGTTTAAAGCTCCAACAGTGGGAATTCTGCAACTCTATTCTAATTTTCCTTCTGAAAATATTTAATTGTAATATTATATTGCAACTTTTTGTCATTTTCCTTTCTTATACTGCTGTGCATCTCCTAGAAAACTCTGCATTCATCTTCTCTATTATATTCCCTTATGTAGCTGAAGTCATAGTAACATCCACCTTCTCTTCTTCTGACTGAGCAAAATCCAGTTCCATCTGGACCATACTGATAGACCTCCACTGTATTCTTTTCAAAATGTCCATGTTTTTCATGTACCGGAGAGTACATGAGTGAGGTTTAGCCTGGGAAGTGGAGTCGGGTGAAAGATCTTTTCAGTTTTGTTCTTATTTATCAATATACTGTTCTGTTATTAATTGGCAATAAATTAAATTAATTTCCCCAAGTCAAGTCTGCTTAGCCGGGGAACAAAATTGCTGCATGTTGTCCCTGTCCTTATCTTGATCCGTGAGCTTTTCCATGTCATTTTCTCCTCCTGTCCTGTTGATGAAGGGGAGTGAGAGAGTGGCTTGGTGGGCACCTGGTGATGAGCAAAGTTCACACCATGACAATGTGTGTGAACGTGATGTTTGGTGGGACATAATTTTCTTCTGGGACTATGAGGCATGATGGCTGTTTAATATTAGCTAGCACCAACTGGCTTATGGGGAAGAGTCTATCTCTGCACGATTCTCTGTGGCAGTATTGTCACATAGTGGCATCTTACAGAAGAAACATTTTACGTGTGCCTTTTTGTGCTTTTCTGTGCATTTCAATATATAAAAGCAGAACCAAAAACTTCTGAAGGCGTAACAATACCATATAAAACTCTAAATGAAGAATCTTATTTTCTGATGCTCATTCATATTGGTAAATATCTTTAATAGAGTTTTCTGACACAACTTTTTCAGCATGGTCTACATAAATATTAATATTTAAGAGAACAAAATAGAGAAATAAAGAAATGATTATACGAAAATCAAAATACAGACATAAAAAGGGGAAAATAACTGTAAGTAAAACAACTAATGCATGATGTTGCTACTGCTGCAAGCACCCAGGAAAACATGCCAATCTATCTGATAATAAAATAAACATGGAAATAACTAAAGGAATTATCAAACAGGGAAACAGATGAACAAGAGATAAGAAAGAATTTATATAAATACCGGTACACCAACTAAACAAAACAAATCACACACACATAGTCACATAACTTGCTCCCTCTGAGAAATAAACAAACAAATAAGTGAAAGTGTTCTTACTGTAGACAAGGACAGAATTCTAGAAAAAGAGTATCCTGGCTTCCCAGCTTTATAGGAAAACATAGAAGAGGAAAAAGATTACAATAAACAAACTTTGCAATCACAGTAAAAACCCAAAAATCTGAAGATTTTGGCCACTGATAGTAATCATTAAGCACTAGCAGTAATCAGAAGAGACAAATTTGCTTCACACAATTGCAAAATATATTTTGATTGGGTTTTGGTTTACTTTTTATACTCTCTAATTTCTTTGTATAATTCTTGCTGATTAAAACAGTGTTGCAGTAAACTTTTCAGTTTATAACCCTGAAAACATACCTGTAAGTACAGAATGAAAAAAAAAATAGTAGTAAGAGTTCTTTAAAGAATCCTCTATGCTTTTTAGTGTGAAAAAATAAAAAAGTTTCAGATAAGCCATTTCATATTTATTCATGAGCATATTAAATTCTTTTTAAAAACCTTATTAATGAACAGATTAATCATCAGCAATTTATGAATAGGCTTTTGTTACACTGATTATATTTTAATGGATTATAGGGCTATAGTTTTGATCAACCTCTTCTTCCTCCTTCCATCATTTGATTCAGGAGGAAACTAATTCCTTCTTGCCTCTTCTCAACCCCCTCCATAGACGCAGCTAAAAATTTTTTGCAAGATTGTTTCCCTGAACTGGAAAAACTGTACATTCACATGCATGCTGGCACAAATTGGATGAGATCAAGTAAAAATGCATAAAGCCAGATTCAGATTAGTTTAAACTATCATAAAACCTCACCCTAAATGCTCAATACTGCAAACAGAACCAACATAGTAGTATTAGTATTGCCAAGTTCCTCTTTAGTGCTTCGTATAACAACTTCATTCATTAGCTTAGTCTACTTCGAGTACTTTCATCTGCATTTGAGCAGCTGGTTTAACATCTCTGTCAGCCCAATTGGCTTTAGATTTATGATGATTTGACAAATTTTTTTTTGAGATATTAATGAGTGAGCTAAACAATCTTGACAAAACAAAAGAAAATGCCACACAGGGAGCTGTTGAGTTTCCCTTTCTAAACCAGAAGGAGGCACAGGCATGGACTGTAAATGGGGCATGGATAGAATATAAGTAAGCTTTTTACCAGCTCCCACATAAACTCTACCTGGAAGCATTTATAGAACCAAATATGTTATCAATCATTAGACATTATATCACAAATATCCACAGTTTTTTATTTGCATCAGTATTAAATCACGGTGGAGCTGTACTCTATCCCCTGGAGCAATACAGCATGGGCCTGATGGAAGGATATGTTTGCATGAGAACTTTGTATGCATGGGTAACCAAGCTGAAGGTACAAGTGACCACCTTGGTTTTGTGAGTGTAACTTTTTTAATATTACGAGATTTGATTTTTAACTGTTCAGATCCTGTTTTACCCCATCAATTGGTACAATATAATCACACCCTGTGAATTTTTTCCTGATGTTTACGATTTTACTTTTCATTTTGGTAATGGAATTGTACTGGACAAAGATTCATACTATCTCCTTCATCTCTCTTTTCTCCTTTCTTTCCTTTCTTCTCTCTTTTTTCCTACTATCTTCTATGCATGTGTCACCTCCATGGACAACTCTAAACTGAGAAAAAGTCACAGGAGGACAGTGTTTGAATCACAGGGTAGTAGAAAACACAGTTGCCTGTCCTAAACATTGTCAAGGCCACAGAAGGAACTTACCATAAGATAAACCACCACAGTGGGGGCTTGAGATAAGTACATAAAGGAGGACTTTGCAACAGGAAGGCACTGATTCCAGGCCTGAACTTATATTAACCCATTGAACTCTTTATTTCATAGGCTTCCCCCACCCCTGACTGATCAAGGATGCACCCAGGGCTTCAACCAACAGGCATCCAAATTGCTCGTTCCGAGTTCCAGGGGTATTGATTTCTTTCCTCTTCACTGTCTACTCTTATCCTTTGCTTGTCTTTATTTATTTTCCTTATATATTTTCTTAAGTGATATTTTTATACTTTTATGGTTATATTTCTATAGATAATAACCAAAAGAACTACATACCTCTTTTGCATTGCATCCAAACTGTCCTAAAATATACAAGTAACAAGAACCTCAGTTAACTTGCCTCAGAGGTGGGTTGTAACACCATGATGGTCACAATCACCCAATCACATTTTTTTCATCCTCTGTCCAAGACTTTGCCATGAATTACCTTAGTTTTCATAGATGCTGTAGATGGCAAGCTTCCTCCACTGAGCATGCTCAGCATTGCAAAAACTTCCTCTCCTAAGCCTACCTTAAACTTTTTAACAGAATGTCTAGTGTCTATCAAAAAACTTAAAGCAAAATCCATAGTTCTATTATCTATCAAGTTGTATTTCAAAGGAAAGTAATGAGTTTTTTTCAGTACCTTAGAAAAAAGAGAGTCACAAAAGCTTACTGTCAAGACAGTTTTACACTTGGATAGAAGTATTGCCTTTAACCATGAAAAGCTCTTTTTGCCTCAAAAGCCGGTCACTATCCTCAGTGTCTTTTATCAACTGCCTTTAGCTGCATTTCTGTCTTGTAGACTTACTGCAAGGTACTACTTTTTCCCTGCACTGCAGAGGGATTTTGGTGCATAAAATTGTGTTACAAATGACACTATGGCTAAGCTGAAGCTGTGACTAACTCTTACAGTGCTCGGTCTACTCCTGAGCCCAGCTTTAAATCCTGCCTGCATTGTTACATTTCATTCAGCTACAAGCACTACTGATGAAGGTGTTCTTGGGATCACTTCTCTTTACAAAGATAAAATTACCAATACATTCCTCTCACAGTAAAATACAGAATTACTCCTCCAAGGCTCAAATTCTAGTCTTGGATTGACTGTATGTATTTTCAACTTAATATTCAAAAATCTTTGTTTTTTACTATGGATAGGTAAATAGCTGCTTTTCAAATTTTATGTTTCAATTTTTATGCACCTTTATCAGCCTATATGACATTAAAATGCATATACTTACTTGTTTGGTTAGTCTTCATACTCTTTCTCTCTCTCTCCCTCACTCACTTTTTCTTTCTTTCCCTTTTTAAAAAAATAAAATGAAGTATTCCTCCTATGGTAATCTGTAATAGGTCAGCCAGGTTTTAAAAAGGCTTTTACTTGTACTAATCCCTGTTTGAGAACTTCCTTAATTTTGAGTCATGTTTATGGATCTTATTGATTTAGAGAAGCAATAATTCTTTTGTGCCACAAGATGACAAGTCAGGGAAATATAAAAGAGCTTCTGCATGTACTCACATTTTATAGGAAGTTGTGCCTGACTGTAAAAAGGGATTTTTGCTTCGTTGCTTTTAATCTTCTCCTTCTTAGAATTAATGTCATCAGTTTAAAGGTAACTGTATGTTAACCCAGAAGACTGAGGGATTAGAAATCATGTGAAAGTATAGTCAATATGAAGAAGCAAGGCTGTGATACAGAGCATCTTGGTTAACTTTGAAAAATTGGAAAAGCAGAGTTATCCTGAGTAATGACAAGCTTTAACCTGATGAGCTGCGGACAGCCCATTAAAACCTGGTTGTGTTACTTACCATAGGATGCCCATAAACCTCTCCAGAAAGTGATGGCAGACTGGGAAAGGTAAATGAGATTTAAGATTTTAATGCATGAATTATTTCCAGCAGAGATAAAAATGTTATCACAGAGAATTGAACTGAAATCTTTTATGGGATACTGCACAAACAAAATCTGCCAGCAGATATACAAAAGGACAGCTAAAATGAAAATAAAATGTAGAATCTCTCCTACTAAAAAAAATAAATAAAAACTAAGGCTTTAACTTAGGAGGAAGGAAGAGGAAATATAAGTAGTGTTTGTTTAGAAACTGAGGAGGAGACCTCTCAAAGCTATGGGATAAAGTTGTCAAAAGTAGAAAAAGTGTAATGTGAGCATGAATAAATTTATGTTGCTAATTAGTAATTTCTTCAAACCATGAGAATAGTCAGGTATTGAAACAACCTTGTATTCAGAGTAATGAAGGACAAAAATATTCAAAAATCTTCTAAGATGAAGATGAAGAAATGTATAAAAAGGCTTATACACTATGTTTGCCTTCAATAACAGGAGCTCAAGTCACTGACACAGAAGCCTTCTAACCCTTAGTTCCCAAGTGCACATGTATTTTTTAATTTTAAAGTTAATATAAAAGAAATTGCATTTTAGTCCAGGTCCTATAAATCAAATTTTAATATTTGGCTATTTTATAGCTACATCAATTTCTTTATAAGAGTTGCTAGTCTAGAAGATATTTAGAAGCTCTTACAGCAACTAGTGAAAATATTAACTTCCTTTGGTTGATACACTGAACGTGATCACATAGTGCATAATAATTGGAATAATTTTCATCTAATTATTGCTGTGACATTTTTCATAATAGCACTACTTGACATTTACAAAGAAATGTGTGATTGTTTCCTTATAAAAATTTTCTTTATGGACATTTTAGTTTGCCATCACAGTAAGACACACATTGTATATGAATGTTCTCTTGTACAGTGATTTCTTTTAAATTTGATAACTTATGCTGTAATCTTTGACATTAGGAAGGATAGAAATTTTATTAAATTCAGTCCTCTGTCAAATGCTGTTTCAATTTCAGTATGTGTACAAAAATATTTTGTAAATGAGTCATTACTACTGCACTGAAGATACCATACTAAAAAAAATGACAATTATTTTTGCATTCTGCTAAGTTCTACAAGAAGAAAAAAAAGAGCTGTTTTAAAAATTTAATAGCTGTATAACCTTCAAATTAATCAGTCTTTCTAGAATAGATACAATTTCACCTTTCCTCCTCACTTTTAAGGACCAATAGAGATTTTCTGTGCATGTAGTAGTTTGAGGGACTGCAGAAGCATGACTAGTGCTTTATGGGGTTTTGTTGATGTTGTTTTTATTTACCTGGTGAACAGCATCACTTTGCATTTTAGAAAAGAGTAAATGTTTATAAATATAAAAGTGAGACACAAATTTTGGTTCTTTTAGCAATAAATTCTATATAATTTGAAAATATAAATTACCTTGCATGTTTTTAGGTGCAACCTGAAATACTTCCTAACCTTTTAAAATAGGGACTTTGCTGGAGCTTGATATCTTATGTACATTACTGTTCCAGTTTTATTGGAAAATTTTTCCAGGAGTTCTATATTTACCTATATTGCTCTGTTTTTCTTAAAGAAAAATCCAACACTGAGTTATACATGAATTGCAAGGAAGCCTATTAGTGAGCAATTATTACCATTACATCAGCAAAGCTCTTAGTTGTCCTGTCTCATACTAAGGTCCCCAGCATAAAAAGGTTGGATATGGCATCTGTCAAAGGAATAATAATTGGCCCAAATTTTCCAGCATAAGAATAATACATTACAGGTTGTTTCTTGCTGCTGCTTTTATCCTTTAGGATGTCTTAAGATATTTTCAGTCATAATCCTTCACTGGCAGTTGCTTCCTCTTTCCAGATGTGTGATTAACAGACACTAATTTTACAATAGGTTTGTAGAAATAGAGCAGACTGCGCAATATGCAGTAGAATGAATTTTGAGCAAAAATACCTGCTAGCAAAACTCTGCCAGTTACAGCCTCAACAAAAAAATTCTCCATTTCTAAAAAATGTATTAAACATCTTTGAAAGTTTCAGAAACCTTTGGACTTCTCCATACTGCGAGAACCCAAACAATAGCTTACATGAAAAATTCATTAGTCATTAAATATTAGATTTTCTTAGGCCCCATTATTTTATTGTAATAAAGAAAAGTCTTTAACATCTTGGAAATAGCTTGCGATTTTCCTGATTCTTCTATTTAATTGTTTTGTAGTCCAGCCCATTGATCAATTGTTTACTCATACTAATTGGCAGATTTTAGTTGTAGGTTTGGAGAATTCATATGGAAATTATAAAGTATAAATACTCTTCAGGCATTCTAAAACATTAGTTTAACTGGGTGTTTAAAAAAGGAAATCTTTTAATATTGAAAGAAGTTACTATTTCAACAGATATTTTTAGAAGGATTTTGTGGTTTTTTTTCCCTCTGTAGTGACCATGAATAGTTTGTCTTAGTTTATTGATTTAATAGTTGGGAAAGAGCTTCACCATCCACTGCATTTTTGTCTCATTGCCACATCAGAGACATTTCCCAGATCTTCTCTGTTAACTTTACCCTCAGCGTCATCTTGTCTTTGTAATTTAGGCTATCCTTATTCAGTATTTAAATTGTGTTGATCAGTACAAATCTCTCACTTGCTTTTTCTCCTGAAATTCAACTTTTTATGCAAAGGACTCACTGCAATTTTTTCATTTTACCTTGCACTTGCCTAGAACATAGAATTTGTCCTGAGGTGTTGTGGTAGTTTTAGTTAAGCCTTTTGGTAGGCCTCAGTTTTAGTAGGCCCTGATAATGTTACGTAGGTTAGGAGAGACAGGTGTCACCTGACTTAAGCAACCAAAGAAATATTCCATACCAGATGATGCAAAACTAAGATATAAATACAGTAGAGTAGATGTTCTCTCATTATGGCTGCAGTAGAGAGAGGACACGCTGCCGCTGTCCTGCTGTTCTACCTTGCTGCTGCTGCTGCTGCTACATTGCATTTATTGTTTTTCTTTCTTTCTGTTCCTTGCTAAGTGTCTTTTGGGGTGCTTTTTGGATCTAGAGTGATGGGATCTGTCTTCAGTGGGAAGTAGAAAATTGTTGTTATATCTAACTTGTGTGTGTTATATTGTAGTTTTCTTTTAATTTTCTCTTTTCTGTATAAAT
>JAOXXN010000395.1:136328173-136346483 GCA_026770055.1 Myrmophylax atrothorax
TATAGGAGAGAAGCCAAGAAATTCCTGGATGCTAATTAGGATGAAACAATCCAGTGAACCTTTATGAAAATTTTGTAGCCAGGACTTTAGGAATCATGCGTAGGCAGGTTAATTAAGTTGAACACTTTCATAACTTTATCTGCTATTATCTGTAATTTTTCCTAAAAGAGTTAGCACCAAAGCTTATAAATTTAAGTCACTATTTGTTTTAGATAAAATATTCGATCGAACACAGAACAGAAAAGCTGAGGCACTTACAAAATATGCTGTATCTACAGTGTAGGCTCGCAGTGCAGGCTCAAAGTGCCTGTTGGGCTCCTGTACAAAATTAAGGGTTTGTTGATTTTCTTTGATATGTGACTGGCACTTCATCCTCTAGAGATTTAAAGTCTTCCTTTAACAATGACTTAAGCAGTGGTTTCTCAAAAGTGGCAGGAGCCAAAATAGCAAACAATAGATTCCAAAAGCAAAGTTACTGATTATTTTGTGAGCAATATAAATTACAGTTTCTAGATAAGACTAGACGCTAGTGAAATACTGAGGTTTGCTGTTCTTCATAGGACTTTATCTTTCTACAAAGTGCAATTGTGTCTAAAACTTCTCTAAATTTGGATCACATGGAGTAACCAGTTTCCCCTGCTCTCTGTGGGTTTCAAAACAATCTAAACACACACATGCATTTTAGAAAAGAAGGAGTTTTTATAAGGAGGTGTTTCACAAAATGTCAGTACTACGTGCTGCTCATCATTTACCCTTCTGAAGAGCTGGTTTAAAGGCAGCTTGAGTACATCACACAGCAGAAAGGCTGTGGGGTATAGAAAAACATTTAGATCTAAAAGTATAAAAAAGCTTTCAAAAAGTCATCAAAAAAGTTGCAGAGTTTGAACATTTCCCATGTAATTTCTATAGACTATGGACAGTTCAAGACAACAGTCTAAAGAGATACATTTCCTGTTGGAATAGATTGGTTTTTTTCTTGCTGTTCAATAAGACAGCGGTTGCCTAATAGGACAGTAGCTGACTGGTAACCTGGCCCCACTGCTCTTTTCTTTTTAAGGAACCTGCAGGCAGGAGAGAGATGAGAGGAATGTAGTAACATTGCCCAGGAGGGACCAAGGAACTTTCAGTTATGGACAGTTTAAAGGAGGACAGAGATTCTTTTTTTTTTTTTTTGCATATCAGAGTTTCTTTTTTATTGTGAAAGAGGTATACAAAAGGAAGAAAACGTGCCTGCTGGCTTTTGCCCTAGCATATTTCTAAACCCCTACAGAGTGACGGAAGGAAGAGGAAAATCAAAGGAGCGGCACAAGTGAACTTTTGACTGGAATTAAGTTCACTGCATTGTAGGTGACTGCTACTCAGTGTGACTGAGGGTTGGGATAGTACTATACTACCATGCTACAGAGGAAGACCTTTTTAGGTATGCAAATAAGATAGGCTCTGTCTCCCAGGTAGAGATTGGTATGAACTCCTAAACTATTACTCTAGTGAACTAATTTAATTTTTGTGTCATTAAAGTTGCAAAAGAAAAAAAATACAGATAGAAATTCAAGTCTATTGACTTTTGGGGTCACTAATTCTACATATTGAAGAATGTTTCACATGGGTGGAGCTTCTATTCTTTATTTTGGCGTAGATGAAACATTCTAAAAAAATATGCTTTCAGAATCTCAAACCTTGGAAAAAGTTTTCTTGGCACATTGCATACCTTTTTAAAAGATGATCAGTTCACTGATGCTGACAGTTCAATTACAAATGGTTGAGAAATTCTGCCATTTAGCTGGCAAGGGAAAATTAGACTGATTTTAATGTTTTGGGAGTTATGGAATATATTAACCTTCTTTCTGAGAAGTTTATGTAGTTTTAGCTTTATCCCTACTTACTTTCCTATAGTTTTCAGTACTTTGTCTTAACACAGAAGCATGGTAAATTCACTATTTGGTATTTGAAGTGAACTTCCTTGGGTTTACACATGAAAATCTGAGAATTTTATTAACTACTCTGATATCTTTTCTTTCTTCCTCCTCTACCAACAAATCAGAAAATGCAAAGTTTGTTCTTTTAAGAGGGTAAATTAACAAAAAGTTAATAAAATAGGAAATTTTCTATAGAATTTTTGCACACAGCTCTGTATAAGGATTTGATCCTTCTAGACAGCTAAATTCATCTTTTCAATGACATCTCTACTTTCACACTTTTCTCACTTGTTGCTTGGCTTTTTTTTTTTTTCCCTCTTTCATTTAAATGAGTTCTGTATTGCGTAGGCATATACTCATTTCTTCCTTTCTTTCTATTGGCTTTTTTTATCAAAAAAGGTAGTGCAGACCAAAAAATAGCCTTGAAAAACAATGACAGAGGTGGTGGGTAAGCAGATCACAAGTTGCCTGTGATTAGTTTATACAGGCATATATTTTAAAGGGAGAAAAAAAATCACTCTGGATAGCATAAAACCCGAATGGATTAATATTAATGGAAATACAACTCTTTATTATTATTTTGAGAAGCTATGGAAAGGTAGTTAAAATTACTCTGTATCTCAGTTGGGAAAATTTGGTGTTACAATGAACTTAGTATGGATCTTAATCTTAGAAATTATGTAGCTTTTCAGGGACAGTAGTTTGCTATTTATTTTTAATCAAGTTAGGATAGCAGGCATGCAATATTATGTATGTCAATTTTGAATTTGTTCCTCAAAATTTTGAGTTTGTTGGCTGGGACAGAGTTAATTATTGCAGTAGCCAGGAGGAAGCATTGCCAGGGCCCAGAGGTTACTCTATACCACCTTGTGTCATTGCTGGTGGGGGGGTAGAAGAGACTCTCTGCCAGGAAGCAAGGGTCTCTTTTAGTAGAGTAAGCGCAGCGAAGGCAGCGATTGGGTAATGCTGATTCTGAGCATCTTGCACATGAATCAATTGTCTCTCTTGTACACATTTGTTATTAATATTGTTGCTCTTTCTGTTAGTTTTCTCATCTCAACTCCAGTAAGTCATTCTTATCTCAACCTGTGATCTTGACCTTATGTGCCTTCAATTCTCCTTTCTAGCCTGGAGAGAGATGGAGGGGAGGGAGTCAGTGGCAGTGTGATTTGAATAGTTTCAGCGGGTCCATTAAACTGGGGAGTGTCATTCCTAAAGCACAACACCCTTTTTGAGCAGTTGATGGGGAGAACAGCAGAAGACATCAAGTTGCTTTCAACCTGGTATTTTTTAAAACAAGCGTAGAAGATATGAAGTCCACTAAGATCATAAGGTTGAATATTCTTAAAAGAACATATGAAAGCACAGTATCACCTCCAGAGGAACAAAACAGGGTTCATAAACTGTTGGTACCACTTAAGCAGAACTGCAGCACTGTTTTCAGCAAGGCTGTATCAAACTTGTCTCAGGCTCATGCTGGGACTTCAAATGAGGTCTAAGTTTTTGAACCATTCTGATGATTAAAGGTGGCATGCTGTTTTTTCATTAGACTAATATTGGTTACTACTGAATTCTCAGTTAGGAGCTGTTATTAAATTGAATCATTGAATTTCTAGTCAGTAGCAATATATGTAGATGCATTTAATCTAATGGTAATCTCTAGATGATGAAATTGATGGTTTACAACTGCTCCTCCACTCCCATGAAAATTGCTGCATATATTGCTTTGCTCCAGTCAAGACACGTGTTAATAAGGAGAAAGTAATATTCAGATAGCAAAAGACCTTGGGATTCCTTTATATATATTCAGGAGCTGCTTCTGTATTTCAGTGTCTCACTCTGTACCTGGAACTGTCAGGGTGCTCCTGAATTTGGGTTTCTTAATTTGGATAAATTGTTGCAGTGAAGATTATAGGTAGTCTCAAAACTAAAATATTTTGGCTTTCAATAATGTCAATAAAGGGATGGTTGCTTCAGAAAAATTGTGATAATAGGGCCGTTTCTCTGCAAGATTCAGCATTTCTAAATTAATATGCCCTGTTAGGACTAAAGTGCTTACAATACTCTTGTTGCTCTCATTTTTTTATCCTGTGTAGAAATATCTGACCCTCGGCTGCATTTCTTGCATCTAGCAAGTGCCTGTTTAGAGGCGCCCTCTTTTCCTTTCATCTCCATCTTTTCCACTGCTGACTGCTAGATGGATGTTTTTTCTTTTGTACCCCACAGTTGTTCCTACATCTCTTTATTTTATTATATCATTCTTAACATTACCAGAGCAGAACTGCCATACATGGGAATCAGGAAAAGTAGAACACTGTCATTTTGATTCAAAATAATTTTACACCTGCTGCACACTCAAGTAATACTTTGCCTAGAATGGATGTCTTTCTGACACCTTATTCCAGGCCACTAAACCTGAGTCAAACTCTCTCCTTTTCAAGCGGTCAGACCATGTCTCTGCTACTCCTGTGGGTATGACACCATGATCTAATGTGACTTCAGCTAGACTCATGCACTGCAGTTCCTGTTCCCTGACTGCCAACCAAAAAACAGATTTGACATGTACAGAGTTTTGCTTTTGGAGCTTGTAGGCAGTAAGAATGTGCAATGACAGAGAAATGATTTATGACTTATGTGTTTGAAGGAGAATAGCATTCAGTATGTTTATGGCACACTGTATTAACCATATCTGGCATTTCAGTGAAGCCTGTAGGTAGATATGATGTAGTCTTGCTAAATCCTGCAATTTGCAATGTCTCTTTGGGAAAAAAGCGTGTCCTAATATAAATTGCCCTCACTCATGTCAGATTCTAGATTCTGTGAGGCAGATTACAGAGGTGATAAGTGTGTATTCTCTTTTTAAGATCTTCCTGTTCTCATCTATGTGACTGAAGAATTATAATTTCATAGCTTCAGAAGGGAAGGATATGCTGAACAGAGTTCTCTAAGTGACTCCCTTGGATCTGGTCCTGTTCAGCATTCAGATACACTACAGGACATCACATAAGTGTGTCAATTAAAATTTGCATCAAACAAAAAAACTGAGAATGCCTACAGGTATAGGAAACACATAAAATATGCCACAATTTTATACAATCCTGAATAAGTGCCCCAAAGGTGAGAAAGATGTTAGTCAATAAACATGTTTGCATGGTAGCATATTTAAATAGTTAGTCACACCAATGCAGAGAAATAATTTACTGTATAACTCAGTCTGCAGAAAAGTTTTGAAATGGATCATGAAATGAAGCAGAAATCAATGTTGTGATTCCACTGTTGCACAGATTGTGCAAGCAGAAGTAAATGCCAAAAAATTATGAGCAGTGCTTAAGTGATGCTAAAGAGCTGTAAGATTCCAGCAAGAGAAATCTGTGTAATTCTGAACACTCCTGTAAGGAAGATGTAAACCAGTTAAAAAGATCCTAATGGACATTAAGAATGCCCAAAGGTTGGAAAAATGAGGTTCATGAGGAAAGATAGAATGATTCATATATACATATATATATGTGCATGTGTGAGAGAGAGAAAAGGAGATAATATGGTGTTCAAGTATACAAAAAGTTTCTTAAAATGGGGAATACTCTGCATATTCTTGGTGACTACAAAAGGATGTAATGGAAAAATGCTGAGACAGGAGAACTTTTTCTGACAGTGAAGTCAGTGAGCAAATGCAGAGAGAGGTCATGGACCCTATAGACATGGTATTCTTTGAAAAAAAAAATAAAAGGATAAATATCTTTCAGGAGTGGCACAAATAGAATTCTGTCCCCAGAGCAAGCCATTATAGTTTTTTTCTTGTTGCCTCATGTATTCTTATACTTCTATACTTCTTACATGTATGAATAGCCCAAGTATTTTGCAATTCTTGAAAATAACCCCTTTTCAAACAAGTCAAATCCAATGATATTTTGCATTATATAAGAGCAGTTTAAGTATAAGAGACTTGCATCCGGCCAGATGTAAATAACTTTGGGTTGAAATAGGGTAGAGGAGAACAATTTGACATAGGTGTAGAAGAACTATCTATTGGTGCATTCTATCTGTGGTTTTAACTGTAAGAGGAGTTATAGACTATGTTTTTATCACGGTAGAGGTATGTCTTCTCCAGACATCAACAATTTTCTTATAAAAACTTCTCATTTCAGGCCAAACAAATTTTTCCTAAGGATTTATTTTATGTCACATCACGATAAAAGATCTGCACTGAAGATTTTGGAAGACACACAAATCCTTTAAAGGCTAGTACCAGGAGACTGCTGGTCTGCAAATAACTGTGATTGTGCTGTTTGTGCCATCATTGTCATCATGGAATCATTGTTCCCAGAAAGCCAGTGCTTTAGCTTGCACAGTCAATAGTTGAATAATGACTTGAGACCTAAATGGCACTGCAAGCAACATTAAAAGTGCATGTTTTAGCAATGTGTCAAAGAGCTCTTGTCAAAGGGGTTTTTTTCTCCAACCTGCAAATATCATGACATTTTTTGTTGAGTTAAAGGGCAGATTTCCCATGCGTTTTCTTGCAGAATTATGGCACCTTTTGTATTTACAGATAGTGTATATTTCAGTTTGGCATTTTTCCCTTTGTTCCAAGAATAACATTGAGCTTAATGCTTTTTTTCTAGTTAATATTCTTTTGTCAGTAGAAATAGCTGAGGTTTTAAATAATGATTAAATAAGCTATGTAGTTTATCTTATTACAGATGCCAGCTCTATGTAGACTGCAACTTTTTTAAAAAACCAGCATCACAACAATTAAATCTGTGTACAGATCTTCAGGTGTTCAGCTTTTATGAGGCTGAAGATTTTCTTTTTCATAGTTTTTACTTTTTCTAAATAAAAGGTTACCACTTTTTGGCATTGTTAATTTATTTATCAGTATGAGTCATTTAAGCAAATACTTCCTTGTTATAAATATATATTCTGTTCTGATTAATTCAAATATTTCACATTATTCCCATTATTATTATTTAGTATATGATTGGGCAGGCTCAAGGTGATATGTTAGCTCATTACTTAGCAATTATTTTTACCTTAAACATGAATTTTCATGTACATTCATAAATCAATAAAATATTATACAAGTTAGACATTGGTAATAGCCAATAGCTGATTGAAATGTATTTTTTTAGTAACAGACTTCTATCACATTCCACAATCATGTTAATAAATACAGTTTTACTACTATGTTTATGTACATTGGGGTTTTTTGCTTCCTCTCTTTGTTCAAAGTGAACTTATGCTTTGTTCTCATCCCATTGGAACCAATTCTGACATGTATATCTGTTCAGCCTACCTTTGAGTAAAGTCTGGTTACTTGTCTATTATGTGGGAAAGTTGCTCAAAGTAAAGTTAGTGGCAGTAAATGGAGCATATGGCCTTTAGGTAGAATAGCATTAAGTCTGATAGCAAGAGAGCACTGTCATGTTTTTTACACTTGTTCTTCATTAATAGGTGAATTAAAAAAGGCACTTACTGAACATGGTGTAATAATGTTTCCATTTCAGTGCTTGAGTATATAGTAAAAATATTACCATTAGCATTTATCAGTTTTGCTTTTATAAATTTTTGGTCCTTAGTCAAGGAGGAAAAAACATTGGACTTTTAAAAGAAGAAAACAGATGATATGCAACAGGAAGAGGAACTGCATTACTTTTTATGGTTTTTTCAGTAGATCCTAGAGTGAGTAAGGACATACATGATTTTCTGAAAACTCAGACTGAGTAGTGGTGAAGAAAAGGACATTAAAAAGAGAAGATAACTTGCTAGCAGACTAAAATGGCAAAACCTAGGGAATACTGTGAATGATTGAAAAGGAAAATTTTTCAAACCACAGCTTCAAATTATTAGATCCATGAAGGAAAGTGCAAATTAAAAGATCCTTTAGGAAATTCACCTGCATACCTTCCCTTTTGATGTTGCTTGCCCTGAGACAGAGGAAGAAGCCAATACTGAAAAAACATTAAACTCTTTCCCACTTTTTAACATTAAGAGCTTGAACTGAAACATGATCTGTAAAGTTTCTTCACATTTTTAAACTAAATAATTCCAGTTAAATATTCTTTTGCTCCTTTCATACTAGTATTTTTATACACTGGTATGTAATACTTGACATAATCCTGGTGCTTCAGGCTTTATTCAGGAATAGTTCCATTTGCTCAATAAAATTGTTTGCTTTTAGAGTAAATGATTGTAGATGGTTGAGATGCATATAAATCTATGATAATATTTTATCTCTATATTTCATGAGGACACTGAAGGTTACAGAAAACTGTTACAAAATTAACAAAGTTTAATAATGTTTACTATTTCAGGCAAAGAAGAATCTATGTTTAGCAACCATGGTGTCTGTAACTACATTGTTATTCGTGTTCATGGCTCCAGGAAATCTAGGTATAAAAGTACCCTTTCAGATACCCTGAGACTCCACATCTTCAAACATCTCTTATACATTATAAAACATTCCTCCACAAGACATCCTGGTTTAGAGCTGGCTTATCTCTGCAGGTTCTTGCTCTAAATCCAGTAGGATGAGGTCTGCCACACACTGTGCTATTAGATCTGTGAGACTGAACTCACAGACAAACCAGAATGCTCTTGTTTAAGCCACTTTTCGAGTTAAAAGTAAAATAGAAATTTTTTTTTGCAAAACTATGCAATGATATTAATTGGATATGAGTTGAAACTTTGGCCTTTGCACTGCTCTTGACTGCTGCATTTCAAAAGTACAACCAGTGCCATTTACATCAACTATAGGAATTTCAACAAGGACAAGTGCCGGATGTTGCACCTGGGATAGGGCAACCTTGGTTCTGTGTACAGACTGGGGAAAGAGGTTGGAAAGCAGCACTGCAGAAACGGACCTGGAGTACCTGGTCTGTGATGAGTCGAACACGAGTCAGCAGTGCCCTGGCAGGCAGGGGGGCCAACGGTGTCCTGAGGGGCATCAGGAAAAGCATGGCCAGCTGGTCAAGGGAGGGGATTGTCCTACTCTGCTCTGCACTGCTGTGGTGTCACCTTGAATATTGTGTGCAGCTTTGGTCACCACAATATATGATATGAAGCTACTAGAGTGTTCAAAGGAGACTCTCTGATCCTCTTCTCTGGTGGAAGCCATATGAGGAGTGGCTGACATCAGATGGCTTATTCAGCCGAGTAAAGGGGAGACTGGGGAGACCTCATTGTGGTCTACAGCTTCCTTTCGAGGGGAAGAGAAGGGGCAGAAGGTCATCTCTTCTCTATGGTGAAGAGTGACAGAACCTGAGGGAATGGCCTGAAGTTGTGTCAGGGGAGGTTTAGGTTGGATATTAGGAAAAGGTTTTTCACCGAGAGGGTGCCTGGACACTGGAACAGGCTCCCCAGGGAAGTGGTCACAGCACCAAGTCTGACAGAGTTCAAGAAGTGTTTGGAAAATGCACTCAATACATGGTGTGACTCCTGGGAACGGTCCTGTATGGGGCTAGGAGCTGGACTCAATGATCTCTGTGGGTCCCTTTCAACTCAGGATATTGTATTATTCTATAGTAATCTTTGTACTCCAGGACCAGGAATCTGTTGTATTATTGTGAGGATTGAATGTGCTAGTGCAATTCTTCAGTTCCAGCTCCATAAAGTGACCTTCGTTGTGTCATTGCCCCAAAGACTACACATCAGACAAGTCTAGATGTTGGGCCGTAAATGTTGAGGAATGTTAAGATGAACAGTGATAACTGAGACAGAAAACCAACTTTGTTCTTAACATCAAGGCACTTATCAGTTACTACAGATTTACATTTGTGACACTAGAATGTCTGATATGGAAACAGGAAGATAGGCAGCAGACTCCTCCCAAATCACTTCGTAACTTGGAAAATGTGAACAACATTTTTGTTTGTGTTGAACACTGAAGTATTCAATTACAGCTCCAGTAAGTTCATGCTGAAAAAAACCCAAAAGCCTTCTATTACTTTTTGTTCTGAAAATAAATATGCAAAATAAAATAAAGTGTTTTTATTGTGCTTCACTGAGAAGATGTGTTATTCAAATGTCTTAAAGAAGAGCTTACATATATTTTGCTAGAGACTATTTAGTGTAAAAAAACCATATTAAATCCAGGGTAGTAATTCCTACATTTGGTAGTAGACATCTTTAAGTGAAACATACAAATGAACACAGCTAAGCATGTCCTCTTTACAGGAAATGAAGACATACAGGAACATGCAGGGAATAATCCATCTCCACTTAAATATTTACTAAAAGTGGGATGTATTATTCTTTAGAGATACTTTTGAGATACTACTTTTGAGTGGAAAAGGAGACTAGAAAAGAAACTGAGCCCCTAATTTTTAGCTGGGTCTGTTTAATATGAATTATTGTTTTTGAAGGTGGTGAATGTTACATGTATAGACCATACACCTCTTTCTCTTTAATATGATGGAAGCTGTGAGCATGAATCATCAAATCACTCAACTTGGAAGTGCCCTAAGGAGGTCTGTAGCCCAATCTCCTGCTGAAAGTAAATAGGATATCTAATTCAGACCAAGATGCCCAAGGCAGTAGTCTGTTGGGTTCTGAAAACTCCCAATCATGTAGACAGCGAAAAATCTTTGTGGTGCCTGACCAATATGCTGACTTTTCTCACAGCAAATCAACTTTGTAATGGTCTAGTTCCACTTTATAAGCACTACCTCTTACCTATAATTTACCTCAGGATAAAGCCTGTTTCTGCTTTCTTGGCTCCTCATAGGCACTTAACAGGAGTTATACTCTGCCCTGAAGCCATCTGTTCTCTAGAATGAATCAGTATGTCTTGCTCAGCCTCTCCTCACAGGACAAGTGCTCCAGACTTGACCATTCTGGTGGCCCCTCATGGAACTTAATTTTCACTTATCCACAAATTGCTAGCACTGTGAGGCCCAAGCCCAGATGATGAGTTTTGAATGTGCTCTATAGAGTGCTGAATCAGAAAGGACTCATCACTTCTCTTGAGCTCCTTGCCATGCTACTCATTGGTACAGTGAGGGTGCTGTTTGCTGTTACCATTGACAGGTCACACCAGAACCTTCTCAGCAGATCTGCTCCCCCACAAATGAGTGTCTTGCCTGTATTATCTTTCATAGATGCAGGGCATCTATGCCTGCCCTGCATATGTATGCCCCTGTTGAATTTCCTATCTGATTCTCCTGGGTAGAATTTTCTGGGCTCTTCTGAATGGCAGCCCAGTCCCTGAACATGTCAGCTGGTGTCAGTCCCACATGTTTGGAGTAATCTTCAGATTTTATGAGGATGCATTTTGTCTCCTTTTCCAAATTGCTCTGTAGAGATATTAAACAGCACAAATACCAAGATACACCCCTGGGGAAATCCTCTTATTAAGAGAGTACAAAACGAAAAGTGCTACCTAGAACCTGAAAATCCAGGCTGATTTTTACCCTTCTGGTAGTTCAGACATCCAGACATCTTTGCTTTGATGCAAGACTATTGGGAGAGACACTGTCAAATGTTTTACTAATGTCAAGGTTATGAATTTTTACTGTTTTCTGTTCATTCATGGATCCAGTCTTTTTTTGTGTGTGTGTGATAAATTTTAGCTTTAGGATCTTACTTTGATAGTTCTATGATCTCACCCTTGATAAATCCATGCTGCCTGGTTCCACTAACCTACCTTTCCTTCATGTGACTGGTATGATCTGGACTGGAATTTTCTAGGGACTGAAGTTTGGCTAACCATTCTTGCATTTGTACTTATCACTCATTCATCTTGCCCTATTTTGAAAACAGGTGAAAGATTTTCTTTCTCTCCTTATCTTCACAATGTCTCAAGTCTGATTGAAAAAAAGTGTCATAATGACATCAGTTATCTGTCAGCAGTTTGGTATCCATCCTATCTGGTACCACGGGGTTATAGTGGTTGAGAATACCACTCATATCTAAACCAAACTCAAATGTATGGTTCAAATATACATTTGATTTGTTACAGATTTCCACAGGGGCTCTCAGAGCAGTGGCTCTTCTCAGATATCATAAGAAACTCAATAACTAAACATCATGAGATCTGATAAGGATAGAATTTTCACCTTGTTTCTGAATTGCTTGACTTTACCCAGCCTAGAAGATATCATTTGTATCTTTCAATAAATCCTTTTTTCTTTCATATGTCTGGGTATAAAGTCAGCACTAGTTATCTTATCTTGAAAATAAATCAAACATCTACCTAAATCAGAAGTGTGTCAACATTCAATTTTCACAACATCCCCTAGTGAAATGAAATAAAAGTTGTCTAAAGTGTATACTTTAAAGGGAAACTATATATTACTGTTTTTTTCTATTCATAGATAATAAGGGCAACAGGGGGAAGTAAAAGCATTTCTGCTTTAACTAAATATCTCTTGGGCTATCTAAAAAGAGAAAATTTTATTATTCTTTTTTATTTTTTTTTTAGCATGTGAGGAGACAAAGGTATTATTATAATTTTTCCATAATACATTGTGAATTGGGTCTGGTTGAGATGGTGTTCATTTCCTCATAACAGCCTTCACAGAGCTGTATTTTGCTTAGGTAGTTGGAAAGGTTCTGATAACACATCAGTGTTTTGGATACTGTTGACCAGTGCTCACACAGCACCAAGGCCATCTCTCCAATACATCCCCCTTGCCAGTAGACTGAGGGTGGGAAAGAATTTGGAAGGGGACATAGCCAGGACAGATGATCCAAATAGACCAGAGGGATTTCCATACCGTACGACATCTGCTCAGCAATAGAATCTAAGAGAAAGGAGAAGAAAAGGTGGGTATTTATTGTTATATTTGTCATTTGGAGCCATTGTTATGCATATTGAAGCTCTACTTCACAAACTATGGCTGGACATCACCTCCTGATGGGAAGTAAAGAATAATTATTTTTTTTTTCTTTGCTTCCCCAAGTGATAGCTGCTTTTGTTTTATTGAATTGTTTTTATCTAGGTTCATGAGGTTTTTCCCACCATATTTTCTCCCTGCCCTGTCCTGCTGAGGAGGGGAGTGACAAAATGGCTTGGTAAGCAGCTGGCATCCAGCCAAGGTCAAGCCGTCACAGTTCTTAGATCGTGGATTTATTTTGTTTAATATAGCTTTGCTAATTGATACAATAAAGCTTTCATAAGTATCATCAGAATTTGAGTTACTGCGTTTGTACTGGTATTGTTTGCTAGTGCCAGCTCACTTGTAACAGTGTGTGAGCATAAGGGAGTGATTTGGATGTTCATACTGTGAACGAAATAGCTGTTCACATTCAAAGTTACTAATCTGCAGTTTCATTGTATTCAAATCAGACAAGAAGGATAGTTTGGTGGCTGTATATCAACACTAAGTTACACAAACCCTTTTCTCCTCAAACTCGCTAATCTCTAATTTTTAATACACGCAGATACCAAGGAGCCAAATCAACATAAGCCAAATAAACAAACGCAGCAAAAAGCTGCTTTCCAATACTCATTCTCCATTTTCCTTAATTTTGTATAAATGCTGGTAGTCTTAGAAAGAAACTCTATAGTGAAGATACAAGAAGAGGGGAGCCCTCACAGTATTACAAAACCAGAGCTTTTTTGTCTCGGACTGCAGTTATTGGTTTGTCATTCCACATTCCAGAGTCCTGGGAAGTTAGTGATTGCACTGAGGCAGATCTGTGAAAAGTAACTAAGGAAACCATACCTGTTGTGTGTCCAGCAATTCTTCTGGAGGTTGGCCACCCCTGAGCTCAGTCTATGTGGACTAGGAGCAAGAGGCCCTTGAGAAGCTTGGAAGAAAGGGGAGGTTACCTTTCCTAATTCATTCTGCTTGTTTGCCATCTGCTTATTGGCCCAACTAAGACTATATTGTACACTAAAGTGCTGCTTCCAGAACACAAACTAGTAGTTTAAAGTAATTTAACTTTTTCTGTGCTGTCTTGCAGTCCAATCGATTCTGTGGATTTTACGAGTGCTACCTTAGTTTTCATTTCTTTGTGGAAAGGAGACATTCAATATGACTATTTTTGTAATATTTAATCTGTTTTTTTTCTTTCCTCCTGTGGTGGTTTTAGCTAGGCCTCAAATTAGCAGGCTCAAGGAGTCTGCGTGGATTGGGAGAAACAAGTATCACCTGACTAAGCAACCAGGGAGATATTTCATACCAGATGATGCAAACCTAAGATATGAGTGCAGCAGTGGGAGGTGTTAGTTCAGTTTCATCATGGCTGAAGTAGAAGAAGGACGTGTTGCAGCTCTTCTACTGTGCTAGGACCCTCCTCCTGCTGCCTCTACTTGCATTTTCTTTGAGTTTCAGGGAAGAAGAAACATTTTGTTGTTACTCTTTTTGTTCTTTGCTGGGTGTCTTTTGGGGTGCTTATAAAACTACGGTGATAGAATCTGTTTTTGGTGGGAAGTAGAAAATTGTTGTTATAGCCAACTTGTGTAAGTGTGTGTTATATTGTAATTTTCACTTCATTTTCTCTTTTCTGTATAAATATACACAGTTAGTTTAAGCATAAATCTAGTTTGGAGGTTTTTTTCCCTCTCCCTCTTTTTCATTTGGCTGGTTGGTTAGGGGGGGAGGGAACCCTTTCTCTCTGTCTTGGACAGTTGGTGTTTTGCCAGCTCAACTCGAGACACCCACAAACACAATTTGAATGTTCCTATTGAAAGAAATTGTTCTAAGGTATAAACTCCAACTAGCACAAAACACACTTGAAATACTAAATGTAATTTCTTAACTGTATTTGTATTCTTACTTTCTGAAATCTTAATGTTCAGTCAAGAATTCAGTACTAATAAATCTGGTTTGCCTTGCCTTGTAAGCAATTTGTGCCCTGTGTGACACTCCGTGACAAATAACATCATGTACATAATAGCCTACATTCAATATCTACTGAACAGGATGAATGTCAACACAACACAGGTAATTGTGCTCTATGCTGAAGAAATATCTACCAGAAGATGGTGACATTAGGATGGAAATATTGAATATTTGAAGTTGGGCAGAAATGAATAATTAGTTCAGAGCAGTGGTAATTGCTTTATTTAAGAGAGGATGCATAACTCAGTAGCATCGTTTAGTCAAGGGAAATCTGAGTGATTCGTCAGCAGCTGGCAGCTTAGTGGCTCCAGTGTCTGAGACGTCAGGCAAATCAAGGTGTTCATGTCAGAGCAGCTCTCTCAACAAGCCTTCAGGTATTCAGTGAGTTAGGAAAGTGGTTCCTTTTATATCACCTGAGCAAAGTAGGTGAACTCAAGGTGACTGCTAATTACCAGCAGAGATGGTAGAAGCTTTGGTACCATGTGTTTCAAATCTTTCACATGTTCGTGAAGGAATTTCAAATTTCAGGAAAAAAGTAAAATAGTTTTGTCAATAACATTATGGAGTAAAGGTTGTGGGGTTTATTAAAAAATGTGTTTCTGTTGAATGTAAATTTATTTAATCTCCTCTTTTTATAGAAATATTTGTGATCATATTAGGAAACATGCCAAGAAACCTGTAAGAAGCCCACTTCAAATATCTATCATAAAATGTTCTGTAAAAATACAGAATTATAATTTTGGAAGCCTGAATAGGGCTTTATGTCATTCTCAACACCAAATATATCTACAAAAATATTTCTAGACTTAATCAAGGGTATTAGTTAGAAATAATAGCAACTTTGTTGTCAAAAATTACTTGAATCTGAGCGATTTCTCAAAGCATTTTGCTCAAATTGACTCTCTTCTTTCAAAATAATAACAAAAAAAATTATAAAAAAGACAGTTTAACTTTATTCTTTTTTATGTGACATGTTCTGTAATAATGAGATTCCTGTATTGGCCAAACAATAACTTTAAATGTAGGAAAATAAGATTAGATGAAACTCAAAAAAGCATGTTTAAAAATAGAATTGACTCTAAATCAAGTGGTTACCTAGTTCAAAATGGTATCACAAATAATTATGCCAGTATTGTCAATATTTTTTGGCTTTGATATTAAACTGCACATTAATAAAGTGTTGCTGTTAAGTCAGAAATTAATCCTGTGTTCGCTTCCTCATACTGTGTTCAAAGTCAGATGGATGTCTTCAAATCATATCAAGAATATCAGCAAAATTCCAAGTCACTAGCAGTTGCCTATCTCTCAGAATAATAAAGCCATTTCCTGTAAATAAAATCCATTTTGCACTTTTATTTCTAGGCAAAATCTAATTTGTTTAGAGCTAATAAAAATGTATTATTACTATGACATTGTGCAGGGTGAGATATTAGTGAATATGCCAAGGAGAGACAATGCATAATCATGGTATCGTGTACATTTTTGTACTGAAAGACTGTTCTTGGCACTGTAGCTGGTAAACTTGAAACTTTTGATGCAATGGGCAGAGGAAAGAGTTTCCTATTCATTAATGTAACTGGTGAAGTTTCAGTAGTCAAGAAAGGGTATACTTTTATGATGCATTAATTATGACATCAAATTGCTACATGTCTATTTCAGTGGCAATTTAAATGTTTTTACCATCAATATAACAATCCTGTTACATCAGTTCCATCAATGATCTTAAGTGGAGCTGCAATGACTTAACTGAGGATTTACCCCCGTGTTGCTACAGGGATGACAAAGTGTAGGTGAAATGTAGTCAGGACCACATTGATACTTCTTTTGGTAGATTGGAAATGATTAAACAATACCACACCAAATTGTTTCTCACTTCAAGTAACATAGTACAGATATCAGCACAAATATTCTGTGCAATGGACTAAGGTCAAATGTACTGCATTAAGCAGTGGTCATATCTAGTTTTACTATTATTGTTCTCAAGTCACATTATGGTACTCTAGAAACTGCTGTTTCTGATTTCTCCTTTTCTTAATTTGATTGGAAGGCATTGCCTGCTCAATAAAATGTCACATAAAATAGGTTAATTTAACAGTGTAGTGATCCTGTACCAAGTACATTCTCTGATAGGGATCTGCATTATTTCATAAATAATTATGTTATTGTGATGTTGACTGCATAGTGAACATTTTTGAACATTAATTCAAATGAGAAAAATAAGGCCGTGCAGTAATGTTTAGAAGATAAGCATTGTAAAGTACTCTGTAGATTCACACTTGCTTCTGTCTTCATTGAGTATCTGGAGCAAAATTGAACTATAGATGACATTTGAACTTTGCAAGCAACAAAACATCCTTTATATTATTTATTTTTTATCTATAGCTGTGTCTAAAATAACATGCAAAGACCTCTAATGGTTGTAATGTGCTTTGAATCAAACATTTATCAAAAGGAAATTTTTTTTTTTCTCTAAAATGTTTCTTATATACAGGTGGCACTGAATAGTAAGATTCCTTATGTTCTATTTCTCTTGCTCTCTACTAATGTATGTTGTTTTGGCTTCCTAGTGTTCATGAGCAAAAGAAAGGCATTATATTAAAGAATATATGAAAATATATTCCTTTTCCATCACTTTGAGTCTATTACAATATCTGAAGTATATAGAAAATAAATCATATGTGGTGATTTCATGTTATCATAGAATGGCTTATGCTAAAAGGGATCTTAAACATTACCTACTTCTAACTGTTCTGCCTCAATCAGGGACAACTTCCACTAAAAGTTGCTCAAAGCCCTCCATTCAGTCTGGCCTTGAACACTTCTAGGGATGGGCCATCCACCTCATTTCTGGGAAATCTGGTCCAGTGCCTCATCACTCTCACAGTAGAGAATTTTTTCCCTAATACCTAATCTAAACCTACTTTCTTTTAGTTTGAATACATTCCCCCTTGTTGTGTCACTACATGACCTTGGAAAAAGTCCCTCTCCAGCTTTCTTGTAGGTCCTGTTAAGGTACTGGAAAGCTCCTTTAAGATCTTCCTAAAGCCTTCTCATCAGCCTGCTGAACAACCCGAACTCTGTCAGCCTGTCTCCATAGCAGAGGTGCTCCAGTCCTCTGACCATCTTTGTGGCCCTCCTCTGGACTCACTTCAGCAGGTCCATGTCCTTCTTCATGTTGAGCTTCTCATCCAGCAACATCCCCAAGATCTTCTCAGGGCTGCTCTCAATCCATCCTACACCCTCTCTCTATTATTGCTTGGGATTGCCTCAATTGGAATTTCTCAAATCCAGCATCAGGATTTTAGCAAAAAACATCAGATAATAGAGGGATTCAGTAAACTCTGGGAAAGGCTGACACAGCCCATAAAGTTAATATGTTCAGAAGTACCACTTGTTTCCTTGTTTGCTTTATAGTTCAGAGTGTGTATCCTAAAGCTGAAAGAACATTGAAAGTCCAGTATAGGTCACCAGTCTATTTTTTTTTCTTTTACAATGCTACTTAAAGAATTTGGAACTAATACTAGTTGAGAGAAAACTGAGGAAAGTTAAATGAGAACCTAAAAGACAAGGTCAAGACCGACAGCAATACCTATATATCTATATCTATCT
>JAOXXN010000395.1:136350519-136373334 GCA_026770055.1 Myrmophylax atrothorax
TTTATTATCATGGGATACATAAAAGACCTTTAAATTAGAATTATATAGAGGTGAATAATTCTAGAATTTAAAATTCTCAGTTATATTTCTTCAAAAGATTAAATTGGATGAGGAAAGCCTATATGACATTTAATTATTAGTTCAAAATTTTCCTTATCATGTACCAGGGTGCATTTATGTTGTGATATCCTTTAATTCTAACTGGTTTTAAGCTTAAAAACCCTAAATCCACAATTCTGTCCTCTTTTATTTAGTTTGTTTCAGTTGAAAGTTCATCAAGAATAAAATGTATCATGTTATATCTTTAAAACCACTTTTATCTATAATAATTTTAAAATCTTTTGGGGAGAGAAAAGAGACAGAAATGTAACTCAATTGTTTTGGTTTATAATTTAGAATATATTTTTCCCAGTGAATCAAAAAGTACCCATCTTAGTTTTTTTTATATGATTCTGCTCCTCCTGAACTGCATGAAAAAGTTTTCAATGTATTTTAATAACCTTATATAAAAAGAGAATTTATGTTTAATTTTGATGGGTTTAATATCGACACCAGGGTGAAATAAAGTAGAAATGAAAGAGAGGAGCTCATTGCCATAGGATGGTCTAGAAACTAAAAGTATGAATAGGTTTGAAGAACAATTAATTATCTGCTAAACACAATAGTCTAAATATATTCTTTGGCAAAGAAAGTCTGTCATTGCCAAACACTGGGCATTCATCAGATAATTCCAGATTTTCTATGGGCTTTTTTTATAGTCTTTTTTTTCTTTCGACTCTGCTTTCTACGCATGATGAATAATCATTTCCATTCTGTTACTAAAAATTGAAAAGAAAAAAAGCATTTAACAGTCAAAAATGTCTGATAGACATAAGTTCCCTAAATCTTCAGCAAGCTTGTTGGTACTCTCAACAGTACTTTAATTCTGATTCTTCAAAAAGTAAGGTATTCTTAATACAAGTGTTACTGCTGATGTAAAAGCTTTCAAATAGTGACCACTTGGTGAAAGGAATTCTAAAAACAAAGAATTCTAAAATTATTTGCTATTTAATACTCTGTTTTCTTCTTGAGTGCAAGTACCCAGCAAAACAGAAAATGATAACTATTACTAAAATGATCTACTTATGACCTATTGAATCTCATAAAACTGTTACATTTCAGTTAACTTAATTCCATAACCTGATCTGTTTCCACATGTTGAGCCATAACATGGCCTTAACCCTGCATCCAGTACAGCAGAATGCTCCTTCCACAGAAAGTGATACCACTAAGAGCAAAACTGACCTTAAATTTTTGGGCAAAATATCTTTCTTATATAACCTGGAATGTTTCACTAGAAACATCAGGGGATCTCAAAAGTTTTACTGATTTCAAAGCACTGTGGAAGATTTTATTCCTGTAGAAGTGATTGTGTGTAAAACATTAGCACAAAAATAATCCAATCCTTAATAAATGAGTAGATGTAGCTCTTAGTTATGCCATTGCATCTTCCATGGTAATGTTCCCTTTATATGTTTTAATATAAAAATGCTTGTTAGCAGAATTAGATTTTTGATACTCATAGGATATTGGAAATATGTATTGTGGGGGGTTTGTGTCGGTTGTCTTTTTCTTTGTTTGCTTGGTTTTTTAATCTGCTGAACAAAATTATCTACATTTTTTGGCAGCTCAACATTTGTCTTCATTTTATTACACCAGTTCAAACCTACTTTCTACTGAATGATATAGTCTAGTTTTATTTAATCACTTTAAAGAAAACAAAGAAAAATAATGAATGCAAGATTCTAAAGAACATAAGTTTAAGAAATTAAGAAGTTGTAGTGCGGTGTCATCAGAGGAAATGTTCCTGATTTCACCAAATAGTCTAACAGCATTAGCTGACAGAGCAAGTAGGTATGGAAGGGTTAAAACCCAGAAACACACCATGCATGAGAGATGCAGAAATGAATGAAAGACCATAGTGAAATGTCTGATAATATTGCTGTGATGTCGCCAGTACTTCTTCTGAACTAATTTAAATAACATGAATTAATCTTACCAGTTTTGTGGTGTCTTGCAGAATTCAATTTTGGAGTGAGCATGAGCCAATTGACACAAGACATGGCAGGATTTGGAGTGATTTTTAATTTTCTTTCATTTACCTTGGTTTGTTCTGCATTGGTTTGTATAGCCTAGAAATTTTAAAAGCACAATTCTTTTTGGCATTCCACAAAAGATATTTTCATAAACCACTTAAGTTGTTTTGTATGTGTCTGCATTACTTCTCATACCTCCGGTGAATTGTAGGATATATGAGAAAGAAAAGAAATAATACTGAAGACTACAGCTGCAGCACTTGTAATACAACTGCTCAGTTACACAATATGAGTTGTGGCTTATTCCCAGATATCCCTCTTTTTTCCTTGTTTTGCTAGCCATGGTCTAGACCACTTATGAATAAGACACTTCTGCAGCCAGGTGCCTGTTTTGTCAAATAAAGAACTGCTACCAGTCCCCATCGCAACAACTAAGTAACTGAGTGATCCAGCTGGAGATGGAATACAAAGAATCACTATAATAATGTTCAAGTGATAACTAACTGTGGGCTTTGTCTTGTGGAAAAATAATATTGTTGCCAGTGGAAAAGGATTAGTAATTTATTTTTATTTTTTTTAAATATTTAGGAAGGCATTTTAATGGGGTCTTTCAGTGCTTTTGATGGTTCACTTCTACTGGTCAGCATGACCCAAGTAAACAAATATAGCAATAAGCTTTACATAAAAATTCTTATAAATTTTTTAAGGGTAAAGCAAGAGCTTTACTCAGGAAATATACATGCACTTGGCATTAACCTTGACAGGAAACTATGTACATTTTTAAAATACCTTGAAAAGGGGGAATTTTTTTATTTCCCTCTATATTTAAACATAAATTTAAACCATATACAATTAGAGATATAAATGAATATATATGTGTTAAGGCATTAGTAAATAAGAAAATCTTATTCTGTATTAGAAAACAAATACAGAAAACCAGAATGCACAGCTCTAACTAGATCATGTGATTTATCTCCCTGTGAGAAAAAGATGTCACATGAAATCTTTCAAACACTTTTTGAGGTTCAAAAATCAGGAAAGACTATAATTTATCCTGATCCCTTCCCGCTGGTAAATTGAGATCCTAACCACTAGGCTAAACAGCTACAAACATACTATATTCCTAAAAATCATGTTTCAATGACATGCAATGATATTAGCAATGTACTTGAGGCTGTGTAATTCAAAGCAAACAATTACAGAAATAGATCAAATACAAATTCAGCTTAAAACACAACAATTAGAAAAGTAGGAATGTTATTTTTATAAAATAATGCTTATGAATAAAAATGTGCAAAGCTCTCAACTATATTAAATAACCTCCCCAACTTTGTAGTTATTGAAAATTAACATCAGATTGAAATTTGAAATTGTATCAAATCAAATATGCAAATTAATACGGTCAGTACTACTGTTACAGGTCTATATTAAACCACTGGTAACTGACACACAAGCCTGCAATCTTGAGGTCAATATTTTAGTGATTTTGGAATCTTCAGTTATGAAAAGCTACAATACTTATTCCCATCTAAGAGCAATGGACTGGTAAAGATCTGCTAATGTATAATTTTGATCTTTCTTACCCCTTTCAGAACTGGAAGCATCTCACCAAACTCAGTAGTAGTTATATCCATGTTGCAGAAAGAAGTATGAAAGACTTTATTTTTCACGCTAGATGGAAAAGGTATTGTAATGGGTTTGACCCAGACTACCTCAGTAACCAGTTGTAACTAGGAAAGTGGGCATTACGTAAGTATTTCACACGTGTTTTCCATGTAACAGGGGAGGATTGGACTAAAAAGGAGATAAGAAGTTAGTTTTTGGGGTTTTTTTCCCCTTCCTTCTTCTGGTGAGGCTTGGGGAAGGAGAAAGAGCCCAGGGGTTAGTCCTCACTGGAGTGCCAGAGAGAGAGAGAGAGAAGAGGACAGAGCTGGTTTTCTTTTGGTGAGATTGTATTTTTGCCAATTTCCTTTCTTTGAAGTTTTGATTGTATTTGTTTTGTTTTTGTTTTTTTGTCCCTCCTTATTCCTTGTTTCCCATTCCCTCTTCCCTTTTTCTCCTGGGGGAGTGGGGTTGGGGGGGCAATGGTGTGTACAAATTGCATATGTGGTTGTAGATGTTAAAAATATATGTATATTCTGATTTGATTTAGTTTCTTTTGAGTTCTTGCTTTCTTTACAGTTTTTTCCCTTTGCTGGGGAAAGTGTGGGAAAGAGGGGGGAAGGCAGTTTGGGCTTGGCAAGGGGGGCCGGGCTAACTCTTGGACAGGTATATGACAAGTATAAATTTACAATACCTAACTGAATAAAAATATTTCTACCTCTATGTTTGTTCGCTGATATTAGGATAGCCATCATCTAAGAAAGTCATAAACCAGAGTACACCAGCTATGTAATATTGTATGACTTTCATTGCCCTATTTGGCAGTACTTAAAGTTCTTTTTAAGGTTGGAACCAGTAAGATGAAACAAACCTGACAAAATATAAGACAAATCAAATGTTTCTTTTTGTTTTGCTCAAGGCAATGACCTAGTCCTCTTTTCACAGATTTTTTTGTTGTCTTCATTTTCTGAAGTGCACCTCAAGTATTTAGATAGCTGAAGTTTCCTCTTTTTCATGTGAATTTTAGAATTTTCCATGCCTTATGTCTGCAGTAGATATAAGGCAGACATGATTGTTTTGTATAACCAACATGGGAATATAGTGTCTACGGTATCACAGGGGACAGAACATCTCTGCTTTGTTGCAGATGTAAACTAACGGGTTAACATGCATTGTAGTATTTTTTCCTCAATTTACCACATATCAAGCAGTGGCATGATCTGCATATGATCACTAATATGAAACACATTTCTATGTATCTGGCAGGCTACTAGTTTTTAGATAGTTGGCAGGTAATTGCCAGTAGTCTTTTCCTTCATTATTTGATGCACTGGCAGATCTGTCTGTATACTTTAGCTTTAATTGCAACAACTGTCCTAGAAAATGTGCTCAAAAATCCAAGCCAGATTTACTGTTAATTTCTCTCTCATTCTCTTTCCCTCCTCTCAGTTACAAAAAGACCCCTTTTATTCTCTGAAGAACAACTGCATGTGTGTTTAATTAACAGCTGAAGTTTGGCAGGATTGTTCAATCACTGTTTCAGCCTGCACCAGTTGATGACTTGCAGTTGCAGAATAGGCTCATCACTCTTGTAGCTGATGAGGACCTGAGTATGCTTTCAAACAGAATCTCTGGGGGCTGAATCTGAGCCACTTAGGACTACAAGGAGAAAGTGGTGCATGTTGATGTTAAGAGAGTCACCATGCCGGCGACAGAAGGCTGACCTACTGACCATACTTGCCATCTGGAGGGGTCTGCTACTTGCTGGGGGCTTACATTTTTGACTTTCTGGAGAGGTGGCCAATGCCTGATCCAGCCTATTAGTCTCTACTATTCTTCCACAAAGTCACCAGTGATACAGATGGGAATTGCCAAATATGTGTACAGGACTGCCTACAGGGGCAGTGTTCAACAGCATATATATAGAGTTTGATTACTGCCAGTGAGGAAGAAAGTGCATTAGGCAGACCTAACAGATCTTATGGGTCAACAATGGTTTGCACAGCTGATTTTTCAGTATGGTTTCATGTTCTACTCTTAACAGGCAACAGCTATTTGGAGAAGACTGAATCCACCTTGACTAAGTGGGGCATTTTTATGAACAGACTGGAAAAACTGTTAGAGTCTCAGAAATTGTGTAGGTTTTAGATGGGGTAGGCAAACAAAAAAGTCAGGATGATGGGAACAAGAGGGACACAGTGATCAATAAAAGAGGACTGAAATGGAGTTTCTTAAAGCTTGAGAATATAAAGAAAGAAGTGCCTGCACAGCAGCTTTATGGAGTAAGCATTCTGAAATGGAGTAAGCCTCTCTGAAATGCCTCTATGTAGTATGGGGAATAAACAGAAGGAGTTCCATGTCCTCTATCTAGGATATTTCAGGACCCAAGTTGCTTCAACCTTGTGCATCTTGGTCTGAACTGGATGCATACTTACTTTCAGCAGGCAGTTGGGCTAGAGATCTCCTTAGGCCACTTCTCAGCTGAATGATTTGATGATTCATGCCCACAGCTTGCATCATGTTAAAATGACAGAGGTGTAAATAGTGATATTTTCAGATGGTCTATGTGGGCCCCATTGAGTATCTTCACAAGCAACAGCTCATAATTAATGAAGTTTTAAGATTCACCTCACTGAACTAGAGCTAGCTAGAAAAAAAAGATGCTCAGTTCAAGTTTACTTTCTAGTCTCCCTTTTGTAATTAGTATGAGTTTCTCCATTAATATATAAGATAATGCTAAAAAATCCAGTGTGCAGGCTGGAAGGGCACACCCACGTGGGGAGAGCCCTTCCCCAATCTTCGTTCGCGAAGTCTGGCCATACATAAGATAATGAAGTATCTCTAAAGGATAATCCATATTATTTTAGATAAATTCTCAAGGTACATTTGGATAAAAAAATCCCTGAAGATTTCTGTGTCTTCATTTGTTGTTGAGAGTGGGCCTAGCTAGATTTGGCTATAAGCTTAGCTTAAAGATGTCTATTACTAGGTTAAATGAGTAATATCCTGAATTTAAGGTGTGCTGCAAGTTAAGTACTCTTATGTACCAAGGAGGTTTTTCAGGTCCCAGCTGGATAAAGCTTTGGACAACCTGTTCTGACCTCAGACCTCACATTGCTTTGAGCAAGATTTTGGACTACAGATCTGAATTTCCTTCCAACTTAAATGATCATATGAATGAATGATGAATCAGCTAATGGGAAAGTTTGAATTTCAGAGTATTCTCTGGGGAGTCATTTAAAGTCTGAGATCAGGCTATAATACAGTAACTTTCAAATACTTTTTAACAGCCCAAAGGTTTCTGCTATTTAAAAAATAATACATATTTTAGATTTCATTTTCATGTAAGGACATTTCAGATTTTCTCGGTGATTCTTTGTACTCCTGACAACAAAAGAAGTACAAATTGGCAGTGTTGCTTTTTTGCCTAGAACAGCTGTGTACCTGAAATTAAAAATTATTTTCTCTGAATGCTGCTGACATTTTTAGGAGCTTTTAAAAGCAAATGTATTGCAGTGGAGAAACAGTGTAGTTTACGGTACATCCCTTTATCTTTCATCTAAATTTGATCCTTACTGCTTCATTCATTATTGTTAGAAAAAAAAATCACATTTTATTTAATAGCTAATGGCTACCCTATTTTTTAATCTTTACTGTTTTTATGTTCATTGAGGGGGGGGGACAGGGGTTCATTATGTCTTAATGTGTGCATGTATCACATTCAAGCAAAAATATTAAGACAGTATCTAGAAATTATCAGTTTTCTAAATGTTCATAATTTTAAGCAGTGTGTTATACCTGTATAAAAAAAAGATGTATTTCAATTTGTGCTAGAGGACAGAATCGGAGGTAAAAGACCAAGATATGGAGATTTGCTGACACCAAATAACACGGATTTCTTGTCTTTCCTATGCAGAAATAGCTGTGAATCAAGCAAGCTGGTGCAGGCACCATAGAGAGTGCTGTGATATGACCCAGTGACAAGGGGTTTTTGAAAAGGAAAAAAAAAGGAGTATTGAGACTAACTCTGGGTTTACAGTGAACTCCTGATTTAAAGGAAAATGTAATTTTTTATCATTAACAATAGAAATTAACATTTCAGATGAAAACATTATAACCATGTTATTTAGAAAAATCATAGAATCATAGAATTGCTGGTTTGGAAGGGACCCATCAGGATCATTGAGTCTAGCTCCTGTCTCTGCACAGACCATCCCCAAGAGTTCTTGAGCTCTGTCAGGCTTGGTGCTGTCACCACTACGCTGGAGAGCCTGTTCCAGTGCCCAACCACCCTTTGAGCGAAAAACCTTTTCCTGATATCCAGCCTTAACCTCCCCTGACTCTGCCTCCTGCTGTTTCCTTGAGTACTGTCACTGGTGATGAGAGCAAAGAGATCTGTACCTGTCTCTCCGCTTCCACTCTTGATGAAGTTGTACACTACAGTGAGGTCTCCCATCAGAGTTCTCTTCTCCAGGCTGAACAAACCAAGTGAACTCAGCCACTCCTCATACAGCTTCCCCTCTATACACTTCACTATGCTCTTGGTCCTCCTTTGGATGTTCTCTAATAGCTTCATGTCTTCTTTTTGTATTGTGGTGTCCAAAACTGCCCATAATATTCAAGATGATGTCGCACCAGTGCAGAGCAGAGAGGGGCAATTCCGTATGCCTGCTTGCTGGTGATGATTTACCTGATGCACCCCAGGACACAGTTCTACAGCACAGCAGTTTTATTGATGGGCCTCCTTGCATCCCTGAGTATTGAACATTCTATTATTTCATGGTCACTGTGCCCCAGAAAGCCTCTGATGACTACATCTCCCACCAACCCCTCTCGGTAAACATCAGGTCTAGCAGGGTCCTACCCCCTGCCTCTTCTGCCTTGCCTATCCCTCCTAAAGAGCCTGTAAGCATCAAACAGGGCACTCCAATCACAGTACACTGCTGTGTACTCTTCTCAACACAGCAGAGAAGAGGCAGTCTAGGAGATTCCTGGAGCGTATATGGGATAATTTCCTGCTTCAGCTGCTAAATGAACCTACCAGGGGTGGTGCCCTGCTAGACCTGCTGTTTATAAACAGAGAGGGGCTGTTGGGAGATGTAGTAGTCGGAGACTGTCTGGGGCACAGTGACCATGAAATAACAGAATTTTCAATACTCAGGGATGCAAGGAGGGCCATCAATAAAACTTCTACCCTGGATTTCCGGAGGGCAGATTTCAGCCTATTCAGAAGACTGGTTTGGAGCATACCCTGGAAAAAAACCCCTTGAAAACAAGGGGTTACAGAAGGGATGGACATACTTCAAGAAGGAAGTCTTGAGTGCACAGGAACAGGTTGCCAGTGTGCCGAAAGGCAAGCCGGCAGGGAAGACGTCCAGCTTGGTTGAACAGGGAGATTCTGAAGGATATCAAGGAAAAAAGGAGAGCTTACCAACTGTTGAAGAAAAGGCTGGTTGGTTACTCATGAAGAGTTTAAGGACTTAGTTAGGTCTTGTAGGAAGAAAATTAGAGAGACAAAGCACAATTTGAAGTTAATTTGGCTACTTCCATAAGGGATAACAAAAAGCGCTTCTATACATACATTAATAACAAAAGGAGGGGCAAGGAAAACTTCCATTCTTTGCTGGACTTGAGAGGGCATATAGTTAATTGAGATGAGAAGAAGGCTGAGATACTTAACACCTACTTTGCCTCAGTTTTGACCAACAAGACAAGTGACCCTCAGGACAACTGGCCTTTGGAGCTGACAAGGACAGGAAGCTGAATAACCCCCCTAAATTCCAGGAGGATACAGTTAGTGACTTACTAAAACACTTGGATCCTCAGAAGTCTATGGGACCAGATGGGATCCACCCAAGGGTGATGAGCGAGCTGGTGGAAGAGTTTGCCAAGCCACTCTCCATCAGCTACCAAAAGTCCTGGCTCTCTGGGGAGGCCCCAGTTGACTGGAAGTTGGCAAATGTCACACCAATCCACAAAAAAGGGCTGCAAGGAGGACCCAGGCAACTACAGGCCTGTCAGCCTTGGTGCCTGACAAGGTTATGGAGCAGATCATCCTGAGTGCGATCACACAGCACCTACAGGATGGGCAAGGGCTCAGACGCAGCCAGAACAGATTTAGGAAGGGCAGGTCCTGTCTGACCAACCTGATCTCCTTTTATGATCAGGTGACCTGCCTGGTGGATGAGGGGAAGGCTGTGGAGGTGGTCTATCTGGACCTCAGCAAAACCTTTGGCATTGTCTCCCACAGCATACTGCTGGAAAAGGTGGTAGCCTGTGGCTTGGACAGGGACACTCTCTTCTGGTTTAAGAGCTGGCTGGCTGGCTGGGCCCAGAGAGTGCTGGTGAACAGGGGCTGCGTCCAGCTGGCAGCCGGTCACCAGTGGTGTCCCCCAGGGGTCAGTGTTGGGTCCAATTTTGTTCAACATCTTTATTGATGATATACATGAAGGGTTTGAGTCCATCATTAGCTAGTTTGCAGATGACACCAAGTTGGGAGGGAGCATTGACCTGCTGGAAGAAAGGATGGCTCTGCAGAGGGACCTTGATAGGCTAGAGAAATGGGCCGATTCCAGTGGGATGAGGTTTAACAAGGCCAAATGCCGAGTCCTGCACTTTGGCCATAACAACCCCATGCAGTGCTACAGGCTGGGCACAGAGTGGCTGGAGAGCAGCCAGGCAGAAAGGGACCTGGGGGTATTAATTGACAGGAGACTGAACATGAGCCAGCAATGTGCCTAGGTGGCCAAGAAGGCCAATGGGATCCTGGCCTGTATCAAGAATAGTGTGGCCAGCAGGACCAGGGAAGTGATCCTTCCCCTGTACTCAGCGCTGGTGAGGCCACACCTTGAGTATTGTGTTCAGTTCTGAGGTACTGGAGCAGGTCCAGAGAAGAGCAACAAGGCTGGTGAAGGGACTTGAGTCCTGTGAGGAAAAGCTGAGGAACGTGGGGTTGTTCAGCCTGGAGAAGAGGAGGCTCAGGGGAGACCTTATCACTCTCTACAACTACCTAAAAGGATGTTGTAGCCAGGTGGGAATTGGTCTCTTCTCTTAGGCAACCAACAGTAGGACAAGAGGGCATGGGCTTAAGCTCTGCCAGGGGAAATTTAAGTTGGATATAAGGAATAAGTTCTTTACAGAGAGAGTGGTCAGGCATTGGAATGGCCTGCCCAGAGAGGTGGTGGATTCTCCAAGCCTGGAGGTTTTTAAGGTGAGATTGGATATGGCACTTAGTGCCATGATCTAGTAATCAAAGTGGGGTTGGATTAAGGGTTGGACTTGATGTTCTCAGAGGCCTCTTCCAACCCAACTGATTCTATGATATGATTCATCCTGCTCAGTTTTGCTTAAGACAATAATGTCAAATCTCCGGTGCTGGGCCAAAGCTTCACACTCCTCTTGTTTGCCCTTCATGTTGTACTGGTAGAAACATTTAAGGTGTGACATTTTGTAGCCAACACCTTATGAAGCAGGTGATAAATGACAAATAGGTAAACCTGTGGATTTTTTTTGAGGTTTCACAAGAGGATTTTGTAGCTGCTTGCAAGCTCATTGAAGGATATCCTCCTCCATAACTTGCTCTATAGCCTGTGAGAGGTTTATTATATATCTGGGAGAGACATATGCAAATCTCTTTCCATATGAACAATGACAACAGAACAGTTATAAAAATTAAAATCTTAACTGCAGCCTCTGAACTACTGGGCTCTAGAGTATTCTGTTCCTGCTGTTTAATTTGATATAAAACATTATTATAAAAGATATCATTTCAGTACTCTGGTCATCAAGATGCAAAGTTATTGTCTCTCTTTTTAAAAATTTGCTCCAGTATATACTCACATTATTAATATATTCATTTGCTTTTATTAAAACTGCTCAGAAATAAAGGAGAAAAAAGACTATATAAAAATTATTATAGTCATGGAAAATATTCTATTTAAATCAGATTCTTGGTGATGGTGATTTTATCATAACGGGCAGAAATGGAAGCTAACCTTTTCCACCCATATAAAAGCTTAAGTTTTATTATTGATTAAAACCAAACCAAAACAAACAAACAACCAAACAAAATACCTCAGTCTCTGAAATCTCAAAAAACCAATTAAATATTTTTTGTATTTATTTAAGGTTTCTATTTTTTATCTCCTTTGTTCAACCCAGGTGTTTTAGTAGAGTGTAGGTATAGTGGTTCCTTCCTATCTAGGTCTATTGATTCAATTTCATGTTCACACACTGATTCACAGCTTGATCAATCACACCTTCTCTTTTGACATTTTGTCCTCACAGACATTCCTCACTTTCTGATTCTTCTTCTGTATGTATTTGATACATATCCAGCATAACTCTTAGTGGACTTTTAGTGGATTTGTGTCTTCCCATTGATCAGTTCTGAAAAACATCATTTCTAGTATAAGATAATGTCCTTTCATAGGAGGTTATCCTGTCCTCAACTGCTGCCTTTAATTTCTAGTATCTCTTTGCAGTAATCCTTTTCCCAAATTTCTCAATACTAAGTACTTCAATCCAATACAACATTTGAGTCTGTTACGCATCTACTCTTAGAAGCTGTATAGCATGATCAAAACAGAGGTTTGAAAAAGCTTTCAGTCAGGTCCTTCATGTAGTTCTTAACTCCCAGAAGTGTGGAGTCTCTGTCCACTCCTTGTAGTGGTTGAATAAAAAAAGTTCCTAGTAGTGCTGTTCCACATGATAATCTGTTCAAGAAAAAATTGTGTTGTGCAGAAGTGACAAAGCAAAGAAGGCTGTGAACAAAATGAACGCAACCCACCTCAAATCCAGCTGTTATCAATACTCTTTGAATGTTTCTCCTTTAAAAAAAAACATACAAAAAGAAACAAAACTACTGCCACAGATAAAGGACTCAAAACTAAATAATTTTAGCACTTATAACTGGTAACATTTTTTTCAGAGGACAGAACACTACACAGCTACTGTGACAGTAATACTTTCTTTACAGTAGGATGAAACAGTTTCTGGAATATTGTATGCAAGTGACCTTCACAGTTTGTCTTTTTCATTGAAGTAAAATAAGATTGATATTAGCTCTCTCTTCTAGTCAATGACAAAATAATCCAAATGAAAAGGAGTAGCTTCTTCATCACCTTATAGATACCATAGGGGTTTTTTCCAAAATTCCATTAGTTTTTAAAATTAATTTATATAGATTTTAATTGAAATGTACATTTAGATAAACTTGCTAGCATAAAATCTTAAATAAAGTTTCTTAGGAATCTTGGAACATGAGGAAGATGAAAACATCATCATATGGTATTCAGTTTGTGGGAATAATTCTTCTTCAGCTCATTACTACAAAGCTGGCACTGTATTCAACAAGTATTTCAGCTTCAGTCAGGTGAGGTAAAATTCTCGTATATTTAAGGACTACTTTTGGGCAAAATGTTGGCCTTTAAACATCTTTAGGAAGATTATATGGAACCTGCACAAAAAAAACTTTGTATGTTGGAGAATTTACAATATGAGAATAAGAGTTTTAGAATTCTTATTTCAAAGTTATGTTTTCCTTATTTTTGCCATTCAATGTGATGATAATATTGTCTATAACATATTCTCAACTGTTATAGATAATTGATACATTTAATGTATTTACTGAGCAGGTATGAATTCTCTGTATTGCACTGAGAACAATTTGGTACCATTGTGATCAATTCAACATTGTTTTGTTTGTTTGTTTGTTTGTTTGCACATTGATGTTCTTTGTCACTCAATAAAAGACCAATGAACAAAGGAAGACAGAAATTTTCATCTGGCTTCACTGCCATCTTTCTTGATCAGCGAACAGTATCATACCTATAAATATACAAGCTTTATAGAAAATGATGCAGTATGTGGAACTAAATGTTAGGTAGCTTATGATACATCTACCAAAACCAGACACTTAGCAAGCCATTCTTCAAAGTGACAAAAGAAATCTCAAAAGAGAGGCACTTCAATAAAGTTCCAGTCATGTGTTGTAAGTACCAAATACTTAATGGAAGATTCCTTTAACCTGCCAATGTTTGATAAATAACAGAAAAACCCCAATGATAAACCTTCACAAAGCCAAATAAATTATTAAGTGCTTATAAAATTCACTCTTTTTATAGAAGTGCCATCAAAGATTACTATCTACAGATTATTTTTCCTTTAAAAAGAGCTTCTTGAGAAGACCGAAGGGGAAATGCCTAAAAATCCACCATAAAAGTTGTCGACAATCTCTCTTTTTAAGAAAAAAAAATTTGTCCTAGTATTATAAGAAGGATTTTTATTTCCAATACAGAATTATTTCAACTGTATTTACTTTTGATTTTTTCTATATATGTCATGTTTAAAAGCAATTTATTAGTCTAGGTCTGTAGCTTAGCAGATTATTCTATATATTCTTGGTTTACTCAAAAGAAATTAGTTATAGTATTTTAAAAACAGTATCTGTAAAAGATTTCTGCCCTCTTAATCCTTTTTTTTTTGTTTCCCAAAGGAAACTCTATTACAGTTACTCAAATTTTTATCCAAGTTATTTTGTTCCATTTTAATAATAAGATACTTTTATTACCATATCTTTCATAACCTATAACAGATAACATAACCACATGATACAGAATGCATTTAGATACTACCCTATAATTACAAGTTGTGTTTAGATTATGTTTTAATGGCCCAAATAGGTATTAGAGATTGTGCAGAATAGTACTTTCATAAAAGCATAGCTGTATTACCAGAGCAATGAGAGATCAAGAATGTATCATTAATACACACATGGATGTATTCAAAAGCTGTTGAAACTTGATAACTTCTGCTCAGCAGAGAATGCAGAATGTAGTTGTATTCCATTTATAAGGGATATTTAGTGGAAAGTTCAAGAATGTTATTTCAATTACTCCCCTCCTGCAGTCTTAACACTTTACTAAGCACAAAAACATCGCTCCCTGATGTACCAAGAACTTACTCTGAAAGTAGTTTAGACTCTCTTTTTCTCATTCCTGTTAGATATTTGATTAAAATTTCTTTGTTATTAAAAAGAAAAAAAAATCTACTTTTAAGACATGAATCTTCTCAGCTCGAGGAGCAGCAAATGGAAAGAGCAGTCTTTTCTCACAAACCTTACAGTTTACTCCAGAGTTTTTGGTAGAAACACTTTAATAGTGAGGATCTTACAAATATTTAAACAGAATGGTGTTGAATAGAATTTCCCCTGAAAATACCGATGGCCACCAATGCAGGCCCTTCCTGCTCCAGTCTAGCTATGACCAGCACTTGGGGCCAGTATGCTCCCTTTGATCCACTGTGTGTCCTAGCCCTGGTTGCTGGCCTAGCAGTGCCACCTGGGACTCAACCCTCCTTACAGTGCTGCACACACACGAATGTGTCCCCACTAAGGTGTTAACATTTTCATTATTTATCATTTTCTAACTCTAATGGTAGGCACCAGTTGCTATGGCTTCATTGGTCTTGTAGTCAGATAAGGCTCTCCAATTTTGTCTGTATCTAAAGGCAATTAGTGGTCATTTGGGTGTATGTAGGTAAGGACTCATTTTCTCTCAGTGGTGTATCTGAGCAGGTTTCAGCCTGTGACACGTATAAGGATGTTCATTAGTGAGTAGACGGATGGCTGTTGTCTGCACTGCTATTAAGCTATTGGTGATTATGCCTTAAGAAGAACAGACCAATTTTAACTAGATCAGCGGTGTCAAGTATGTTTACTGAAGGGAAGGAAGTTGAATGCTATTTTATATAACAATATTTTCTGCCTTGTACAGAGAACTTCTGAGGAAAACACACAAGGCCTGTACTTTTACACTTTGATTTCTGGTGTCCTTCACAGGACATCAACCTTTTCACCTACAAAATAAGCATAAAAATATCTAAGCTTAGTACTCTCTCTTAATAGTTTTCATTCAGGTCCCCAGAGTATACTCCAACAAATAATTGTAATAGAATGTATTGAATCATGACAAATTTGCAGTGTGGGATGCCATCTCCACAGAAATGGCTTCTGTGGCTTCCCATTCCCTGCTCCTCATCTCCCCCCCAAAAAAACCCCCTAAACATTAAGTTGTCCACCTTTAAGTAAGTAAGAAAAGTCACATCTGCATTTATATTCTAAAATGAGTTTCATTAAACCTTTCACTTCCAGGAACTTAGTTCCTCATTGCATGTATTTGTTGTAGAAGAGGGGAAAGAAACCTTATGGTGAGATAAAATTCAGATTCTCTTTAATAGATTTGGTCAGAAAGATTAATAATCTGCAGTTTTAAAACATTTTTTTACAGGTAAATACTGCATTATCTAATTCAAATAGATAATATAAAAAAAGGAAAGGGAATATTAGAGTAGATTTGGGGAATTTCTTTGTTTAAAAGTAAGATGTAATAAACTATATTATGTTGCATTTCTCTTGTTCTTAAGGATATCTTGAGAATGGCATCACCATTCATTGACTCAAGGTTTTCACTAAACTAAAATTATTTACAAAAGAGAAAAAGCATAAAAAAACTTCTGCACTGCATCATATTAGTATTTATATATCTTGCAATGATTTTCCACGATATAGATTTTCTGATTATGTAATTAAAAATAAATATACTAGATTTAAACTAATCTAAACCAAAAAGAAAACTCTGACTACAAAGGGAAACTTGAAAAGGGAAAAAAAGAGAAAGAACATATTTACTGCTATTCTCTCAACATGAAAAGTACCATAACTGCTGAAATCTGATTCTATTAGACATAATTACCTTAAATGAAAAAGTCTTAATAGCCTGCTGAGAAATGATAATACCACCCTGCTATACATGTCTTTTATAGTGTTGGATTTCTTGATTTAATCAACTATAATTGTTATATTTTTTAAAGGAACATTTTAAATTTATGGCTAATGGGCTCCATGGATTTATTTGGAATAAAACAATGAAAAATTTTATCCTATTTAAAAATTGACTTCATGATTTTTTTTCCTGTCTTTTGTTTGCTTGCTATCGCTCAAAATCAGATTTTGGCTTTTCTAATTAATGAGTTGAACCTATAAATGTTTCTGAATGTTGGATCAGTGCAAACCTTTGTATTTCCATCTAGATGCCCACTGATATTTGGAATGGCTTTAATCTTTTTGTAATTCCTCAGCTCATTGATTTTTTTAATGCAAAATTTATGAAATAGTAGCCTGAGTATAGTTTTCTGGCAAATAAAATCATTTGCACCTGTAAGGCCTTAATTTTATGCATTTTCTGGTTGGAAACTCTCTCTTTAAAACCAGCAAAAAAAGCCCCTGCTCAGAAACAGAATATGATGTTTTCTCTTGGCAAAAACCCCCCAAACAGACAGTTGTTGCTCAAAAGAAGAAAAAAAGCAAACATTTCAGAAGGATATTAGGCACTAGTGAAAACACAGGGATAAAAGTAATCCTTTTATATTCCCACTCATCCAGGGTAGGTTAGTTCCCTTATGGACTGTTACATCATGCTGATAACTTTTTTTTTTTCTGTTTCAAAAACACCTGTCTTGCAGTAATTTTCCCCTCCATAATTTCAAATCAAAAATACTTCTAGCTCTATACAATCTGTTAGAGCTACAAGCTTCTCTCTTATCAGTTGACAGTATCATAGTCTGGAATTTAGGAAACTACTGTTAAGATAGTAGCTAAGAGAATTTGAGAGTATACTACTTGCTCTGACTCAGACTGACCGTTCTGGTAACGAGACCTCTTATCTTGGAAGCATTGAAAAGAGAAAATGAGATAACAGATTTCAGTACCATAAGCTTCTGGTAAAAATAAGACCTTTTTCCAGAGACAAGAGGGCTGGAGGACTGAACATCACGCTGTTTTCTGTTAGAATTAAGACTGGAGAAAAATGAAACCAAGTATCATGCAGAGATAAGAATCAGAGTGCACCAGTAAAGCATACGAACCAATTTCGTGCTCACAGCCTTATCCAACTCATACTAATCACTTCCCACCTGGTTGTCTTGGAGTTGTGCAGAAGAAGAGCTCAATCTCATGTTACTGACTACTGAGGGGGAGCTGAACGCTGTGTGCCCATTAGAGGGGAGGCAGAACTGATTGCTTATCCAAAAGAGAGGGAAAACCCTACAAACTGGGCGTCAGATTTCTGTACATAAACACTAATATCTATGACCCAGTCTGGCCTGCTCTGCACAATGTATGTTATAATGTTAGTTCTAATTAAGAAAAAGGTTCTCTGAGAAATATTGTGTTGTAGATGTCAAATAATCCTTAGTTCCTTTTAGTCTATGGTTTTCAATAGTGGTCTGTAATATAAAATATTAATTTTACCAACAAGTTCTGTGAGATGACACTCATTTTTATTTCACATTTTGTTAATGCATCCCGCAATGTTTCTTGCATCTTATTTGGGGACAGAGAAGGAAAGTAAAGGAGAGAAAAATTATCCTTCAGGAATTCTGATATTTTGATAATTTCATTAATTCTCAATGTATGTAGTTGATGAAAAATAAACACAGTTTGGGATATCCTACACATGAGAGCATCAAAACAGGTTTTTTAATTCTGGATTGCATAAAACAACTAATTCACTATGGATGGTAAAATATAACATACCATACTTGTATCAATTGTCTGTCCTTGACAATAATATAGAACACAGCATGCATATTCTGTGAACTCTGAAAATTTTACCTGAGGTGGTTTTTTATTGACACTGAAATGTGAATAGTATAGAGACCAGGAAGGTAACTGTTGGTTTGCTATCTGTTAAAAATACTCTTAGGGAGTGTTATTGATAATCATCAATATATGAAACACTAACAAGTAGTTTTATTGTTTTTATTTTTGAATTTAAAGCATTTGATTCTTGGTCTTGCAGCATAATAAGACTTTTGAAAGAATGCATTTGAGGGCCTTCTCCAGATCCATGTTTTGATCTTTTTGTGATAGTCTCTCTCAGAACAAGGACCAATATTTGGTGAAAACAACCATAAAAATCTCAAATTATGGAGCTTCATCCTACTGTGGATATTGATCCAATGTCATACATGAAGTGCTGGCTTATTTTTGGCAAATGTTATTTTCCCTGATCTTGTCTTATCCAGATGTATTTGCCTAGATCTTTATGTTTTCAAGTCTACCATTGACAATATGTTACTGTGAATGGAATTTCAAGCATCTTAATGTAGCTATTACTGCTTAGAATAAGTGTGAAATTATTGCATATATTCCTAAATTTTTTTCAATAAGTTGCCCTTTACTATCACTTCAGGATCTGATCTTAATTCCTTCTTCTCTATTCCTCTTCTCTTTTTAATAATACAATCTATGAAAGAATATATCAGAAAGGAAATTGCTCTTGCAGAAGACTCTAATAAACATCGTACATTATATGGAAACTGTGTTTATCTGAAGTTGAAACAAAATATTACCATAAGAGAAAATGTGAACACATCATTGGTGTCTTTCATTTTCATCTTTGGTAGGCAAAAGCATTTCATATGGTTGTTTATACTGTCTATCAAAATAAAAAAGAGATCTATCACCATTTCATAATAAAAATGTATGTGTAGGTTGTCAAAAAATACTTGGGAGGTCTATTCTATATACATACAAATTCAGGGCATTTTTGTATTTTGAACATTATTGACATTAAATTGTTACATGTCAAAAGCACACATACCATTTTTAAACTTAATTACTTCCAAACATATTAAATGTTCCTTTTAAAAACAAATTAAAAGAAAGGAGTCTTTTACTTCAGGTGCTACCATATTTTCTATGACTCTTTTTCCTTTAAAGAACATTTTCAAAATCTACATTTTAAAAGATTCATGCTGGGACATTATTCCTATGAAGTACCACCTACTTACTATTTTCTGACTGTGACAGTAAGTCGTGCTGCACACTTGAACTTTGGCAGGAGACTGAGTGTAGGAAAAAAAAATAACCAGCAAATATCACATGCACAGTGACACAATACATACAATATCACAACTTTCTCTTTCTGGAGACAGAAAAGGTGGTGAAGTAAAGTGTGAGGAGAGATAATAGAAGATGACAAATGAGGTGAAGTCCAACAGGCTTTAAAAAAATAGGCTTCAAAAGTAGGCAAGACTGAAAGCAAAACAACACATAACCAAAACCAATGTCTAACCCCCCAAATCAGAACCAGCTTAAAAAGAGTTGGGATAGTAAATAAATTAATCTCAGGAGTACTGGTCTCCTGCGATTCTCTTTTGGAGCATAGTATCTTTTTATTTTTTTTCTTTGGTGCATTTAATGTGGCTGCTTCTCTTGAACACTTTCATTGAGGCAATACCACATTAACTAAGGAAAGGTATGGAGAGCCTTGTTCAAGATCTTACTTTCACTTGATTAGCTTCTGTTAACCACATGCATTCAGTCTCTTACCATTGTGACAGGAAACTAATCTCATTCATATGGAATTATTAGATATGGATACATTTTCCATTTTCACCTGTTTTTCACATATACTTCAGTTTTTAAGTGTCTTTGTCATTAGACTTATCCAGAAAACAACTGAATGATATTCTAACTTGCAAGGTTGCAAAATGTATTTCCTTAATCCCTTGAAATAAAAGCTTCTTAAATAATTTTCAGTGTACTACGTCAGAAGCTTCCACTGAAAAGAATAAATTTTGAGGCTTCGTCCTCCTTTTCCTCTAATTTCTTTCTGAAATTTACAGGAGTGTCCCCCTTGGAGTAAAGAAAACTTTTCCATTGAAAATGCTGTTGAAGTTGCAATATTTTGGTGGAATGATTCTGCTCTGATAAAGCACTCATAACAAGTTAGGTAAATGTATTCCACCCAACCCTCATTTTCACAGAGTCAGCAATAGAATTGATAGTTCACCTGTATATCTAGTGCTCTTGACTTGCCATACATGACAGTGTATTACATATTTCTTCCAGCTTCTGCTCTAATCCTTGCTAGAAGTTTCCTGCCAAATATTCAGATATATTTTAATCCTACTCCCCAGTTTTGCTGCAGAAGATGTCAGTATTTATGCAGAAGTTAAGTCAATCAGAAATCCATTGATGACTTACTCCCTGTGTTAAAAATAAACTGGGTTTAAGTTCACTCTGAAAGCAGATGGTGTTTGGGATAAGAAACTCAGCTTAACTTTGAATCTTATTTTTCTTGTGGATCTGAAGGTGGATTTGTTGTTTGGTTTGTTGGTTTTTTTTTGTTTTGTTTTGTTTGGGTCTGGTTTTGGTTTGTTGTTTTGTTTTTTTTTTTATTTCATGCTATGATATACTAACATGTAAACAGAATTTGTTCCTTGACATCGGATTATCCATCAGTAACACATCTACAAATGCAGTTTTATGGTCTTTTTCATATGATCCTGGAATTCAGGTTGTATATTCTTTTCCACACTTTGTCAGACACTATGTCATTTATTGGTGTGTCCTGTCATTTTGAGCACTGAAAGTCCTCCAAATATATTTCTGCATCTGTAAATTGTGACCACAGAAATGTTATGATAGGTTTGGTTTCCAGGACTTTGATTTCCACTATGACATTTACCAAACTGAGCATGAGGAACTTTACAGCCAGTGATGGCTGTGGAGCACATATCATGCAAATGTATTTACTCACTTCATGAAAAATGGAAGTTCCTCATGCAGGTTGTGAGGGATGCTAAAAGCTTACAGAGTCTCCAGGCAGTATAGTAAGCTCATGGGAAAAGAAATTCCCTATGACTTACTATAAAAATGATGAGTGATTCATTAAGTCCTTGGGGCACAAATACCAGGTGGTGGAGTGTTCAGAAAAATATCACTCCATAACTGTCTTGTACTTGGGTGTTCCTTTAGGTATGTGTTTTTGTCCAGTCTTGAAGATATAGTTCTGTTTTAGAAACACTTGTGGTCTCACTGTAGTCAGTCTTACCTCTCATATTTTTATAAGCAGAGAAATGTAAGCTTTCTAGGCTTTGAATGCAGTCCCCTGAATTTTCTGGTAACATGCTGACAACATTTTTCAAAAGCTCTCTTCCTAGATCATGTTGGTTAGAGTTTTCATCTTCTCAAGTTCCCACATGTATTCCTTTGCAGAAACAGCGGGGGTGAATTATGTGACTTGCTCGCACCTCTGGCAGTTGGTGAGATGCATGAAACAATTTATTCTAACTAAAATCAGAGATTTTAAAGTCAGTCCACAATACCTATATTTATGATTTAATTATGTCCTTCTCTCTCTCATATGATCAGCTCTCCTCTGATCTTATTTACCTCCTGCTAGTCACTTAAAACTAACTGCCTGGTTTTAATTGCTTATACTTTTACTTTGAGCACAAGGTAAAAATTATTCATGTATTTCTTACTACCCTCCATCAATGCTCCTAATTGTGGTTTGGAGGTAGTTTTCAGCAGATTTCAAGGTACTGAAATTGCCCCTAGAGAAAGTATTCTGTACTTAATACTCTGTAATTTTTGACTTATGCTATTCATATGTTCTCCTCAGCTTTGCTTCTGTTTACATTTCCTTTATTCCGGGGAGGGGGGGAGAACAAAGAAAAAAAGGGAAAAAAAAGAAAAAAAGCAGACCACAAGTTTCTGTAAATAAGAGCAAATAAGCTGTAAATAAGTGATAGTAATGTGGCACATATTTCCCTTGAAAATTAACTATGAAAGTTTAAATGATCCCTATCTTATATTAATAAATCAATTATTTCCTTAATACTTATTTATACAGCTATTTCTACTTAAAAGTAACTATAAAATACATAAAAATTAAATTTTGTAAACGGATGCCTTGAGAGACCCCAGAAAGCAGGACTCCAAGCCAAGTTAGTGTGGGGTAAGATAAAAAGTGAGTCCTTTAATGTCAGGCCTAGGGCCTACAGGAATACATATTGATGGACGTCCTCAAGCACTGATTTTTATGGTTTTTATATTGGTCACCCAATCCCCTATCACACATCTCCTTGGTCCAGCCCTGTCCCACTTTGACACACTGTCAGGAATTGAGTCTGGGGCAGAGTGAGACTTTCTTTTCTTCATCTTTGTCTTCCTCAGCACACGTCAGGCCCTTGGAGGTTTTCTAGTGTTCTGGCTTTGAGGTCACTCTGCCTCGTAGCACAGGCCTTAAAGATATTATTGAGCCTTCTACCTTGAAAAGAAGACTAA
>JAOXXN010000395.1:136399580-136411183 GCA_026770055.1 Myrmophylax atrothorax
AATTTCCTGATGCAATCTCACTCTTGCATAGCTCTAGATGCTATTTTTGGAATATATACTTGAAAAAAAAGTGTGTTTAGTAATCCATAAATTATTCACAATTCTGTGTCAGTGCAGCACATAATTTCATTTGCAATACCTATTCATGGTTAAAAGAATAGAATGGCGGAGTTAACAAGTCTTTTACCTAAGTTAAATATGTAGAGAAATATTTTAGGCTGTGGGAGTCCCAGATTCAGTCCTTTACTATGCTTGCGTGAGCATTAAACTTGTCACAAGTCCCCTTGAGTTCTGGATAGGTGGTTTTCACAGAATTTCCTGCTGACACTGTTCCATGCTGTGTGAAGTACTTAAATCTGCACTGCAGCAGATACTGCCAAATACTTTCTCTGTTTGAAAGATAAAAGAGATTTTAAGGCTAATATACTGAAGGAAATACCGAAGGAAATAGTGAACTAGGAAAGCAAAATTTTTTCAGGTGGGTTGTGCATGTGTTCTGTCCTTTGGGGATGTGTTGGACATCTGGCACTTTGAGAAGCATCAGACCTACTAATGGCAGAATGATTGTGTCATGAATTCATAATAATCCCAGTGTTTCCATATGCAGTGGGTGGTCTGGATGGTGTGTGCAGACATAGCTCACCTCTCTGTGGCCTTATCTGGAGGTGTGGTATCCCAATTAACAATTCTGTACACGTATAAGAAAGTTGCTTATGATAAGTCAGATGACAGAAGTAGGAAAGTCATACAAGCTTTTGAGGTAAAAAAAACCCAAACAAATGCCAACCAAAAATCAATCTTAGAAAAAAAAAAAGGGTTCTATGATATTGGTATAATTTACATTCTCTTTCACTACCTCAATGAATAGTTTAAATAAATATTTAAATTAAAACAGCCCTAAGAGAATAAAATAATGAAGTACCCTCTGAATACTGTACAATATGCTGAGACAATTTGGATATCAGGAATAACCAGGAGGCAATAAAGTGAATCCAGTCCTACCATACTCTTATTCTGTGCATTAATTATTTGGACATAGAGTACTCTACCTAGCCAAACATACCATTTTGTGTGAACTGTCAGTTTAACTGACACCTCAGTCCATATTTGTTCAAGTTGTAAATGAAAAATCTAAGTGAAAACCACTGTAAGGAAAACTGCATGTTATCAGTTACAGTGTAAGTAGCACTGGAAATATTGCTAATACTGCTCAGGAAATTATGTTTTTTGACAGTTGATTTGAGGCAAATATTGTCCAATTTGCCTTGGTTTGAATTGATCATGGTTTTGGAGAATTGGGAAAGAGAAGAAAGAGACCTATGGCAGGACATACCATCACTGTTCTAAAGAAAGAGCAAAACTGTAGGCAGCTGAGACAAATAACTGCCTTTTAATGTCATGTCCTACTGATCAATCAGCACTGACTGCCAAAAGGAAATGATACAAACAGGTTATAAGGGCATGTCTCTGTCCTTAAGTTAGCCAATGTCTTCAATAGATCACAGCAGGCTTTGAAATAAACTGCTGGGACTTGGTCTGACTGTTAATGCTTCTGGAGTAAACCATGCCATGCCTGCTTGATATTAATTTAGGCACAACTGGGTACCATCAAAGATAACATCAAACCTCAAAGGTTTTTTGCTAAATCAAAGGTCACAGAACAGGCTCTAAACTGTCTGTAGTATATCTCAGTTGAAGTAATTAACTGAACAAATGAAAATCTGAAGAATAAAATTGTTCTGCTGGTCAAAAAAAATTAACTTGAAATTGCAATTTAGAAAAATTATTTAAGGGATAGCTAAATTTTAAGATTTTTTTTATCTTTTTCAAAAACTTTTTTATTTTTTAAGCTTAAACAAAAATAAATATATTTGATTTTATCTAAGGGCTTTTTTTTTTCATTCATGGAGACACTGGGAATGATGAGTAAGCACAGATTTATTTCATGTGTATGGATAGGTAAGGGAGCCCCTGATTAGAATGAGCAGGTGGATATTTTCTGCCACAAACTACCTACATGGTGATGTGTTGGCTTTATTCAGCAAGTCTGACTCATAATACTGCTTGTTTAAGTTGTACTCTAATTGGAAACCTGGCAAGGAAACATTTGTACTTACATGACCTGTTTGGAACATGCCAAAGGCTAGCAGTGTTTCACTTATTTCAAGAGCCAAAGTACACCAGAGAATTTCCTACTATTAGCTGCCAAAACAGTCCTTGGTCACTAGAGACCTAACCTGCTGATTAAAGAACACAGATGCCCACAAGCTGTTCCTAATTCTCATAAACTTGCCACTATCCCAAAGAATTCAGTGTAGACTACCAGAATAAGTAAAAGCCTTAAAATTACAATAGAAATACTGCTTTAAAAATATGACTCACTCTTTCTGATTAAAAATTGTATGTAAATTGGTGGTTGCACTAATATTGTGTAATATAATGAGTAGAAAGGTTTTCATACTTTTTCATTCACATCACAGACTGAGATACTTGAGGTCATTAAGTATTGCAAACTATGCTGCAAAATTAAGATATTTATTAATATTCCCTTACTACTCCTTGTAGGTTTCTTTTTACCACTCATAAAAATGAAGTGTTATTCATGCATTTAACAAAAAAAAAAAAAGCAATTAAACTCATCAGAATTAACATTATAAAACAAGCAGGAACTTGTGGTAGTAACTCTAATTTAGTGAGACTTGGAAAGCTATATGGAGGACATTGTAAAGTTTGAGATAAGAAAGAAAATGTTAACAGAGTGGGAACTACAGAACTGTAATATAATTACTTGATTGACTTTCAATGGAAGAATAAATTAAAATAAGGAGAAAGGGTGATTGAAAGAAAGGTTATTGAAAGAAGGAGTACAGGTGCATTTCATTAGTCAGTACAGAAACTACATGGAAGGAAGGGAATAGACCATATTATATCAAGTTTCAGTCATTTTTAAAGGCTCGTTAAAACTGAGCAGGGTTTTTTTCATCTATGTTAGCAGAGGTGTAACATTTGTATTACCAGATCTGTCACGCATTAATGTCCGTGATGTGAAATTGTATGTTCACGTGCTTTACCTCCAATTTAGTCTTCAATCTTTTAGAGAAAGAAAGGAAACTTTAAAATCCTTTTTGTGTTTGGAAGAGATTAATATAAAATGAAAATACAAAATTGTTTGTCAATGCTTAACATTGTCATCTTTAGCTGAACTTCAAGTCAGGTATGACCTGTGTTTTAATTATTTGTTTGTTCAACAAGGAAGTCATTATGTTAAATTGAAACTTTCAAAAGTACAATCATCGATTCAGAGCTTCTCTAACAAAGCTGTACTGATAGGGAAGAGGACTAGAGGTTTAATACAGAGGAAGAGGAGTTCAAAACACTTTACCTGTCTGCTGTTAACCTGAGGCAGTAAAATTTTTAAAAGTCTTTTATACTGTTGATAAATTAATTGATAGTTAACTATACTAATCAAACTATGAAAAACAGATCAGGGCACATGACCATCAGAAAATAGCACCTAAGTCATCTTACATCAGAATGTATCTGTGTGAGTAAATAAGTCAGGCCTGATAAATAAGGTCTAATTTTGTCATAGAGAATAATGCTAATCAGTAGGTAAAATTGAGTCTTTGCACCTAGCATCTTGCTGAATTCAATGGTACAGTTTACATCTATCATGATTGTATTCCACAGTAACTGATACCTTCTACTAGCACTTCCAATAGGAGTAACTACTGTGAGTTGCATCTGGAGTGCTGTGTCCAGTTCTGGGCTCCTCAGTACAAAGGAGACATGGAGATTCTGGTGTGGGTCCAGAGGAGGGCAACAAGGATGATTAAGGGAGTGGAACACCTCTCTTAGAAGAAAAGGCTTGAGAGGAGGCAACCGAGACGGGATCTCTATTATTTATTGAATTGGAACCAGTTTTTTTTTTCTTTGTCTGATAATTAAAAGTAATTGTGTTGAAAATCAGTAATATAGATCTTGAAAAAAGAAGACTTAAATTATAGCAGTGCTCTAGCATGGCTCCTAGCTAGCTATTGTTGTCAGAGAACATTACTTTAAAGGTATATTACTCAATTATCAGAATGCCATGTCTGACAGTTTTGTTTAGGGTTAGCTTGCAGGGAAAAACAATCATGAGAAGCTATCTAAAGACACATCTATGCTTGAAAGGCTTTTTGTAATTGCTGCAAAAATAGGGATATACCTTAGTTTGCTTGGGCTTAATGGGCCTCTCCCAATTATACTTTTGTGCTACAGTGCACTGGGCAATGATACTTTATACTTGGTAGACATTTGATCTCTCTTTTGGATAACATTTACAGTAAAGATGCCTTTAGAATCATCGTTAAGGGGACCTTTGCAAAAATTGTCACAGGGTCACAGGCTACTATGAAAACACATGTTCAAGAGAGGAAGACAGATAATGGATAAAATTAAGCAGAATCATTGTGACAGGCATTGAATGTAACCTGTCTCTTTGGAACTGTTTTATTTGTTTCTTTATGCAACATATCAAAACATTTTTCAAATGTAGACTTAACAACTATGATTGCAGGTTTTTTCAATGAAAGTTTCAATTGAGGTTTAAATGACTGATAAACATTGGTAAACTTGGGGTCACTAAACCTTGAAAAACTTTTGCTTTGACAGAAATGTCTGGTGATAAAATGTTCAGTTACAATGGTAAACTAAATTTTATGTTTAAATTTCAGATGAACACAGGGAAGAATGAAAATAATGGTAAATCATAATGTCTACTGAGGAAGCAAAGAAAGTTGAATATCAGATCATACTGTTCTTACTGAGAATGACTCAAAGCAGCTATGGCTTCAATATATTGAATGACATTTGTATATATATATTTGCATGCTTTTAGTTAAACAAATGTAGATTCTAAATACTTCTGAAGGTAGTACATTAGAAAAATACGAAAGCTTTCCCAACAAAGCAGTGAAAGTGGAAAGGCTTCCATATACTTCATATCTCACTCCTTGTACTTTATCATCTTGGAGCTGCAGCTTTCCATATTTCTTATGTCACTAACTTGGATTGTAGGAATGGTTGATACTCTCATAATATCAAAACTACTACTGAAATCAGTGAAAATTTTGCTTCAGAAGACTGGCAACAAAAATTATCCATTTTTTTCTTTGCTCTGTTTCTTCCCTCCATGCTCATATCTCTCTCAATTTTGAGATTAATATCTTGTTAATAGTTGAAATAATCTTGATTTGATCTGTTTCAAACACATTTTTATCTACTGAAAGTGTAACTGCAGTGTTAATAACTTTTAAAGAATTACTCCTTACATAATTTTTATGTTTCCTTTTTACTTTTCCTGTGTATTGAAGGCAGTGTTATGATGCATATATCTCAGCATCTCCAGGCAATTTAACATCTATATTATTTTATTACAGCTCTTTTCATAGTTCTTCCCCTTCTGTTAGATATAAATCTTTCTTCTAGTCAGTGAAGGCTGCCTCATTAATCACAGGAAGATGTTTGAAAAATCAGATTTGGAGAATATTCATATTACTAAACTTTCTAGGTAATAAGTTATTCTAAATTTTTCTGCTAATGGGATTGTGGTGTTGTTCCATTTACTATGGTATCAATAGTATTGAGCTCTCCTTTAGGAGTTTTGTGTCTTCATCTTCTTTTTGATGCAATCTATATTTAGAGTTCAGTTCTTTTGGTTTGGTAAGAGGGCTACTTTTCTTTTGATGATTTGGGGTCTATTGTCTTTAAGTAATTGAAATTATTATAATTGTTTAGGTTAGTTCAGAAACTAGTCTCATGCCTAAGAATTCAATAAAACATATACTGTCATGTAAAGAAGATCTGTATTTGATGACCATATTTATTAAGGTCTAATTTTATCTAAATTATTGCATATTTGTTAGAGAAAGATATGAGTTATAACATTTGGCATCCACTATATTTTTGCTGTGTCATGAAATTTTGTTATCATGACACTGTGACATTCACTTTGAAGTTTTCTCTATTTTCCCACATGTCACTACTGCCTCCTTTAAGGGCAAATAATTATGTCCAAATAATTAATAGATAGCACATTACAATAATGATATATTATCTAAAGAAATATTACATGAAAATGGCAGACATGATGTGCTTCAACAAATATAGAAAGTATTTATGTGAGCTTAAGATGACCAAACGTTCATTGGTTTCTGCTTGTAAGTAATTGAGCCTTTTCAATGTTTAAAATATATTTGATTATATAACATACAATAATAAACTAAATAAAATCAGATACTACTTCTTTTTCTTTCACATAAAGTTATGATTGCATGCATATGCATATGATTTTAATTTGAGCTAAAATTCAGTGCTCATTCAGATTGAAGTGCTTTGAATTCTCACGATACTGATGAGACAACTGAGTGAAAACTGTTAATATTTATTGACATTTCCTTTTGACTTTTGCCAATTTTAGCCAAGTATCCTTGCAGGTATCCAGTGCAAAGGTATATTGACATTGTATAAGACATACAACACTAATTTAATTAAAAAATAAACCAAACAAAATAATTACCATGTATTTTCCAGTTCTAAAGTTAGACTTAATATCTAATTCAGTCTTAAAGTATTTCATAAGCTAAATGGCTTCCATGTTCCTATTCAGCAAGGGAAGTGATGCACATGTCACAGGAGATTCACCAAAGGAGTTGGAGAAAGTAGCTGAGATGGTCCCCTGGACAGCACTAATTAGTAAAAATACATGTACATGCCAAATATAAAGTTTTATTCCTATCTCAGACTTTTCTCAGGGTACATGAGAAAATGTACATAACACCAAAGCATATATAAAAAGTGTAAAAATGAAGCTGTTCAAGAATTTCCATAAAATGTTTTTTGGGGAAAATATTGATTTACTGTAAACAAGGTTCTGGGAAACAGACAAGAGTGTGCTTTTGCACTAGCTTACTGCAGAGAGATGAAAACCATGTGGAAAAATCCTGACTCATCATAAGGAAAACATAGGTGCAAAGCTTATCTTGTCCTAGGTTTGTCAGATTCCAGACTGCTGTCTTGAGGGTAAAACCTTTAGATAACCTATTTTTTTCAATCAAAGTGTTTATTCCACTTTCAGCTGTACTTGAAAGCCATCTCCAAACTGTGATCTCTTTTTCCTTATCCCAGAAACCAGTGATGGATATTTCAAAAATATCTTCTGAACAGTTGCCACTTTGGTGGAATTGTGCTGCCAGTCATTGGCTGTTTGTTTGTTTGTTTGTTTGGTTGGTTGGTTGGTTGGTTGGTTGGTTGGTTGGTTAGGTGGTTTTTTTTTGTTTTTGTTTGTTTGTTTGTTTTTTATGAGAGTAACCTGTAAATTTAACAGTGCGATGTCAATGTCTACATCAGTGCTCACTGCATCACAGAAATGCTACCCTAAGCACTATTTTGGGGAGTAGTCTCACTATTATGTTATCTCCATATTGAGATTCAATAAACATTTACTGATCTTTACAAATTTGAGACATTGATTTGCTGTATTGATTATGCTAATTCAATACAAAAAGTTTAGAAGATTTGCTGTATACTACTGCCCTTACATCTTTCTGAGCATTCTTATACTCCATAGTTCTGGCCGACAGAATCTGATTTTAGATTATTTCTCCCCAGACAAATAACCTTGTAGTCTTCAAAGCTGAATCATCATTTTTTTTTCCTGATCATACTTGTACCATCACTTGTTAAATTGGTCCCACTGCTTCTCTCAAAAATAGATAGTTTCTTTAAATGCTATTCTTTCAGAATGCAGAATTTAAATAAAGGATGTGCAAAAGTAAGCAATGATTTTGTGAATATATGGTGAAATATGCCTCTGTAGATAGATATAGAAAAATGTTTTGAAGTAGTAAAATTATTGAAATTAAATGACCTCTACATTAAAATAACTTTAGATCTTTTTAAACTCTTTCCTTGGAATGAGGAATACAGACACAGAACTGAAAAGAAGTTTTCCCTGAGATTTGCCACACCTTTGAGAGTGCATTGCTTCCATTCCAGAAAGCAATGGTCAGATATACTTTAGCAATTTTTTTTCTGTTTTCTGAAATTAAATAGTCAATTTTCCACCAAGATAATGCTGTTTGTTCTTCACTGTTTGATCACTAATGTCGTCTCCATTTTATTGTTTGCTTATATGGTTGCAGCATTTAAAAAATAGAACACTTGGATATGTAGATTTTTTGTCAGAAGTTTTTTGTCAGAAGTTTCTTGTCAGAAGTTATAAATAAAATGAAGTGGTCTGGATTTCATGTTAAAAGATGCTGCACCAGAAGTAAAATGCATAATTCTTCTTCAGCTGTATACAAATGAATGTCAAGTATCCTTTCAAAGATTAGTGCTTTTACAGTCAAGATACCAGATATCAATTCACAGATGTTTGATTCACAATACTGGTGGTTTTGCCCTTACTTTCACTGTGAAAGTCCTTGTAGGCAGAATATACTAGAGTAACCTATATTTGACAATTAGAAGTCCATTTAATTTTAACACATTTGAAAAAAAATATACTGCAAAAAATTAGATATATATTTTCTAATACTCTATATGGCTTTATAGTAATGCATGCTTTCATGATAAGAGGAACTAGTAAGAAGGAAACATCTATCCAGAGAGTTTGTTAGCATTATGAACTGTTTAGAATAAGGAATTTAGTGAAGAACTATCATTATGAACTGTTTAGAATAAGGAATTTAGTGAAGAACTATTTAATATGTTTTTAGAATTTTTTGTCAAAAGGATTAATTCAAAGGCATATCCGTTAGTCATAACTGACAACAAACTGTGCTAATTCATTCCAATCTATATATTATTAAGCTTTTTTTAAAAGGGGTAATATTCTCACACTACAGAGTAATATGGTGAACCATCACCTTTTTTAGTTATATGAATTATTGTTATAGCCTTGGGTTGCACAAATTATCTTGACATTATCAAGCTATTTATTTACAGCAGGAAAAGTACTTGCTTGCATTATAAAGAATTGTTTCTACTCCCTGCTCTGGTCACCATATAATTTATAAACAAGAAAGAAATCAAAGTAATTTTAAGTTGTTTACACTATGTCTTCTGTCAAGGATCTTTGAACAAATATATTTTCAAAAGTGTAAAACATTCTCTCAGACAGCGTTCTCACAAAAAGAAAAATGCTCAGATAGAAGTATTTTTAGAAACTAATAACAATGGTTATTAATAATGTCAGAAAAAAATTTTAATTTGAAATCCACCACATACTTGAAGATCACTTTTGTAAGAGCCATTAAGTTTCAACAGTCATTTATCACAACAGCATTCCCCCAACTGTTAGGAGGAGTTTTTCTGTGTTCTTAGTATCTTCTCAATGCTTGTAAAGACATTTATCTTCCTTGCAAGAATTTATGCTGGTAGAACACGACCTTTGGAGCAAAGTTAACTAACAGGATGTTGAGCAAAACTTTAGAGGTAGTGTAGGCAAGGACAAAGCTGAATTTACAATGTTAGCAACTAGCGATGATCCAAACAGAAAAAATCCTGAAGTGTAGGTTATACAGTTTCCTGATTTTTTATAGTTACACAGAACTAGAAGAATCCAACACAAAAAAAACCCCAAAATAAAAATGAATAGTCTGTGCTTTGCATACCATTTTGTAAAACTATTTCTCCCAGCTCAGGAGAAGTTATTCTCTAAATACTTTGTAGAATTGTATTATTGCCAGAACAATTCAACAATGCATACACAAAGGAAAGAATGAGATGAGTTAACCAGATGTTTTACTCCATTATGATTTTCCCTCTTTTTCCCTTGCTAAAATGGCACTGATATAAAGAAAACTGCAAAAACATATGGAAATTCCCATTTATCCTTCATGTACAACTTGAGAGGCACAGTGGGGAAAGTACTCAATGAGGACTGCAATATCCAAACTCAAGAACCTGTCCATCTGAACACCAATAAGCTCTGAGTATGCTTATGGCCCACTAATAAGTTTATGACATGAATCCTGAAAGTTAAGTTTCTGCTTAAGTCCTTGTAAGGCAGAATGTATTAGAGTAAACTATATTTGATCATTAAAAGTCCATTTAAGACAAATTTTTTCTGCCAGAAAATTATAGCCATTGAAAAGGACAGTTGTGATAGGTGCTTTGCCAACAGTCTTGTTTTGACTGAGAAGTATTTTAATTATTTCATCATTTATAAGATTCTACATGAGTGCTAAATAAGTGGCTGACAAATCAACCACAATTTGTTAAATTTGAAAGATAGTAGTAAAATTTTAGGAGAACTGTTTGGTAAGTGCCTTATGTTGCTTTCATACATGTCAAGAAATTATTCTGATGAAAACAACTCCTAAACTTGCCTTTAAGAAAATAAGAGTATGTTAAGAAATGTTTTGAAATACTTGGGGTTTGGGATTTTTTATACTGATATATATTAAATATCCTTTTTTGATGAAATGTTAGTATACACATGAATGTGTATGAATATACCTATGTACATCTAGAAGAAAAAAAAAGAGAAAGATATTTGTGTTTTTCTTCAGAATTGAACCAATTTCTGAAATTCTAAAATACTTTCAGATATGGGGTCTGTACACTGTGATGTTCACACAGCTCTGAAATGAACTGGAGAAGTATTGCAGGAATGAGGGCTAAAGCCACGAGATATGCCATGAAATATGCAGTGTAGGGATTGCCATGGGCATGATGGCATACCGAGGGCTGACAGGTTATCAGGCTGGATGGTCCCTTACTGCTTTAATAAGCCAGGTGGAGGTGGCAAAGGTAGTGATACCAATGTGTCACCATTCTGTTCCACACTTGTGCAAGATCCACAGCCTTTGTAATCGCTCTCTTTGTAACTTTTGATATCTCTCACTTACATATAAATTGGCAGTCTATCCGTGTCTCCTTATCCCCATTTATGAGGGCAGCAACAGGATATTTGACTGCAGTCCCAACTCTGCTTGTCCTAAAAGTATAAAATTGTCATTTGAAATATTCCATGGCAGAGGATGATAATAAAATAATCTTTTAGGCAAGTTCTCTCACCTCTCCAAAGCAGGACTACCTCTTTGATAAGATTTCCACTTCCAACTATGTCAGAGCATACCCAGGAACACTTGCACATACTTATATTTTGTAGGTGTAGTGCATTTATTGCCAGTACTTTAACAAGAATCTATAAACTGTTGCTTCAATAAACTAAACTGTTCAGGAATCTGTGACAATGTAAGTTCTTCCTCAACCTGACTAGACTTACAAAGCCAAATTGGTTCTAATCAGAAATTAGGTCCAGACACACACAGTCCCTCTGCTCCCTGAGAACCAGTTGGAATGCAAGGGAGTTTATTTGCTACCAAATGTCTGTACTCTTAACGCAACAGGTGCACAGGCCAAACTTGGAGTGACTTGAGAGCCTGAACAATGTTACAGACAGACCCTGTGACAAAAACGTTTATGTGGTGGGACTGCAGTCACGCTCTTGAAGCAGGGCAGGATCCAGGACCTAAAGAGTTAGCTCTTTGACAGGGAAATATGGCTAGTTTAGTTTAGTTAAAAAGACATTTAACATTTGGACAGGCCTGAGG
>JAOXXN010000395.1:136415085-136435623 GCA_026770055.1 Myrmophylax atrothorax
GAAATTGTATAAATACCCTGATTCTACACTGATTACTTTGGAACTCTTTTGTCCGATGCTAATCGGGAGTTCCCCAATGTTGCACCAATAAATATCTTGCTGTTTACTGACTAAAACTATGTCTCTAAACAGTCTTATTTTGCCTTTTTGGGCATCACTCTCTAGTGTCCCCAGTTTAAATAAGCTCTACCTGCTATGGTGAGCTGAAGAGTCAGCTGAGTAAGTTTTTAATACCAGGTGAGCTGGGGACGTGTACAGCAGGGATGAAGCTAAAAGTCTTTTCTGCATCTAAGTAACATACTTCCATCTGTCTTCTGACAGTTTTAATAACTATTCTTTTGCACTCTCCAAAATCAATCTCTTACACTTGAGCTTATGTGGGATGCCTAGGGACTTTCAATTGTCCTATTTAATTTCTGAAGAAAGAATTGGCACCAGTTGTTAATAAATGTATAATAAATGTCTATAACTATTAAAATGGCATAAATAGGATAATACTAAGTTCAAAACAACTATGAAAACATGATGAAATGACACTTTCTTCATAAGAAATCTTACACAAGCTAATTCATAAAAATAATTAAATACAGTTTTAAAAACATGTCAGCAGTTACCAGTAGATCATAAAACTCTAAGGACCTGAATGAAACTTTTCTCAGCTCTGTCTGAACAAAAAATGAAATTCAGCCTTTCCAGGACATTTTAAATGACTTCTAATACAATATGGTTTAGAAACAACAAATATCTCTTGAATTTGCAGATAAAATGACTTCGGAATAGTTTCGGGGTTTTTTTGCTGATACCAAATTTAAGTGGTATAGCAGTTTCACTGTCTTATGAAGTTAATTCTGTAATGCCTTCTTCAGGCTATTTTCATATTTTCTCTGGCCCCTGGGTAGTCTTTTTTTCAGGTAAGGGGCTGGGGCAATGCCCTATGAGGTTTTCAGAAGCACGTTAACTTCATTGGATCTTGGGTCCAATTAAGAGCTTTATCTTTGCTTAGTGAAGTGACATTCAGCATGCTCCTTTTCCTGAGACCTTTGAGTGAAACTGTTTCATGTTTATCTTTTCAATGCTCTTTAGAACTTCATTCTCTCACATTTATTTACTATCTTCTCTTAGCACAATTTCTATTTATTGCTTTAACAAGGTTGCTACTGATGATATGCTGGACACCATTTGCCACCAAAATAGTTAGAATGACTTTCATCCATTCTGCTCAAAATTACCTTCTAATTTAAACCACTCACAGAACAGGATAGTTGATAAAGTCTTGCTACTATTACTTCTAGTACAGTTTGGCCTGTAAAAAAAAAAAATCATTGCTAACTTTCCTGCTTGAGTTCACAAGTAGTAATGATACAGAACACTGGGAATAATTTTGTCTTGTGTCCTATATTGTCAGCATTAATTTTGCAGCTCTTCTCTCTATGCCTTGACTATTTTCACTGTAACTCTGTTAAAACAGGCACATTTTGAGGAACAAATTCATTTCCACACTTCCATGATATCTTCCGGCTAGGCCTTTTAATTTCTTGTACCATCACAGGGTGGCTGCAAACCCCCACCACAGCCCCTTCCTTGTTCTGTGATGGGACCTTGAGGCAGCTGAGTACCATTTGCCCGGGTGCAGTGATACCCAGACAGGAGTAGGGCCCATGGAAGGTGTCATCCATTGATAGACTGCTCTTGCCACTGGATCTGCTGTGTTTCACCACTGACTCCTGGAGTGCTCCTGAGGAGTATTTCAAGAACAGGCACAACACATCACAGACAGCCTGTGATTGCTGACTGAAGTCTTCTTATGTAAAGCATGGAAGATCTGCAGCAATAAATTGTCCCATTCTCCAAGCCTATCACTGTCCTAACCCTAACCCTAACCCTAACCCTAACCCTTCTCAGACAAAATCCTGAAACCTTAGAAGAAAGATGCAATCCATAAGGGCTTATGTATCTGGCAGAGATAATAATAAGCATTAGCTGCAGTATTGCTGCTAATTGTGTGCATATAATCTGGCACAGAAATGTGCAAGAAAAATATAGCTAATTATTATGTTAATACTTCATATGCATGTCAGTACATTCCACCTCATTTTTGTTCAGAGCCAACCCTTAGATGCATGCAGCAGCTCAGCTGGCCTAAGATTATTCAGCTTTGTGCCAGAGTTCTAAAATAGAATATTACAAAATGGAAAAAAAACCCCAAACCCACAGAAAATCAGTCTCTAAAAAATGCAGTGTTTATGGGTTTATAAGCAAACTGTTATAAACCCGCATCATCTTAAGTAAGGTTCTAAGATTCAGGCTTCTGTGCTAGTACAGTTTTTTGGAATGGAAAAATGAACTATGTTCATCACAGTTCACTTATTTAAAGCCAGCATTTTTATTTGGAGGTGTTGCATATGTGGTCAGAAGATTAAAGTCTCATAGTCTTCTGTGTTTATTTGAAGGGATATATGAATAAATTTTGTGTCACTTAAGTTTCTCACATGGCTTTCTGATAAGAACAAACTCTAGTCTAACAAATGACCTTTTATTGATTTATCCTGGAACTGCATCCTTGCTTTCATCTGAATGCAATATGATAAATCAGAGCTTTAGCTCATACAAGGAAACCACACAGGAATCTATTTAATTGACCAAGGTCATAAGCTCACCATACATGGCTGCATAGTGGATAATTTTTTTGCAAAGCTAATTGGGCTTAGAGCTAGGCTAGTGATTACACATCCTCTTAATCACAGGTAAAGATGCATTTCAAGCTGGGAATCATGCCTTTACACCTACTCTTGCATAGTGTTTTTCCTTCCAGAGCTGCTACTCATCTCCTAGACTGCCATGGTGCCTTATTACAAATTAATTGAGGACTTGCTGAATAACAGAAATGCCAGTCAATTATGTGTTTACAAAAGAAATCTGCATTTTAGTATAGATGTCAATTCATTATAAAGAGCAATTCCGTGAGTGTAGCATCAAAACAGTCACACTGTGAGCTTTTCGAGCTACAAACCTTGATATTTCTTTTAAAACTGCCAATTTGAATACCTTAAGAAAGACTAAAATAAATTTCAGGGAAATATGTATTTACAAAAAAGATAGATTTTGCTCTTGGTTTTGAGTTTACAATGCAATACCAATGAACAGATTTTAAAAAGTCACTGCTATTTGTAAGAAATTTTGTCCTTGCCATGTGACCCTTTATCATAACTGAGCATGATTTAAGCAGGTGGCCAGGTCTGCCACCACAGAATTGAAATTGTTGAAAAGAAACAATATACAGATCTTTTTTTCATGCAACTGCCCTGTGAATTTTTTACTCAGGTTAAAGGTGATTTGAGCAAATGGAGGAATTTAATAAAACACTTTCCAGAGCTAATAATGGGAGCCATTTTGGAGCACTTCATAATGGGAATAGTAAAACATATTATAGTCTTATTTTTAGAACGTTATGGTTTAGGTTTCACAAAAGATAAGACTTACTGGGCTATTACATAAGTGACAATGACCTTGGTAACAAGATTCATTATGTGAATTAAGGATTATGTAAGTCACATGGGAGGAAACAGACTGCAGCTGAGGTACAGTCTATTATACTGTAGCTGCTGAACAAAAATTTTGATGATTTTGGTCAGAAAAGTAGTCTAAGATGAAAGCTATAGAAAATTTTGCATAATTTTAATATAAAAACACATTTATTTTTATTAATAAATTAGTATTTATGAAGTTCTTTAATGTTTGAATATTGACTAAAATATCTGTGATAGTAATTGTGCTTTCTGGCATAAAGACACCTCTTTATTGTTGAAAGGATTCTTGTTGTCTTGTAAAGTGAACCAAGTTATTTGCTGGGCTTCCTCGGCAAGCCTACTAGTGGGAGGCAGGATAAGATGTCCTGACAACTATTATTCTGCATTCTTGAGTTAAGAGTACAAATTTTTGCTTAAGTAAAAATGTCCCAGTGATTCCCAACAATGGTGTAAATGTAAAAAAAAGTATGTTTCTCCTTTTGCTCTTCAATCTCATGCTTCTAGAGCACTGAATCTTCTAGGATAAAAGGGCCAGTTCCTTGTCCTTTTTTTTCCCCACATATTTTTTTGTCCAGTAAAATATTTTAATACCTAAATACAAAACAGATAAATGATGTCCAAACCCAACATTACAATGTTAAAAGTCCCTGCTTATCTGTTGCATTATTTATGTGTCTGGTTTGAAGTTAAAGGTATTTCAGAGGTTTCAGAGTTGTGATTTTGCATACACTTAAAGCTATCACTAAAAAATATCATGCAAGACCAAGTGATTGATGCTTAACTGAGTCTGAATTCCATCTCGGGTCTAAAAGGAGAATATAGCATCAAATCATGTAAGAGTTTGATTTTGGAGACCTGCCAAAATAAAGAAAAAAGGTGCTAACAAAATCAGATCTCTCACATGAGGCACAGAGGTTTTCTTTGCTGTCGCTGGCCTTTATTTAGGAATATGCTGGTTGAGATACTCACTCAGAAACAGGAGATATATCTCTAACTTCTATTATTTTCAACCTCTTTGCAAGAGTATGCCTTATAAACCAAGATAAATGAATAGCCTATTTAGATGGAGGTATTTCTTTTTTTATGAAGAAGATCCTTATTCTCTTCATGTACTAAAAGCTGGATTTAAAAAATCAAATCACAAAGAAGTTCATATTTAAAAATAATTTTACCTAATAACCCAAAGAGTTTTATTACATTTTTAACAAAATTTCCTTATTCTCTTCATATACTAAAAGCTGGGTTTAAAAAATCAAATTATAAAGAAGTTCAGATTTAAAAATAATTTCACCTAATAATCCAAATAGAGTTTTGATTACATTTTTGACAAAATTGTCTTCACAAAATGACAAGATCCTTATAGATACAAACACCAAGGTCTATTACTCTCTATAAAATTAAAACTCACTCTCTAAGCTACAGTCAGGAAGCTGAAACTTCTGACAAACTAATATTGCACAGTTGGAAGCAATGCAAGAGCATTGCTTTGAAAAATGGTGACTACGAAAGAGAGAATTACTTCTTTGGCTATCAGTAATGATCAGCCTGGCTAGATACAAACTGTGCTGAACTAGTAATACTGTTGAGAGACTCTTAGAAAAGGTGATGCTTCAACTGCAGTTATCATATTTCTTTTTATTCCTCTTTGGAATAAGTGTGGGGAATAGAATAAATGTGTTTATATTTAAATCCAAAATTTATCTAAACCAGAAAATTATTTAAATTCAGTGAAGTGAATTTTTTAGGGGGATTTGTTTTAGTTTTTTCTGCTTTGTTTTTGGTGAATACATGTAGTGCATGCCATGGCAAAGGAATTTAGGCATTAAAGGAAACAATTATTGATACTGTGGAAAATTTAGTATCTATAAACAAAGAAGAGAGTAATCCTGAGGGTAAAGACTTGGAGGTGTAGGCTGACAAGAGGTTCAGCATGATCTGGCAAGGTGGGCTTGCAGCCCAGAAAGCCAAATGTGTCATGGACTTAATCAAAAACAGCATGGCCAGCAGGTTGAGGGCTCTTGTTCTCTCTCTCTGCTCTGGTCTCATGAGATCTCACCTGGAGTTCTGTGCCCAGCTCTGAGGTCCCCAATATAAGAAAGACATGGAACTTTTGGAGCAAGTCCAGTGGAGGGACACTAAGATGATCAGTGATCTGGGGCACCTTTTCTATGAGGACAGGTTGAGAGAGTTTCAGCCTGGAAAAGAGAAGTCTCTGGGAAGACCTTATAGAAGCCCTCTAGTACCTAAAGAAAGCCTACAAGAAAGCTGGAAAGGGACTTGTGACAAGGGCATGCAGTGATAGGACAGGGTGGAATGGCTTTAAACTAAAGGAGAGTAGGTTTAGATTAGATATTAGAAAGAAATGTGTGGTGGGACACCAGACCAGATTGTCCGGAGAAGTTATGGATGCCCCATTCTGGAAGTGTTCAAGGCTGGGGATTTGGATGGGGCTTCAAACAACTTGGTTTAGTGGAAGGTGTTCCTACCCTTGGCATGAGGGTCGGAACTAAATGATTTCTATGATCTCTTCCAACTGAAACCATTCTATGGTTCTGTGATTCTATGATTTTGTCAGAGTATGACCACTGAGATTTCTTGATAACTCATATGAACACAATGGAAGTGCTTAGTAGGAAAGGCATTGTTTTAGTACATTCCTAAAAAAGATCCAAAAAATAGCATAGCTAATGTAGGGGATGACAGTGTGTGTGTGTATTTCCTAAGGTCTGAGGTAACTGATGAATGCATCCTTAAGGACCAGAGTGCCACGTGTAGAATGTGTGATACCTTGTAATCAGGAAGATGTTTCCATGTATGTTAGGTGAACTAACTAACCAATAGTGTGCAGGCATGTTATATGCAAGGGTAGATAAAAGTGAAGCTGTGACTAAAAATAAAGTCCTTTGTCTTCAGTGTAGCCTTCTGATCAGACTGCAGCCTGAGCTGTCTCTACCTCCTCTGACCACCACAAATCTACTTTACCCCAACAGCTAAAACTTTTACAAGCACTCAGATGGAAAGCATATGCTTTTAAGGTAGCACATCTTGCTAAGTTTGAGGAAGAATGATCAAATGGTTTTCTAAATGCTGTTGCAGATTTTGGTAAATACTAATATTCCAAAAATGAACTGATAACTGGTGTTTGTTAAATGGTAAATTAAAAAATCTTAGGTTCTTTTATGATACGTCATGAGTCATAACCATGAGTTTTCATGAGTCCCCATTGTGTGTGGTTACACAGAACTGTAGTCTGTATGCTCCAAGGAAATCCTGAGTTCACAAAGAGGAAAGGGCTTGTCAAAACCTCAGATTGCAGCGTATTTCCTCCTTTTTATTTTCCTTTCAAATGCGAAACAGACTAAAGAGGTGTCCCAAAGCTGAGGTTAATACTGAGTTCCTGAAAGTGCTCAGCATATTTTGGAATGCATCTGAAAAAAATTTTGGTTTGAAAAGATATGGTGCTTGTATATTTTATCCTAAAATACTGAAAGTTCTGTTATCACCTGCCCATCAGGAAAGCAAACAAATTTGCAGTCTAACATCTCTTTGAATCTGAGCACACAGTAATTATGTTTAAGATTGATCTGGTGAAATTTTAGCTTTGTCATTTTATAAAGTGAAAGAGATATTGATTCAAAAATAATCCATCTCAACAGTAAGGCTTAATTTCATGTCTGTGTTTAATTTTATTTTTTCTTAAGAATATTGATGTGAACTGGACTCCTGGTTGACTTTGAAGCACTGATATAAAATATCTTTTCCTTACAGATGACTTTTAAATTTTTTTCAAGACAAAACAAAGTCAGAAATGGTGCATAAATAATTTGGTTACAATCCTTATTTCTCTAACCATGGAGAAACCATTATTGTATTGTGCTTAGTGGAAGTGCAGAAAGTTTAAGGATGAATATACACTCATAGAAATACTCTTTGAATGCTCTGTCTAAAGAGTGGTCTCGGCTGGCAAGGTTGACTAAACACCTCTCAAGCATTCAAATTTTGCAGTTGTATTTTCTAGTTATACTCCCTATGATCAAATTAGTTTAAAAACCCCTAACAATATATTGATATAATTATTTATGTTGGAAAAGAACTCTAAGAGCAACAAATCCAATCATTGACCCAATCATTCACCTAACACTGCCAGGTCCACCACTAAACCATGTCCCTAAATGCCACATATGCTTGTCCTTTATACACCTCCAGGGATGGGAGTCACCCACTTCCCTGGGCAGCCTATTGCACTGCTTGACCACCTTTTCAATGAAGAATTTTTCCTACTATCCAACCTAAACCATCCCAGGAGAGGTGATTGTCCCATTCTTCTCTACACTGGTGTGGCTTCCCCTTGGTACTATGTGCAGTTTTGGGCTCCACAAAATGTGAAAACTGTAAAACTATTAGAGAGCTTCAAAAAGAGGGCTACAAAGACAGTGAAGTGCCTAGAGGGGAAGTCATACAAGGAGTGGCTGAGGTCACTTGGTCTGTTCAGTCTGGAGAACAGGAAACTCAGGAGAGACCTCATTGCAACTACAGCTTCCTCACAAAGAGAAGAGGAGGGGCAGACACTGATCTCTGGTGACCAGTGACAACACTTGTGGGAGTGGTCTGAAATTGTGTTGGGGTGAGATTTAGTTTGGATATTAGAATAAGGTTCTTCCCCTAGAGGTTGGTTGGGCACTGGTACAAGCTCACAGGGAAGTGGGCACAGCAATAAGCCTGACACTGTGCAAGAAACACTTGAACAATGCTCTCAGGTACATGTTGTGACTCTTAGGGCAGTCCTGTGCAGGGCCAGGAGTTGGACATGATGATCCTTGTGGAAATTCTGTGATTCTAAATCTCCCCTGGTGAAACTTGAGACCATTTTATCTTTTACTTTCACTTGTCAATTGGAAGATGAGACTCACCTTCACCTTGCTGCAATCTCCTTTCAGATTGCTGTAGGGAGCAATAAGGCGTCCCCTCAGCCTCATCATTTCCATGCTGAAAAGCCCTCAGCTTCTCCACATTAAACATGCCCCAAACCCTTCACCAGCTTTGTTGCTCTTCTCTGGAGATGCTCCAGCATCTCAGTGTCTTTCTTGTACTGCATGACCCAAAACTCAACACAGGCCTCACCAGTGAGAGCACGGGAACAGTCAGTGTCCTAGTCATGTTCATCACATTTCCCTAATACAAATAATTACTGAGTCTCAAGGTTTTATCTCATGTAGTTAAATACATTAGAATTTTAAACAGATATATGTCTGACTGTGAAAAGTTGCCTAGAAAAACAGAACACCAACCCAGAAGCATCTTCATTTACCCCATGTCAGAACAATACCTCATGGGAATGGATGAGAACTTCATGCACTGAGTTTTCGTGGAAAGGGAGATGATTTAGATGAAATACTGGCTACTAAGATTCCACAGTTATTCCTCTGAAGTAAACAAATAATGCAAACTGAGGTTGCTATATCTCTATTCCTTTTGCTTCTATTGCCCAGGCTCTGTGATGTATCTCCCCTTCCCAACCAGTTGGTGCAAGAAAGAGGAGGTCTGCAGCTAGAGATAAAAAGAGTGATGATCCTGATTTTAAATAATCTAGCTGCCTTCTAGTGACATGCTTGATACTAGAGTGTTTTCTCTTGTCTTTCAGTGCTGCCTCTTTGTAACGAACAAGCTCCAAGGCTCAAACAAGAGAATATTTTCTGATTAGCTTAGGAAAACATGCAATAAAGAAAACCCACTGTGATATGTGCTATGGTTCAAATAGTATCACACTGACTCATATAGCTAAGTATGGTAAAAAGATTTCCCTCAGCTGACAAAAAGCAGAATGGAAGCTAAATTACTCCTCTGTCTGTTGTTGAATTTCTTAAATAACTAATTTTTTATTATGATTTCTAACTAGGAACTGGAACTGTTTAATGAACTAGATACAAACCCAAAGAAGTTGGTTTTATTCTTTTCATTTTAAAGAAGTAACAATTTGAATTGTTTCACTTACTACTTCTCTCCAAGGGAAGACATGAAATTCAGGTTTGTTTGTGGTTTGGTTTTTTGTTGTTTTTTTTTTTTTAATATATTGTGCCTATGAGGACGTTTAAATGGATTTTTGCCATTAAATATTAAGTGCTCAAGGCCTGTATCTCTATACAAATGCTGCTTTGTAGGATGTCACAGGGCTGAAAGCCTTGAGGGATCTAAGTTTTTGTTACTGTTTCTGAAGAGAAATGGAAATATGACCACTGTTTTAGGAACAAACATGTTAATGCAATGTGAAATTAGGAAATCTAAAGTAATTTTAGTCTTCTGGTTGTAGAGCTGCAACCTTTACTCTTCCCTTAGATTTTTTTCTTCTGTATGTGTGCAAGGAACTCTGGAAACTTTGAGGTCTCCAAACTTATCCAGTCTAGGGATTTAAGACTGCCAGTTTTCACGCTAGGAGCATTGGGAATTGTACTAAGATGAGCAGTACTCCTTGGCTCAGATTTGTGTCAGAACTTTGCAAGTCAAAAAATTCTGCTGAGTAAAGACACTTATTCAATTGGAATTTCAAGAATAGAATATGTCTTATTTTTGCTATTCTTTTGCCATTTCTGTTCTGAGGAAATATTTTTTCTAACACATTCTATAGAGTAATGTCCTTATAAAAAAATGCAGAAATATGTTCAATCAGTGATGTGCTCACTTAGCATTTAAAAACCTGTTGACAGTCAAAGAGCCAAGGTATGCTCTTATTTATGTGAAACAGAAAGGAAGACATTGTGTCTAGTGTAGTAAAACAATTGCACCAATCTCAAAGCATAATAACCACAATAAAAAAGTTTTGTACTTTATCATTTGTGTCATAGGTTGTCATAGTGGTCATAGTCAATGTTACTTTGATTACTTGTGCTGCCAGTAGTCACATTGAAGAATTTCTTATACTGATGAAAGTTAGAATAAATATTTGATATTTATTGAGAAAAGGGCTGAGAAAAGGGCTGAGAAAAGGAGACATCACAGGCAGATTTGCTGAGGTAAGTTCCTTATGAAACGTGTTTCTGCAGCCATTTCTGATCACATTTAGTTCATGGACTTTTTCAGTCTGGGGAAAATGTAGAGTCTTTTACTCTATAATAAAGTATGAGATAAGTAACTTAAAGATCCATTACAACATCTTGCACTGAATAAGAAGATTTACACAGCTGGGAACTGCTTCAGCTACACAGCTTGTACTTCTGAAACCCAACTAAATGCAGATTTATTTTTTTTTCTGTAGATTGCTGCAATGCTGTTGACTTTATCAGCTGGAGGGATCAACTGTTATAGCCATGCTAAAATGATTTTATTCTAAAATAGTTTTCTCAATAATTTCCTCTTAATAACTACTGCCTTCTGTACTGGTAATACACATTAATGAGGGTGCAATTACATCTCTCTTTTGGCCATTTAATGACTACACCACAAAGGAGAAAAGTACCACTGCTACACTGGAATAGAAAACTGTTCTAAAATACTTCTGATTTAACAGTTTCCATAGGTAATCAACCATTCTGGAACAATTATCTGAGGAAGATCAAAGTTTTAATTAAAATAATTAAGACATACCAAACATAATTTGTCACAGAACACACACTGAGTATCATGACACTTGTAAGCAATGTTCTCTTATCACATGAAAATCATAGAAATGAGAGAAATAAGGACTCTTTAGAAAGGTAATTTCTCTTTTCCACTGATCTGATTAAGCACTTTGAATTCCATCTCATATCCCCTCAAAACAATGTATTTTTCAAAGTTGAGTTTTTTTATGCTTAGCCAATTAGTTGAAAAATAACTTGCCAATTACCATAAATGTGGTAGCAAAATCCACATTAATATATGCATTAATTTTCTGTGTGATGTGGAACAGGTAAAGATTTGATAACACTTTTAACCAATGAATAGTTTACTATAGCGGTTAAGCTCTTATAAGAAAACAAATTAATGGAATCTTAACTAATGGATGCTCACTCTGCATTAGTGACTAGCTGGAAGCAGGTAAAAAGAACAGCTGTATTTTACAAGCAAAATAAAAGTTTCAGGAATCAGAAACCAATGTAGCATGCATCAAGTTGCTGAATATGTAGATTATTTTCTTTTTTATGTCTGCAAGAGGAATTATTTTTGGTCTCCTACTTCTTCATAAAAGTGATGTATGGTGGGCATAGAGAGACTGTTCACAACATTCCAGAAACTCCTTTCAGGTAAAGTTCATTTAACAGCTTTCCAGTATTTTAAGGGCTTCGGTATTGAGCAGGGTACTGTTAAGGCCTCCATTATACAGATTAAAATTGAATCAAATAAAAATGAAATACCTTGCTCTTAACCCCTGATATTTTTCATTACTGTGAACAGAGCTTTGTCCCCAGGATCACATTCAGTATACCCATTTATCTCTGCTGTGGATGATCGATTTCCTAATGGTTGTTTAGAGCACAGAGCAGAACATAGTAAGTCAGCCTGACCATGGAGAGCCTTTGCCACAGTTCATTGGCATCTGTTAACTTCAGGAGGTTTTAGTTCAGATACTGTTCTGTATAGAAGAGTTGTTACATAGGTACTGCCAAATTTTGTCTGTCTTTGGCATAACAATTAAGTTTTACATAACCTTGGGAGCTATAAAAACTTCTGGGAACTCCTTTCATAATATCTTTACCAATCTATACTATGCAGCTCAGAGATCTCAAGATGTTATTGATGGTAAGTTACTATAACACAATAAAATAATCATACAACCCCAATTTCCAACTGGTGAGAGAAAAAATATATGTGATTTGCACACTTTGTGATGCTATCAGAGCATACCATATATGCTATATATAGGACTGTCAGAATACGCATCAAAAGAAGGTTTAAGAAATGTATTTGTTATACCTAATTCACTGTAGCATAATTATCCAGCACCTAACATATAACAGTAGGTAATACAGAGCTAATAGGAAATGTGGGTATTTCATCTTAGTTTCATTAGTCCATTCTGGAATCACAGGGAAAATCATCTGGGTTTTAGTATATTTTGGTCAATACGTTGCCCAATAAGAGAAAGATAAGACTATGACTGTCTTGTAATGAATCTATCCTTGCTATTAGAAGATTTCCAATTCACACTTCATCTTCTGCTTGACAATCTGTTGTCTGTTCCATCTAAAATTTCTTTTTGATTCTGTCCCAGAAACAGGGATTTTCTTAGACAGTATGCAGCTTAAACAAAAGAATATCTAAAGACCAAAGAGTAATTCACACTCATTTTTCTCCCATGCACACTGCACTCTTGTGCTAAGACACTATGTGGAACAACAAACTTTATCATGCTGCTTTTTTGTAGGAATATTTTCCTTAATAGAACAAAATGTCCATTGGAATATTAGAGACATGTTCTGCAAGAATAATTTTCGAGTGGCTTTTTGGTTTTAACAACCAAACAAGTGTACCACCAGCTGCTCATGATCCAGCAGTGTGCCATTGTGGCCTAGAAGGACAATGGTATCCTGGGGTGCATTAGGAAGAGCATTGCCATCGAATCAAGGGAGACTTAATGAGGCCACATCTGAAGTGCTGTGTCCAGTTCTGGGCTCCTCAGTACAAGAGAGACATGGAGATCCTGAAGCAGATCCAGTGGAGGGTAACAAATATGACTAAGGGATTACAAGGAAAGGCTGAAGGAGCTGGGAATGGTCAGCCTCAAAAAGAGTGGGGACCTTATCAATGTCTACAAGTAACTAAATGGAGGTGTCAAAAGGATAGAGCAAAGCTCTGTTCAGTGTTATCAACAAGCGGCAAGGGACAGAAAATGGTGCACAGGAAGTTCCACTTTACTATGAGGAAGGACTTTATTGTGCGTGTGACTGTGCACAGATTGCTCAGGGTGGTTATGGAGTTTCCCTCCCTGGAGATATTCAAGAACCATCTTGACACAATCCTGTGCCATGTGCTCTAAGATGACCTTGCTTTAGCAGGGGATTTGGACCAGTTGATTCACTGTGGTCCTGTTCAACCTTACTCATTCTGGGATTCTGGAATATATATGAGTACATTCATAAATTAATGATGGTTTTGGGTTTTTTGCAACATCTTGACTCACTGATCTGGAAGCAATATAATCAACTTAAATGCTATTAATTATCTTCTTTCAAGTCTGTTTACTTTCTAACATATCAGGGAGGTTTCCTATTTTTCTAATAGGTTTTCCCCACCAGAGATAAGATTAATGCAAATCCTTTCTCTATTTGCATAAATAAGCATTTTCAAGTTAGCTCTACAAAGTATAAACTTCATGGTGGAATAAATATTTAAATTATTCTTGTATATACCCTTCAGGGGTCAGACCTAGGGAGAGAACCAAATGGAATTGCACCCTGAAAAAGGAATTGAAAAATTGAATTACTATACAACATATCATTTATGGGTCAGTGGTAAAGAAAGGTGTCTAGGGAATCTATTCTGCATATACTCATGTTTATTGGGTGAAATATCATCCTAGTTTTAAACTAAACCTTTTCATTTAATATTTTTAATTAATACAGGGATGATACTTATACTTGGGACATCTGAGCATTCTGCAGATCTGAAGGCCATAGATCTGTGAACATTTGTGAGCAAATTTAAATGAAGTTGTGTAACCTTTTTGTTTGTGTTAATAGGCTTGTAAGTCTTGATTACATCCAGGATATCTACTTGAGACAGTCTAGCTACTTCGCATTCTCCGCAGAAGATATTTGATGCTGCGGTTCCTTTCCTCAATCAGATTAGTACTGCTGTAGTTACTAGCCTCTTTGTTGTGCTGCCTAGCCTAGCATAGAGCAAGTGAATATGTCATGATTATAAACTTGAGTAGTATTCATTGGATTTCTACATGCTTATATTTTTAGTGTAATGTAGGAATGAATATTGTTAGACTGCACTGTTGTAGTTTTGAAGATAGACAATGGAATTTTACCTAATTATCCTTGCTAAAAAAAAAAAAAGGTAACAGACTATAAAGAGAAACAGTAAAAAATGAATAATAATGTTATTTCCTTGATAGCTAGTCTCAAACAAGAACTTGGTTAGATGTTAGAGAGTTCCCATTAACATTAGTCTTCTCTGTATAGTCCCAGGGAATTTTGAATGCCTTCAGATTTTACAGCATTCACAGCAGATTTCTGTGTCTGTGCTTTCTTTCAACAGTTAATCACTCTATTAATTAAAAAGAAATAACCGTGTCATTACAGTTAATAACAGCATGACAGAATGACAAATTTAATTTCTGAACTTTTACAGTTCTCAAGACTAGCAGTGTTGTTTCCACTGCATGAACTTAATTCATGCAAGTGTGGATCTTATCACTCTCTACAGTTAGAGATGGTAGTGAGGTGGCGGTCAGTCTCTTCTCCCAAGTAACAAGTGATAGCACAACAGGAAGCAGGTTCAAGTTGCACCAGGGCAGGTGTAGATAGGACGTTAGGAAAAATTCCTTACTGAAAGAATTGTCAAACATTGAACTCAGTAAAATGCAAACCTCAATAGCTTCAAGTTTTAGAAACTGAGATTAGGCTGGAAAAAAAAATGTAATACGCCTATTTTTAGCAATAAATATTGATGAATGGATCCTGTGATTTTGTTTTTTCTTCCAACTAAAGACTTACTATAGTGAAACAAAATACAAGGAATTGAACTGAATTTTAATAGGGGTATTTTTCTACTTCCATGTGGGATGATGAATTCCCAATAGATTGTTAGTCCTGAGTAAAACAAGCAAAGAAACATGGTGACATCATGGATAAAGATAAATATTATTTAAGCATAATTTCTAGATGAAGTAGCAAGTTCCCTGTGAATAATTGTAAGACAACATATAGAAACAAATTTCCAAAGCAAAAATTATCCTTTCCCATAAACTATATAAATGTGAACATGTATGTGAATATAAATGTGAACATTTGAAGACAGTTATTTTAAAAATTGCATCATGTGGCTCTCACGGTGATTGAAAACTGTTGAAGTTGATAATTGATTTGTGTATATATATGTCAGCTAGGGAAATAAAGACCACACTAATGGGACTGTTTTGAAGACTGACAAATCAAGACTGTTTTTTACTTTAAACTTTGCTAATTTTTTTCAATAACATCACAGATTATACTAATGCTTAGTTCTTTCCTTTTATTAATCATCCTATTATACCCACAAAACTATTACTCTTTAATACTTGTATCTTAAAATTCATGATGTTTATACAAATGATAAAGCTCATGCTGTGCAGGGAGCACTGACGACTGCATCTGGTGGTGGTCACTGAGGTCAAGGAGGTCAGTCATAACTGTTTTTAGGAAAGAAGTAGGAACAAAGAATCTTCTATTTTATTTTACTTGCTTTTACCTAATGTTATTGTGGTACTTGACTTCCTCCAAAAGTTGGGAATTTTGTTCCCAGCACTCCTTGTCTAAAACTAAAACTTAAAATGGAAAACCTTTTATGTTTACACAGAAGAGAGAAAATTAAAAGCCAAATGCAATATATACAAAGGTAGGAAGAAAAAACAAGTAACTCCACACCAAGTAGCTCAACTAATAATAGAGACTTCACCACCCACACCCACAAAACACTCCAAAAGACACCTCCCTATAGATACCTGGCAAGAGAGAAGAAAAAATCAACAATAAAAAAAAGAAATGTTTACTTCCTGAACTAAAACACAGCTGCAGAGTAGCACAAGTGCAGTGGCTATAAATTAGCCATGAACTTGACAGGCTGCACATTTAAAATAAAGGTTTCTGATCATTAGAGGATAAGTAAGAAAGGAAAAATATACAACTACTTTTAAAATGAGCCTTAATCACACTTAATCAATGGATTAATTTTATATTTTGTTTGTTATTTCAACTTTCAAACAACTTTTATTTGAAATTATATTTTAAATTTACATTCAGAGTGACTATATATTCCTGTACTATTTAAAAAAAATTAAACTGAGACAATGGCAGATGCATAGTAGTTCAAATTTAACAAGAGTTTTTCCTATTAAAAATCCAAAAGCTTGATAAGGTCTTGTAGGATTGAAGAGAAAGCACTTCAGATATATTGAAAGAGTTATTCACTATCAAGATTTGTCATAACTTCTTAACTAAATTCCTACTTGTGTTAATTCAGTCATAATTCCACTTTAGGTACTTCCTTTCCCTTTTCAGTCTTAACAAAACTGTACCTAAGAAGGCACTTAAAAAATCTATACTTACACATGATTACATGCTTCTTGTGCTCTTTTATAGACTGTTTAAAAATTGTTTATGTATTAAAAGAAGTTGTAATCAAACAAATGATTTAATTTGACACGGTTTCTGGCTGTGCTTTAAGTCTTCACTTCAACTATAATTGGAATGAAACTTTAACAAGAAAATATGTCAATTTTAATGAGATAATATAAATATAGAAAGATTGCATTTTTCATAGCTCTGTAAAAATTGATAGATTCTCCATACACTTGGACAACTGTAGTTTCTGAACAAGCCACTTAATTTCTGTACTATAGGATTGACTTGAGTTCAGATATATACTGTCCTGTAATTCTGTAGGATTAGTTTTTCCTCTCTTTTTTTTTAATTTTAATTTTAGTTGATTTTTCATCATGTACAGTTAAGACATATTATGAATATATTTAAACAGTGCATACATATAACACTGAAAAAGCCTTTTTTCCTAGTCTTACCTTGGTGCCTCTTTAAGTAACTACTGTTAATATATATTAATTTTCATTCCTTTGGCAGGGTAACTGTAACCAGTATAATCCTGAATAAGCATTTAACTGATGTGGTTTGAAAAGGTGGCAGTTGAGCTCAGAAAAATACCATCACAGGGTTTTTTAGAGGCGTTCAAATACTATCCAGACTTTGAGACTGCCAAGTATGGTAACATGGCATATGGCATTTGTAAATGGCCACAGATACAGACTGAGATGTTTGAAAAATGGTGATTTTTAGGCAATTATAACAGAAACAACCTGAGTTCTTTTCAGTACTAGCTGTGATTCACCATTCCTATTCAAAGTGCCTCTAAAATCCGCATCATGTATATGCTTTGGGATGGATGACTTAACTAAGTAGGACCCCATTGTACTATGTACTCCAAGACTTTATGAAAGATAAAAACCTATAAATAAGGTTGTTCTGTTTACACTGAAATATAAAACATGTGAATAAGATAAAGAATTCTGAGGAAAGTAAAAATAAATTGGTCAGAAAACAGCACACATGAGATGAGCAGGTCATCATTAACCATCCAGGCTACCCTTGTGTGTGTCCAAATGAATACAGTGCCAGTTTACTAGAAACTTTGAACATTGAGCCTACATCGTCCAAACCAATGCTTTGCAGTCTTATTGGATAGGAATGTAACTCATTAGCTGAAAATCTTGGCAGAAATCAGCTTGGAGGCATGTTAATAGTGCATCTGGACTGAAGTCTTGAGAGGTTCAATATTGGCGTTGAATTGCTTTGTGGCTTTGTGCTTTGCTTCCATCACTTTGTTCTTTCACCTACATGAAGTGAACTGAGATCATCCTATCCCTGTCCATACTGTGTATACCTTTGAAAATTTTATTAAATTGTTGCTTTCTGGGTTATTAGAAGGGAACTTTTAACTAGTAAGTTAAAGAAAGAGAAATTATAATATTGTCTGCTAAAGAATGGATTACAGTGGTGGAAAGTAACTGTAGCTTCCTGGGTTATTAATGAATCTGAAAGTGGGTGGCTGACATGTCTTGTTCATCACATATCTGTCAGCTCCTGCAAATTACACCTCAGCATTCATTCCAGTCATTGCTAGTCCTCACTAATGCAAAGTAAACCTAAATATTTGAGTCTATGTTTTCTTAAGACACAGAAACCAGACAGCAAAATCCTGAAATATATATTAAAAAAACCCCCAAAAACAAACAAAAAAGCCCCCAAAACAACCAACCAAGAAACCAACCAAAAAAAAAAAAACCCAAACAAAAAAGAAGAAAAAATTATAATTTATTTCACTCTTTTGTTTTTATAGGGGACATTAGTGTTGTGACTATAAAAAATTTGGTTTGGTGAAAGTGGAATTATCTTTTTACACATTTTTGTACCTTAGAGTTAAGTAATGTCACCTGCCTATAATGCTCATCCTTCTTGTCTACAACTGAATATGTTTGTCTATGGTGTCAGAGTTATTACAAGTATAGCCAAGAATATAATTCACCTCACTAAATGTAGGTATTATGGAGCATTTGTCATGAATCAGGCGACTGAATTGCATCATAGCTTCTACTGATTTTCTATAAGACATGAAGGTAACAGGATCAAGTATAAGATGATTTTCTATATATAATATATATATTTTATGTTGGTTGTGATAATGAAGACTCTTTGTAGAACTGCATTATCATGTCCTTCACGTATTACCTAGGTGAATAATGGAGACAATTCTATTTTTTTTCCTTAAAAAAGAAGACAAACCAAAAACCCTCTAAGCCAGTTAAAGGGGAGCCCAGATTGTTCACGTTTGAGCATTGTTGCTTATCTTCTGCTCATGCAAATTATTCAACAGATATAAGATGTTAAATGCCATCATTTAATAATACGAAGTCCTCCTGCTTCAAAGGTTTCCTTTGGTACTGTCTCTTCCTCCAACAAAATGATCCCCCAAGCTGTACTTGAAGTACAAATTTACACTTTCTTTGGGTTAAGTTTTTGAATGCCTTCTGGTTGGAAAAAAATAATCTAAACTAGATTTAAACAGAAAATTAGAGGGAAGTGTTTAAAATTTTATATCTATCTACAGGGTATTCCGCCAGCAATACTGAAACCATGTGAATATGAAGAATGATTAGAATTTTGTGGGATAAAGAAACTTTTCAGTTACATGATAAATAATTTATCAGAAGATCATCAAGTTAAAGTTTCTTATCTTCAAGTTATCTGTACAATTTAGGAAATTTCTGATCTGAAGGCCTATGGTCATCATCCAAAAGTAAGTCATCTGGGTTCTTTGGTAGGTTTCTTCTCTCCCTAAATAAATCTACTACATTTTGCAGACTCTTCACTCTCAGTTCTCATCTGTCATTGGAATAGTCATGAGACTTTATCTCAGAACAAATTAAGCCTCAGGGAAACTATGACAAATTGTGTCACCATGTAATCCTTTGGGAGTCATTTGCACACTGCGGAGCTAGTAACTAGTGAAAGAGGCCAACATCATTCTTGAATTTTTTTTAATAAAAAATTAAGAAAACACTTAAGAACATGGAGTTCTAAATAACCATAATCCTCCATACATATTTAACTTCTTAGTTTTAGTTTACTGCCAGCTCTGTGAAGCAAGATTTTATTTGACTTACCAGGACAAAATCAGTTTATATTCCTTTAACTTAGAGAGTGCAGTGATCCACACCAGATAGTATATCCTGTCATGTTTTGTTTTCCTTTCTGTTATGTGTTTGGATTCCTCTCTCTCCATCAGAGAAGCTCTGGTTATGGCTATGCTTAAATTACAGGAAACAATTTTGTACTTAATTTTAAAATCTATCTATCCAAACATACAGGATACTGTGCTTGGCCTGAAAGGGAGCTGTACAACAGTACTGAAGCAATACAGGGTAGCATCCATGCATAAGACTACTACTAGATAAAAACGCAGAATTTACTTTGAGAAAGTTCTAATAATTTTTGTTACGTTGATGTACTATTTTAAAGTACAATCACTCCCACAGATATAGGGAAGAGAAGGCAATGGGATTTTTCTTTTTTTTTTTTAATTCATACTGACTTATTTATTCTGACTCAGCCCCTGGACAGAAAAACAGAAGACTTGCCAACACACAAGCACAAATTTTCACAAGACTTCTTTACAGCAGTAACAAATTCTCTTTCATCAGCTCCTTAAAATTCCAGTATCTTTAACTAAATTGTTTAGTTTTAAAAGCACTGCTGTATAGCATGTAACACACACACAAGGATAAAAACAAAGAACAGAGTTAAACATACCCATTACATTTGTG
>JAOXXN010000395.1:136462023-136476354 GCA_026770055.1 Myrmophylax atrothorax
CTTCCTTTTCTCTTGGCTGGTTGGGAGGGGGGAAGAACCCTTTTCCTCTGTCTTGGACAGTTGGCATTTTGCCAGTTTGAACCAAGACATGTGTTTATCCAGCTGTGTGCTGGACATTTTGTCCAGAAGGATACTGTGAGAGACAGTATCAAAACCTTTACTGAAATCCAAAATGATTACATCAACTGGCTTCCCTTGGTCTGCTAAGTGGGTTACCTTGGCATAGAAGGAAACCATGTTGGATAAGCAGGACTTTGCTCTCACGAAGCCGTGTTGACCAATGACCACATTGCCCTTCAGGTGTTTTTCAATACCTTCCAGAATAATCTCCATAAATTTACCTCACACTGAAATGAGACTGTAGTTTCTGAGTTCCTCCTTCTTGCCCATCTTTAAAATCTGGTCCAGTCAGGTGGAACCTATCTGGATTCCCAAACCTGCTCAAAAATCATCCAAAGAGGTCTTGTGATGACATCAGCAGCTCTTTGAGGGTTCTGAGATGAATGCCATCAGACCCCTGCAGTTTTGTAGAGACCCAGTTGGAGCACCAGATCCTATACAGTTACAGGGTCGAATGGGAGTTGATCGTTCTTGCAGTCATGGTCCTCCAGCTCAGGGCACTGAGACCCCCTTGAGTCCCATCTCCAAGAAGGACATGCTGCTGGTCAAGGCTGAGTTGATTAGTGACAGTAGTGATGCTGTGATGACATTTAAGAAAGGGTGAAAATGCTGTGCAACTGCTATGGGAGAGAGGATATGTGAAAGAAACAATTGTGCAAACATCAGGGTCAGTGAAGGAGAGGAAAGTGGTATTATTTCTCTGCATCCATGAACACCGTGGTGACACAGGCTGTCACTCTGCAGTCCATGGAGTACCATGCTGAAGCAGATATCCACTCTGTAACCCATGGAGGACCCCACACTGCAGCAGGCATATGTGTCCTGAAGACAGCTGCAGTTCATGGAGAGCCCGTGCTGGAGCAGGTTTTCTGGCAGGACCTGTCATCCAACAGAGGAATGCTGGAGCCATCTCCCCCTGAAGGACTGCACCCTGTGGAAGGGACCCACGCTGTAGGAGTTAATGAAGAACTGCAGCCCATGGGACAGACCAACATCGGAGAGGTTTGTGAATGACTGTCTCCTGTGGGTGGGACCCTATGCAGGAGCAGTGGAAGGAGCAAGAGAGACAATGCATCATGAACTGACCTCAAACTCCATTCTCTGTCCCCTTATGTCTCTTGAGACATTGAAATTAGGAAATTAATTAGCTTTTAAATGGTCCAGAAATTACATTAATTTCACCAAGTTTAGTCTGTTTTGCCCATGACAATAATTGTTGAGTGAATTCTCCCTGTTGTTATCTGAACTCAGAAGACTGTTGTATATTTTCTGCCTTTCCTGCTGAGGAGTGATAAAGTGATTTAGTGGACATCTGGCAGCCAGCCAAGGTAAACCCACCACATTTTAATTGAGTGTTTTCATGGTAAAATGCGTTTTGTTTTATTGTTATTGTAAAGAATAAGTATATGTTATACACTTATTAAAATAACTTTATAGATTTTAAAGGTAAGAAGTCTGGTCACTTACAAGTAAAAGAACTGGAAGATGCCTTTTGTACAAAAAACAAAATTAACAGGATCGTATTTTGAAGTACTTTCTTCACTGATACAGGCTTCTCTCTCTTATTGCTCTCCAATTAAAATTAACCAGTGTTCAGGAAAAAAAAGGAATGTACAGTCTTTCATTTGTAAAATCTGATATACGTGAGTCATCTTAGGTTAATCAGTAGATGAGGTGCTATTTTAAGGATTTTTTTATTTATTAAGTTGCTAGCACTATTTTAGATAGCTGTGTCTTGTACCTCTGCATCTAGCATTGATATTAAGAATCCTTTTCATAACCTTTACATTTACTCAAAAATGAATTAAAGGAAGAAACAATGAAGTAATGCAACCAGAATTGTATCTCTTGGTACATTCCTTTGTTCATTGCACAAAGTTTGAGTACTTTAAGTAATTGGATTAAGTTTTATGAATTCTCTTTCCTTTAATAAAGATGTTGGCAGAAAACTTCCTGTTCTCTTTTTATTCTATTTAGCAATTCCCTTCTGAATAGCACACTCGTTATGAATAGTAGATTCCTTTGAAAAAAAGATAAGTAATTTATTCTCTTGTGCCATGTTACCTTACATTCAAATATGCAAAGCAATGTAAAGTACAAGAATAAATTTTTTACATGTATTTTGAACACAAGTCTGAATGAAGAAGATGCTATATATGTTTTAATTGGAAGAAAACACAATTAGTTTATCTAGGAATTGAAACAATTCTTAGGGCACAGGTCACCATTCTGTACTCAGATATCATCCTCTAGTGGAAAATTAGTAACTATAGGTCATTCAAGCTTGTTTTCTACCCACTGCTGATACCCTATAAGTGGGTATTTGAATGCTAATTAATTCAACATACACTATTGGAGCTTGAAACTATGTAGAATATTTAATAGAGAAATGGATAAACTAAGAAACATCAGTTCTGAAAAAGTCTTGTGAGGATGAAAAAAGGTTCTGCAAGGCCTACACACAGAGTGAAGTCTATAAAAATTGGTTTTAAAAAATAATGTCTCGGTTTTTATTGTATTTTTTTCCAAATGCTTTTAAAGATCACTTGCCCGACCAGTCATGGAATTAGATATATTGTTATATGTTTCTTTGCTACCTTTGCTGGCTGGTAGACACTCAGTCACTCTCTTATTCCCTCTCTGCAACAGGATAAAGGATGAAAATAAGAGAAAAAAGCTCAGAGACTGAGATGAAAATATGGAGATCACTTAATGCTTTTACCATCCAGGGCTAAACAGTCTAAACCTCATGAAAACTAATGCAATTTATTGCCAATTAAATCAGATTTGTATGGAGAAAAACGAGGTCAAAATTATAACAGCATCTTCACCCTACGTATTTTTTCACGCCAGACTTACATTCACCCTTTCATTTCTAACTCTCTCCCACTTCCTCTTCCCGGGGGCTGCAGGGTGGATGGGGAATTGACATTGCATTCAGTTCCTAACAGTTCATCTCTCTGTCCTTTCTCAGGCTGCCTACTGTGACATTAAGAAAATTAAGCATAAGTAAAAATGTCAACAAAGCTCAATACTAATTGACAAGACTCCTAGTTATGATGTTTACTTTTAACCACAGATCCACAACATTAATGCTTAAGAAAAAAATGAACAAACAACCATCTCATCCTAATTTTATACCCCTCAGAAATTTTCCAAAGACTATGCAAGTTTAAGGCAGGGTAAAATAACATTTGAAGACAGCCCTTAAAAAATTTTATGCTTTGACCACATTCTGGTTTGCATCATCAAGGATGAGATGCTTTGCTGAAATAAAAAGGTGACTGGACCATGACTATGCCTTAACTCTAGAGTTTGAATTGTGTCTGAATGCCATATATATGCCTCTGCCCTTTCTAGATGAAATTAATGATGAGCAGAATGTCTTACTGCCACTTGTTATCCTGAGATGAGTTCATTTCTACAGCTAAAATAAAAATGTGCTTTTCCTTATGAAATATATTTGAATATTGAGTGAATATGAATTCTTCATCATCAGTATTTTCCTTCTATAGTGTTTCCCTGGGTAGAAATTTTCCTTTCCAAATAGGGGAACAGTTTTACAACTGGTACCTTTGACAGCTAAATGCATTCTTCAACCCCAGAATACCACTAGGTACAGACTGTAAATGATGTGAAACATGCTATGTCATCAAATAGCTCAGACAAAGTGGTGTTTTCATTAATTCTCTCCCATGTTTCCAGGTTGTTTACATTAAATATTCTAATTCATCCTTGCTGATTCTGCCAGGCAACTAATTTACATGGTATCTCGAGATTGCACTCCATAGCTTTAAACATTAAATTTGCCTACCATCTAAAGAGATTTATGATTCTCATCAAGAACACTGTTCATGAGCAAGGAAAGTTAAGTTGTGCTTTGAAACAAAAGATAAGTGTTTATTCTAACCATTTATTTCCTTGATGTCCTGTTATAAGGCTCAGCAGACTTTATGATGCATCTTTTAAAATATTTGTTCCTTTCTAAAGGTATATTTCTCTAGTAATTCTTCTATCTATAAATAGACAGTTTCAATATATAGATAGGAGATTTGAATCACATTAGATTGTAAAATGCAGTGGTTTTAGTCCTGGGAATGAGGAAATGCAATAGTTGTTCTTTAGTAAGAAGAACTGAATAGATTTTTATTTCCTATAAGTAATGCAGTGGTTTATGTTTTTCACTGATTGCTATTTTTTTGCTTTTGAATTACATTTTTCCCAATCTCAACAATAATAACACGTAAAAGTTAATTATCCTGCATTCAGAGGGTTATATACCCTTTTTTTCATAGCAACCCAGATGCAACTTTTGCAAACAGACCAGAAAATGAAAGAACTTAAACATATCAATATTATTCAGTTGTGAATGTATTTTTAAAATCATAAGTAGTTCTTTGAAAGTACAAATATACGGTTAAAGTCTGTACCAGAATTTTGAGAATTTGTTTGCCTGTTTTTCATGTTTTCAAAGTCTGTCTTTTCCTTTACCTTTACAATACACAAATATATTTCATTCGAATTTCACATATAAAGATATTCTTGATGACTGACTAAATCCCTTTTACTGGAAATATGTTATTTTCTTAACAGTATGTATTATTTAAATAGAGAATTATGATTATATTGTAGCTTTTTAATACAGTAAATGCAGAGTCACTGTGCAGATCATATTTCATGCTTCAAAACAGTAGCTATCAAGGAAGCTATCTAGTGCTCTGTGCTGTGCTTCAGATGAGGAGGATAATCCACTAACAGATTAGCACTGCCTTGGTTTAATGCCAGCTTTCTGCCTTAGCTATAGGCATGACTTGAGTACATAAGGTGTCTCTTATGTCTCTTGTGTCTCTTGACAAATTTTGCTTATTTAAGTTGTAGGAGTGTGCAACTTTGCAAATCTCAACTAATTTTCAAAGGCATCTCGAATTTCAGAATTCTCGCATTTTGACAATATAAAAGAGCTTTTATAATATGAAGCAGTTGACTGCCAGCCACAAATTCATGGGCCAACCAGGAGCTCCCCACAGGCAAGATGTGTTTTTGCAACACCAAACAACATTTGGCACTATCAATTGCTCCCCACAGAGCGCTTGCAGTCTGAATAATTTTCAGGCCTCATCAAAGACAGGTTATCCTGCCACAGCCTGTCTTGATTGTAGTTAGTCCTCTTCACCTCACCAAGTGGCTGTGCAGGAGCCTCTTGCCTTTGTGTATAAAAAGCATTCTCCTCATTTCCAAATTGCATATGTGTGATATGCATATGTGATAACGTATTAAATAACAATGGCATCTTCACATATCGTCAGCCATAGTATGGGTTTCTAAAAGGTTATTTTATTGAAAGAAATCCAAGAGATATAAGAGTATGGAGAAAATATCCAGGACATGACTGAAATTCACTTAATTAGGTGAGAATAAGGCACAAGAAGCACCATTTAAACAACTTAAAGAAACTATCTAGTTATGATGGTTATTATATTACCAGTTTGTCTCAAAGATTGCAGACTAGATGTAAGCTAATGTTCATGAGAGAGGCCACTAAATCAGTCCTTCAGCTGCAGTGTTGCAAATCAATTAATTTCTGGTCTTCTAACATAGGACTTTTTCTTCCGTGGAGCTCAGTACTTCACACACAGGGACAGACACTAGATGATAAAATGTTAGAGACAAATTTAAAATAGACAAATTTGATGTTGGAGGAGGCAGTTTTCTCCCCCTCAGCTCGCCCTGCAGTCGCCATGACATCCCCCTTGGCCCCCTTTTCCAGGGCTGCAGTCGTGTCTGTGCCTGTGCCTGCCAGAGCAGTCTGGGGGGAGGCACCGCTGCCCTCCCACTATTCAGCCATGCTAGGAGAGGGGCTTCCTCTGTTTTGAGCAATAGGAAACTTTTTGCTTTTCTACCTTTTCCCAACACCATAACTGATAGTTCTAAAAATAGCTCTGCATGCTTGATCTCTTCCCACTGTAAGAGCAATAGGAGCTGCATCACCTCCTTTGTTTCAAAGGAACCAAACCTTGGCCAAGACCCCTTTCGGAGTAGTGTATACCAAGGCCATATACTTATGGAGGACTCATATAATGCTTACCTTTTCAAAGATGATTCATGGCCAGTTAGATGCATCCAGTTCTGCAAAACCAAAGCTGAAGGGTCCCCACTGGGATCTCCTCTTCACTGGATTGCAAACAACTCATGCTGACAAGTTACACAAGGGAAAAAAGAAACTTTTCAATACTTGAATTTGAACTCCTGGCCTCAGGAATACCAAGTGAGCTCACTCCTCCAAGTGCTGTGTTACTGCTTCAGACTAGGACAGAGTAATTTAATCCCAGAGAGACGTCCCTCTCCAGCTGCATTCAGCTAACATGAAATCCCTGAGCCACTCTGCCTTGCCCTTTCCAAAGCTCCAAGGGACCAATCTGTCTACCACCTGTTTCCCCACCAGGCTGAGAAAACTGACTGGCCATATCAGCTCTACTTCCCAGCTCAACGTATTCCCAGTTCCAGGGAAAACCTCCCCTTAGTGTGCTAGCAAAATGCCCAAAGGCATTTTTATCTCACCCGTGATTGCTAGGAGTTGGAATTGGCTTTTCAAAGGTCACTGAAGTAATCCTACAAAATATGCCAGCAGTAGAGAATTCCTGCAGGATGAAATTTCTTGCTCTGGAGTCCCTGCTAGTTCTGGGGTTCTGGATTCGCTGATTCCGCCTTTCAATGCCAAACTGATGCCTGGAAATAAAAGCTTTTGAGTTATCCACCACCCTTATGCGCATGTGTGTTCCTTGGGAGATGCTACTTATCCCACAGTCCCCGATATCCACTAATTTCTGTCTTAGTTTAGGACTGCTTTTTTCCCCCATGTGCATCAGTTAGAATTTACCTCCATTAAGTTTTGCATACTATTAATTGTTCAGCCACTGACTGGTGTGAGGTATTTCTGCATTTCCTTATGGTCAGTCCAATCTTTATTGCTTTGATGCATGAGGTTTTATAAGCTATTCCAGGGACACTCTTTTCAAAATAAGGTTTCCAATCTGAAGGTCTGGTTTTAGTGAAGGAGAGCTTGTAAATAGCTTGCTGCTGATTTTAATTATGCCAAATATAACCTCTGAAAGTCAAAGGAAAATACTTATATGAATTTAAGAATGCCACAGTACACAGAATACATTAACCTGCACAAGCCTAAAGAAGTTAAACCCATTGACATATCCTGACTTACTATTTTGCTTTATAGCAATTAGGAGGTCTTTATATTTTCATTGCAAATTATTTTTATGTTTGGCTTGTGGTTTTTTTGTTGTGTGCATGGTAGTAGTACAAGAATGGAAGAGGACAGAGGAGACCAGCAGACATTTTCATAAACTAAGGTAATGTCAGAGGTAAAAAAGTACTAATACCTATGATCAATTATTTATAGTTGATCAATGAATGATACAGTAGCTGCTTGTTCTGTCAGATGAGTATATTTCCCTGTATAAATTACTATACTGTAGGTTTTTCTCAATGTTTTACATCAGTCCAGATTAGGAAGTGCAGAAGGCAATTTCATTTATTGCTCTATATATCCTGACAGAATTCACAAATTATTTTAAAAAATGAAACTTGACTTGATGTCTAGCTTGAGAAATATTTGTTGCCCTAATCTCTTTCCCTGCATTTTGGAAGATGAATATATATAAGGGTGCCATTTTAAAAATTCAATAGCAATGCATATTCTTTTTCACAACATCTATTTACATCACCTGAAATAACAAGCAAGCACCTCTAATGTGTATTTTCACATCCTTCCTTGACTTCTCCTCAGTAAAATTCTAAATGATTACAAGCTTTCAAAATGTCTAAGAGAGATGAAGGAGCTCTCATACTAAATGTGGTAGGTCAGGTCAGTGCATTCTTATATTTTATCTATATCCCACAGACCAACTCACATGTAGTGTGTGAATGGGCCAAGAAAAACTGTGCATTTCAATAATCCAGGGCACTGCAGTTTGAATGTGGAAATCATTTACCAAAACATTGGTTTGAAAAAGAGAATGCATAACAAGTTAGGCTTAAATAATCTTTCCAGAGAAGAAAGAGTGCTCAAGGCAACCAGGAATAGAGAGGCAGCAGAGCATTACAGAAGAGGTCAGTAATCAGTTCAGACTTCAACAAGATGGAGTGTCTGTCAAAGGAGAGCAAAATTATGCAGGCAGTACCAATGTTTATTACTGTTGATGTACCTTCAGAGACTTAATAAAACTCCATACTCAAAGCATTCTATATTCAAAGAAAATTCAAGACCAAATCTGTAACCAAATACTGTGACCTGCTAGTTGGTTAGTAAATGGCATTCTGCCACTAGAATATGGCAGCAGGTATCACCTTGAGCTGCCAAGGCAGTGTTCAGCACGTGGTTGGACTTCCCTGGGCCAGAGCTGGTGCCAGCTTGCTCTAACAGCAAACTGGTAGCCACAGGACCATTGTCTGGCCTGATCTGAACCTCTGTGATGGTCACAGATGAACAGGGCCAGATAAACTTGGCATTTACTGCAGGACAAGCAGTCACCCATGATGTTTCCTGGAGCCTTTCTCAATACATTTTGTTATTGGAAACTTCTAGTTTTTGCCTTGGGATGGGATATGGAAAATATCACTGGAATTTTGGTTTAAATTACACCTCAGTTGACTGAAGTTAGATTTTTTAAAATTGAATGTGTTCTTCTAATAAAAACTTTTTTTTCCCCCACAGAGATAGCAAGTACATAAGTCACTGGTGCTGATGCATGTAGAATGGAAGGCAGAATATAATATGTTTTCATCAGAAACCTGGTGAGGTTTTTGATATAAGGATAAATTTGATGGCAGAAGAAAGGGATAGTGTTCACATTTTAATTTGGAGAATCATAATAATCTGGGGGTGGGGATCGCATGTCAAAGATTAACTTCTTGATTTGTAAGACATACTATTAAACACTATGTGTTTGATTCATTTGTCTAATTGGGAACATTTATTCTGCTTGGATAGCATCTAGGTATCCTCTTTAAAATCAGAAATTTCCTGAATTTCCTATATTTAATAGTCCCATGTGAAGGCTTCTGATATTTAGGGCAACTCACAGCATAGAAATCTACCTTAGGGCAATTGAACAGATCCCGGACTGAACCCCAACTGTAACAAATCCTGCTGCTGATGTTGGATCTATTACACTCTTAGAATTTACTCTTCAATTTTTTCTCCAGGTACACGGACAAAACATAGACTCATAAGGAAAAGACCTCCAAGACCATCAAGTCCAGTCTTTGACCTAATACCACCACACCCACTAAGGCATACCGTGCCACACTTTGTAGCAGTTTGACAATTTCACCTTTGTTCTTTAGTTCCTTTCCAAGAAAGGAGAACTTCTGGCTTCCAGCATCATTTGAGAGCCAGAGGTTCTCTTTTGCTAAACCAGTAAATCGCAATGACCTCATTACCTCTCGTTTTCCCATAACTAGAAACACTGATGGCATGAAGGAAATGGCTGTGATCTGCCAAAGAGGTAACACAAAATAGAAAAAGAGAAGATATTACATCCCTATTCCTACTTCTATAATCCACAAGGAAGGCAAATAGAAAGAAAGGGAGGCATTTCCTTTCCTTACCTAATATCTTTTTTTCTTCTTCATTCATTATCTTTTTTTCTGGCCCTTTAAAATTGTGGTCTGGAAAGGGGATATCCCTGTTTTAATCATCTGAGATCATCTGTTTTCTGCAGGCACTGTTAATATTGGGTGTTACCAAGCATTGAGCACTAGGTTGTGTCTATTAAGGAACCTAAGCATATATGGTACTACTCATGTAAATAAGCATAACTGAAGATACTAAATTTGTGATTATATGGAAATGTATAAATCAAAAATGTGAACTGATTTCGTAGCAGAGAACACAGCACTACAATTCAGAGTTGCATTTGAATATAATTTTGAAGTTTGGGTAGTGATAGAACTTTTTCAGAAAAAGAGAGAGGTGATGATCAAGATGTACCATTGGTCTGGGATTTTATATCAGCATGGGCATGCAATGATAACAATTAAGAACACCACAGTATTTTCAATAACAATCCATTATGTTCAGTATTAGCTCTTCCAGAACTATTAAAGTGGTTGTCCTCAATGTATAGAAGTTCTGAAACTGTTGCATGTAATGACATTTTTCTTTTTTTATATTTCCATTTTTTTAAGTAAATTGAGTTCTTTAGAAAACTAGTAGAACATTTATTAGTTGCTCTGGAGACTGAAATCCTGTAATTATCTTCAGAGAGGTGAAAGAGCTTCTGTGCATTCCCTGATAGCAGGAGGCAGCATTGTAACAGCAGGGCAAGGAGTAGAGCCAAGAAGATAAACCACTTGAAAAGCTGGATGCCTAGCTAAATGCATGGTGAGTAAAAGAGCAGGTTAAATGTCATCAGTTCATTAGCAAGTGCAGTTTGAATATGGGTGATGCATACAAATACCTGAGGTTTCATAGGTATCACTCTCTGAGTAATGTTTTATTTTGCTAAACAAGTAAGAAAAAGACAATAAATAAAAAATTACTCAAGTAGGTCTAGTAACAATTTGGTTTTAATACTCTGTATTACTGTATATTAATATTTTCTGCCTATGGGCAATATTCACCTGATTAATATGGCTTTGCCACTGATAAATTTTGTCAATACACAAATTTATTACTCTGTACTATAAGTACTGAATTTCTATAAAGATGGCTTCTTTCAGTCCTTTATTGTTTTGTAAGGAAAGGAAATAGAGGAACAAGTAATTCAGAAAACATTTCAGGAGTTCTGACAGTAGCTTTAAATTTTAAGAGACTTTATATTTGAGTGTGAAATCTAATGTGGATTTCTTTCTAGGGTAGTTTACCCTGTTTCATACAGTAGTTATTTCTAATCACTGGCTTTCAAGAAAATAACTGTTGTCCTCTGAAATCAGTAATCACTTAAGACTAGCAGAATTTGCCTTTCCCTAAAATTAAGAAACCTATGTAATTTGTGTTTCATTTTCAGAATACTAACAAAATAACAATTATCAATTTTCTTTGATTATAAACATTGGATTTAAAAAGATCTCATGAAATGTCTTCTATGTTTTAATAGTGCTTTTATTTAACCTAGGTAATGTTATTTTAATTCCAATTTCCTTTTAGTTACCTTGGGCTGAAGGCATTCTTTAACATTTAAGGTGGATGTAGGCACAGAAACATTTTCTTCCTCCTAGATAATCCCTTGATATGTCTTCCAGAACAAGTGAGTGTCAGGTGGAACTGAGCCCAGTTAATTAAAGAATATGTACATCACAAATTACTAAATTCAGCACACTACATTTAGAAGCTAACCAACAAAAATCTCCACACCTTTATATTCTGCTAATGTTATCTGTACACTGGCTATATGTATGTATGTATGGCTAGACTTCGCAAACAAAGATTTTGGGAAGGGCTCTACCCAAGTGGGTGTGTCCTTCAAGCCTGCGCAGTGGATTTTTTAGGAGAGGCACAGCGTGTGCAGAACTGGCCCCACCCTTTAACTCCTAAGGTTCATCTGCCACGGCCAAGCGAGCTTGGACAATGACAGTGAAGTCCTCAGGAGTGGAATCTATAGCACCCAGTATTCCCAGGAGGTCTCCCACCCAAGAACTAACTGAGGCTGACCCTGCTTAGCTTCTGAGTTCTGACAGGATCAAGTGTCAGGGAGGCATTTAACTGCCTACATGGCTATATATTTTATCTACAAAAGAGAGAGCGGTGATCTTGGGTATGTAGGATGTAAGCTAAAGAATACATAAACATCATAGGTATTGTTTTATATTTGCTTACATTGGTAACAGCTACCACTACTTCCTAAAAATATTTCCATTTTCTAAAATTAATTTGATTATTGTTCACAAACTCTTTATATGGTCATCATTGAAACTATATGACTGTTTCATGTAGGGGCTTCATCAGTCCTCCCCTAGGTACATGACTTACCAACAGTGACCAATGTTCAAAAAGCCCATAAAAATTTTCTTTAAGGAGTGAAATCATTTCAGCAGTTCCACAATGATGTAGCCAATTCAGCTTTTAATGAAGAATACTACACTGGACTGTTTCTTTAGATTTATTCAATTTAGTCACAGTACTGGTTATTTTAAAATTTATTCAGAGCACAGAACAAAGTAGAATTTAAATACACTTTTCCCTTGAAGAACTTGCAATGTTGATCACATTAGTTGACATTCTTGATGGCTAAAATTGCCTTTATATCATATAAATTAAATAGCCTTTAAATCTAACAAATTCAACTTCTCAAAAAAACTAGTGATGTTTCTTGAACTATTGCTTAAGTAAAATGTTTGGAACACAAAGATCACCTTCCAGTCCTAACAGAAAATGCTTAGCTGAACACAGAGACATTGAACTTCTCTATCAAGAAAGTCAAGTCAGGTTCACCAGAAGGATGAACAGCACTTCCCACAGATGTCAAATTTGTGATTTAAGAATTAACATTCTCAGATTTCCGAGACCGTTTTCAGGCAGTGCATCAAATTCTTAGTAGATTGTCAGGATAATGGAGGGTAGTAGCAGATGCATCATTCAATGCGTATTCAGCCATAGAGTGTCTGCCCTTCAAGCTGTTATGCTTTGTGGTACTGCTGGTTGCCTTGGAGAGAGTGTGTTGATAAATGTTGTGCCTGACTCTGGAAATGCCCTGCATAAGCTTCATATGTGAGTTTCCAACATGCCTATTTCTCTTTTCACATTAATACTTACATAGTTCCCAAAACTATTGATCGGATTCTGCACTTATGAGCTGTCCTCAATAATTACTGTTTTGATTCATCAAAGTCATCTAATTTTGCACAGATTTACAAATACCAATCTGCATAAAAGTCTGTGCATAAACTGGAAAAAAAAGTAGATGGGAATAAAATGGGAAAGTAGGCCCATTAATAGATGAGATTAGTGAAAATTGTGGAATTATTCATTTACTTTGTAAAACAGTTTCTAAGGCAAAAAAATTAAGTGTAGAATTTGGGGGAAGGGATGTCTAAGCATGGGAGAATAATGCAAAAAAAATACAAAGATGAAAGGATGACTCTGGTAATTGCTAATCAGTCCTGCATGATAGTCAAATTGAATGGGATTAAATAGTATTAATATTAGAAATAACACTAATAGAGCCCTGTATATACACCGTCATAAATAAGTGACCTTTAGAAATAATGGGATAGAGGAGATAATCGTAAATCATTATGTGCATATCGATTAAAGTATTTCATAGAATATTTTTTGAAAATTTTCACACACAATAAAAAGCCCATATCCAAAGTTAAGCTACCTGTGAGCACTGGGAATTGCTTTGAAGACAAATTGTTATTAATCCTTTCGTTTATGAGGAAGAGTTAAAATTAGCTTCTCTGAGAACATGAGCTAGGAACTGAACAGAGCAAAACATAAAGAACAAAATTAAATGGTAGCAATTAAGGATTTGTTGCATCTTCTATTCCTATAGTCTGTCTGAATAAGGAAAGGTGAATTGTTAGGTAAAGCCTATGCACTGTATTTTGGTATGATCTGTGAAAAGTTTTGGAATTAGAACATTTAACATTTTTATTTTATATATACACTTCATCTTTTACATATATCACAGAATCAAAGACATTTCTTGTCATTTGATTTCAACTTTCTTCTCTCAGCTTTTTTTCTTCCATTTTTTTCCCCTAAATTTGCTCTTTGGGGTAATATTCCCCAAGAGACTGGAATTTCTCTGAATCCCTGAAAGTGTTTAAAAAATCTTATTAATAAGATGGATTTGCTCTATAGAAATGCTTAATTATTTCATATTTTTGCATGTTATTATCATCATAATAGCACAGCTTAGTGTTCGTCATAACATACAAAAGTCCAAGAAAAAATAGGAAATGTATTTTACAGAAATATTTCTTAATACATTCACAGAAGAAATGTTGATGGAATGGTACTAATTTTTAAAGAAAGGATAAAATCATGATCTTCCAGATAAAGTTTGAGGCTGGGAATTCCAAGGCAGTGGCAGATGTGTTCTGACAGTACATGAGAGCCTGAGCTTGGAGCAATAACATTTCTTCCACATACCCTAAGATTAGCTCAATTGGTTACAATATGGTGTTGATAACATCAAAGATGTGGGGTTATTACCTTTATGGGTCATTCACTTAAGAGTTGGACTTGAT
>JAOXXN010000395.1:136487799-136500261 GCA_026770055.1 Myrmophylax atrothorax
GAAAAGCATTATAAAAACCTGAAGATGAATTCAGAAGTCAGAGGAGCAAGAGAAAAGGAGAAACTAGGGAACCTTTCCTGGTTTCTTCTGATCTCTCCTCTCAGCTCACCTCACTTCTTCCAACACCACCAGCTATCCATCGGCTTAGAGAGAGCGAGCCTGCCAGCCTGGAGAAAGACTGAGACTGCATGCACGAGGTATATCTTTTCACTGTATTTTTCTCTTAACGGCAGCCATTTTTGCAGCTAAACCAGAAGCCAGCCGGTCGGCGTGAGGGGTAATAACGTGCATCCTGCATTTCAAAAGACTTACCACCCTTCTGCAGCTAACAGATAACATCGTGGCAGAAACAGAGAGAGAAACTGCGCTTTTCTTCCCCCCCATCCTCCCCACCCCCCTTACATCGATATGGCACACAGTAGTTTTTTTCATGGTGGTAGCTATTCTCTGCTTCTATACGTACTCTTAGGCATTTTCCCTAACTTTTCTTATTTTTCCTCTTTTGCTTTTGCATGTCTTTAGCAATTAACTAATAAAAATCTGGTTTTCGTATTTACAGATAACTTGTTTGAGTTTTCATTTTGCTCAAGAGAATATTTGAACCTATAGTTCACTCTGCATCAAAATTAAGCAAATCTGAACCTTACACACCTGTGAAAAGATTTATCCTTTTCCTGCCAAGTTCTAGGGAACAAAAGCTGATAAAGTGAAGGCTTCATCCTTCAAGACAGACTTTGCATAAACTAAAGTTACTTGAGTCTCTCCTATTGGTTTGTCAGCCTTGGGAGGAGAGTTGAGGGCAGGAGAGCAAGAAGGAAGAGAGAGGGAGAGCAGCAGGGTCTGCGACCTCTTCCTGAGGGGGAGTGGTGGCCTCAGCTCCCCAGGCAGACATCTCTAGCAGGCTCAACAAAAGTTGAGAGGGCTCATGCTCTTGGCGTTGGTTGTTCTTTCCCCAAAAAGACAGCAGGGACGCCTGCTGTCTGACAATGCTTAGAAGATGTAGCCCTTGCCTTCAGGGGAGTGTCCTGAGTTGGTAAGACAACCTTATGTGAGTAACTCTTTGGTGACTGGGGTGCTTACATGTTTGGGCTCATTGCTTTAGTCTCCCTCCTTCTCTCTCCCTTCTCTTTGGGTTCCTGCTATTTGGTCACTCCTGTTAGTAAAGATGCTGTGTTTTCTGAACTCTCTATGGTGCTCAGCCTCACTTTTCCAGCAACTGTTGAACCCACCCTGTCACAAACCTACAAAGAACTGAGCTCAGAATCAAGATGCCCTGAAAAAAATTATTCTGTCCAATTATCTAAAATGGTGTATCTATCCATAAGTTCAGTTTGAAAAATCATATATAGGACTTAAGTGTAAATAAGAACAACTACTACTACTATGAATAATAACAACAATAATAATATTAACAATAGCAACAACAATAATAATAATGAGATGATGATGAGGAGGAGGAGGAGGAGGAGGAGGATAAGGATGATGCAGGAAAACTAATGACATACTAATGTCGTACTAATGGCAAGATTTCTTAGCTAAATATTTAAATTTATAAAGCATAAAAGGCAAAATCATGGCCCATATACTCCCACAAGACAATGAAAGGATTTTTGAAGCACTCAGTTATGGAATAACTTGTGGACAAGAGAAAAAAAATGTTTTCATCTGTGTAGAAATAAAAAAGTTGACAATTAGGCTGTGTTATCTCCCTCTAATGAAAGCTTTCCTTGCTCATGGTGGGGGAGTTTGACAAGAGGATCTTCAAAGGTCCCTTCCAAATGAAACCATTATTTGATTCTGTGTCTGAGTTATCTATAGCACAAAAGAGGTGCCATTCTGCATATGGATAGAGCATCACATAGACCACAATATGCACTTCAAGAATGTTGATGACTACTGCTCTCTTTCTGGTTTAAATTCCTTTTGATTCTAAGTGTTATGTTGCAGGAGTTAACCAAACCCGAGACTAATAAATTTAGCATCCTGAACACCTAGGGCTTCCTTAGTAGATAATTTAGATAGACAAAAGTATTTTGAGGAGGGAAAAAAAGAAGCAAACTGCCTTTAATGATGTATTTAAGTTCCTACAAGTGTAATTGTTCAGTGAAATTGTCATAAATCATAGGTTAATAAAACAAACCATCTAGATAAAATAAGTATAGATAGGAAGAGGTAGACTTCAACAAGACAAAAATGTGCCCCAAATAATATGTAACTGTCACTTTAGTTCTACCTACAGGCCTTTATACACTAATATACAAGAAAAAGAAGAGCTTGAGAAGGGAAAATCAGCCAGCAGCTCCCAGACTCTGTTTTGCTGTTATGTTTATCTCTTTTCAAGAACACAGAGGATAGTTCTAAATTACTTTTTTTCTTCTAAAATCTCAGTCATTGATTTTTATCTCTTGAGTCTTTAAGGTCTTAATGATTTCTGACAGCGTTGACATTGAACTTTCAAAAATTTAGATCTCTATGTTCCTTAAGGGAAAATCTAGCACTTCTTAAAATGTTGGATAGGTTGTAAGGAAAAATATTAAAATTTAAGAAATGTCAAATATGTTTCTTTGTTGTAACTTGAGTCTTATGCATACTGATTAACATTTCAGTCCCTGACCATATCAGAACGTAAATTCAAAAATGATACGGCATACCCTGAATTTAACAATTCTAAACTAGAATAAAAATCTTGGGGCAGAAAGAAATCATGACTTTAATCTGAGGCCTTTTTAAATGCAAGAAGGGAAAGGCCTACTAGAGTGAATGGAAGGGCCAGAGCTTCTGAAATAAAGGTCACTGAGACAGTCTATAGTACAGAGTAGCAATTAACCAAAGAACTGAAGCAGACCACATCCTAAGAACATGTTTTGAAAAATAATAACTTTTTAAAAATTGCATGTAATATGGAATGTAATCTACAATATATTATTTTGTGACATGAAGACTATATATTCTTATGTGATCATGGAATTTAGTATAAGACAAAAATCAAAAATGAAGTGAGTGATATACTGATAACTGTGATATATTAATGCATGCAATTCTAACCCTTCAGGCTATCAATGATATAACAAAAGCAAAACAAGATAACTGCTTGCCTTCCATATAAGTTTTTTTGAACATAATAACACTTCATTGCTTTTTTCCTCCAAGACCCTGTTAAATTTATGCTTAAATAATAACGTCTCCAAGTACTGCAAATTTTGCTTCTTAGCTCCAAAGAATCGGAAGGATGTGACAAAGTCTTTCTCTCTGTTTTGCATTTTATGTCACACTGTTCATACCACATGCTGTGCACGTATATGCTACAAATACTTGTAAACATCAAGGAAACCCAGTTTCATTCCCATAATCTCCAGTTGGTATGTCTTTGTGAGCACAATTTTCTGCCCATTTCTCTGAAGTTTTGTGTCACATCTTTATCTTATGGTGATCATCCAGGTTCTTTGATTTATTGCCCATCCAGCCCATTCTCTGTTTAGGGGTTTATCATTGCAGTCTGTCTCCTTCTTCCACCACAAACCTCTGCCTGCACCTCACACTTTTCCTCAGATGCTTCTTTCACATTTACTGGTCACAGTCCTGATGTCCAACCTTTCTTTTCTTATGTTGTAATTTCTTTTCCCTGCAGTTACAGCCATCTTTCTCACTCAGTCTTAGCTCCTATGCTCCCACTTTCAGCAGACTTCATGTCCCAACCTATTTTTTTCTCCCACATTTTGAATTATCACCCTCTATTTTCCTTTATCAAACCATTGTGGTCACAAAGAACACTGGAAAGACAGGGTCCCAAAGCCATACTTTACATTTAAAGAACTTGATGAAGAACTTTCAGCTATGTTCTCCAGCGTTTTTCACTTCCAGTGGCCTTTTTTCAGGTTGTTTTTATGGATGAGTCATGCCTTAGACTTCTGTTCAAATGGAAAGAAATTCAGATATGATGCACAAGAAGAACTGGTATACTCTAGTTAAGTCTTACTGATCAAGAGCACTTTGTGATTATTCAGATATTTCTGAAAAGAGCAATTAAGAGAGGTGTCTGACAGTTCGAGAGTATTCAACAGTCTAAACCATCAAAACACAGGGTAGCAGAAACATTATCTAATTTATCACGTCATTATTTTTCTTCCTTATTTTACCTTACTATATGAAATAAAGGAACTTTTGACTGAAATAATACAAATTAAAAATATTATGGTGTAACTATAACTAGTGTTTTGTCCTGTACAAACTCATCCAACTCCCATCACCTTCTCCAAAATCTTTCCTCATGCAGTAAGCAATCCTTTATCTGATTTCCTTGCAAGTTGCTATCGAATTATCTGTAAGTTACTTTTTGTTGTTGTTACTCTTTACTCTTTTCTTTTTCTCTCCTAAAAGAATTAAATTTTTGAAGTATTTTCTTAATCAATACAGATATTAATAAGGAAAAAAAAGAAGTAAGATGAAATAGTTGCTCTTTTTCATCCTAATGAGTACTTGCTTTAAATAAGTTAGTCACCCTAATCACTTTCTTCCAGCATATTTTTCATTAAATGTCAACAGGATTTCAGATTATAGAAAAGGGACATGAACAAATTTGAAATATATCAGAGAAAGAAGACAACCAGAGAGTGAAAAAGCAGGAAAATGAACCAACTTAAAATATTGAGAAGTGTCAGCAAGTTAGAGGTCTCAGTTTGAAACCTTCCTTCCATTAAGAAAAGAAGTTTTGATACAATTAGTAGGCATCAAAGGTTGTCCCCATTGATTTCAATTGGACTTTTTATATTCTCTTTAGGTGTGCTAGTGTCCAGGTAATGCTAAGACTATATGTGTGTGTGTATATATATGTACATACATATACATACACACACAAACACACACACACATATAAGGACTATTTGCTTATTACAGGAATTGCTCTTATTTTGAGTGTAACTGAGGCCACTGTGACCCTGAAATTGTCACTCCATAGTTTTTCACAATTTAACTATAGGTAGAAGATTATTGTTTTCCTGGCTTGTGAATCTGTTGGACTTTTATGAAATACAGGTAGGCAAACTGCACATATATCATGGTCAAAGCTCAACTTAAATGTCACTTTTTCCGTCTTGAGTACCTCTTTATTTTGCCTTTTTTCATAACAGAGATTTCCAAAAGTTAAAAACAAAAAAATATTTCTCTTAGTACTACAAAATCCCTAAACCACCAATGCCATCAGGGATTTCTAAATACAATAATATTTTAGTAAAGATATTTTAAATGTTATGTAGTTTTACTTCCTAAATGCCTATCAGTCCTACTTAAAACACTTGCAAAATGCTACCTTTGAACTGAAGAAGAAGCAAAAAACAAAATTCGGGGGTTTTTATCTGACTTTACATCAATCAAATAAAATGTAATTTGATATTCCAAGAAGCTGGTCTTCAAAATGTTGCACAGGGAACTATGCAAATTATTATTTTTAATGTAAAAGTGACTTGAGCACACAAGTTCTCAAGAGAGAATTATAAAAGGTACCCACCATCATCTCTAAATGTATTTGAGCCAAAAGGAGGTCCTGAAAGGATAGAAATACTTTTTTTGTTATGTTAATTGAAAACAATAACTCTAGCAATTTGTTTTCAGCCTTTTCAGCCACTGATCTACCAAAACTAGGAGATACATAGTAAGAATGAAGGACACAGCTATTTTAGTGAGGATTAGGAAAGATATTTCATAACCCTCCAAAAAAGTGATGGCCTGTATAAAATTAGTTTTGAAAATCCCTTTTATTATGATAAATTAGCACTAGCTGGTACTGCTTTTTCTGCTGTATGAAACAATCTTTAAAATTTTTAGATGCTATATTGTCAATTTTAAGTTACGGTTGCTTAAAATATAGGCTTTACATATTTGGGGAGGGTTATTCTGATTTTACTCTGTGCATTTCAGGATGAAGATTTTCTGCACTCACTTGGTCATAGAGAATCTGAAACTTTTGAAACTCAATATTTGCTATTGAAGAATGGGAGCAGTATATTTTTGCAGTGGCATCTGTTCCAGGACACTGTTAATAACTAAGCAAATTAAGTAGTAATGCTTATTAGTCAATAGAGTGAAGAAAAAAAGCAAAATCCATCACATAAAGGACTTATTCAGGACAGTGGAGTGAAACACAATTGGAAAAAGTGGAAGAATATGACTGCTTACAGTGGTTAAGTGGAGAACAGTGGATATTATTTACTTTTATTTTAGTGGGGTTTCCAGTAGGGTCTCCTAAAACACCCTCATAGACAACCTGATGAAGTATAGATTAGTTAAGCAGACAGTGAAGTGGATTGGAAACTGGCTCAACTGCCAGGCTTAACTCATTGTGATGAGCACCATGAAGTCCAGTTTGAGTCCAGTCAGAAATAGTCTACCACTCTTTCCGACAGTGTTTAATGTCTTTGTTAATGACCTGCTTGACAGGACAAGACATCCATAGCAAGTTTGTAGATGACAGTAAGCTAGGAGGAGTAACTGGTACATCAGTGATTGTTCTCTATTCAGTGGAACCCCAACAGGCTGGAGAACTTGATTGAGAGGAAGTTTATGGAGTTTAGCAATAGAAAACTCAGTTTTGCACCTGAGAGGAATAATCCCATGCACCAGCACATGCTGAAAGCAGACCACCACAAAATGCTTTGGGCATCCTGGTTGACACCAAGTTGACCATGAACCAGTAATGTCTTCTTACAGCAAAGAGTAGTAATTGTATTCTGGTTTAACGACTATTGCCTGCAGATTAAAGAACGTGATCTTTCTCCTCTATTGCATTTCAAGAAGTGAGTCTTAGTTTTGAGTTCAGTTTCATTGTGTAGGGCAGGGGGGAAACGGGGTGGACAAATCTTACCAATACATGTAAATGCCTGATTGTGGAAGTAAAGAAGAGGAAGCCATTTCTTCTCAGTGGTATCCAGTGAAAGAACAAGAGACAATGGACTACCACAAGTTGAAATACTATTTATTTAAGAATATCACAAAGGTATGTGAACCATCTGCTTTATGTATGTCAGTTTTCTAACAGAAAATCACTGTTTGCAAGCCACGGAAAGATGGCCTAATCTTATCTGACATTTCAGCAGAGTAGCTAACTTAAATAGGAAGATGATTCACTTACCCTAAACAATTTGGTAAAAGGAGATAGGAAGTAATGGAAAAGAAGGAAAAGAAAAGATACCTTTATTTCTTCTGGGTGTTAGAGAAAACTAGTGAGAAATATCAAGCCTCAAACTTAGAAAGCCACTATGCAATCTCGTGAAAAATATGAGATGAGGTTACTTGGCAACAAAACAAGAAAATAAACAAATTCAACTAATATATTCAGTCTGAGCAGATGTTACAAATAATGCATGTGTTTTTAGAAAAGAGCTAACAGTATAGGTGGGCCAATGAAGGAACTTTCCTAATTGTCATTTCTTGCATTACTGTAATAGGGTAAATAGTTGATAAAAAAGATTGCTAATATGAGCATTATTTCATATGCTCACTAGGAACTACAGAATGGTATGTTTGTCACCTGATCATTTTCATGTTGGTGTGTCTTACTTTTTCCAAGCACATGATGTTAACACACCTGTATGTACATGCATATCCTTGTGAGTTCATGGTCAAGTACTGTAAAGTTGTTTTTATTTAGGCCACAGTCTTTCAGTTTTCTTCACTGGCACACATTTATGCCATAGGCATTCCTGCACAGGACTGTTGTTTTTCTTCCCCAAATATCCTAGATGTTAAATCCATTACACAGTCCTACTGACCTAGGAAGATGGAAACTGTATTAGTTTGTCAGTCCATGAAGGCACAACGTACTTCTGCCTTGAACTAGGAGAAATAGATGAATACAAAGCCCTGTTATTTTGTCTGAATAAACTGCCATATCACCTCTGATAATCTGGAAAAACTTTCATCAACTCCATTATTGCTAATTTTTAATTAATTTTTCAACTATAATTAATTATTGCATGTTAGCTGAATTTCATATAGGCTATTTGGAAAACTATTTTAAATGTGACATCCTCAGAATCAGATGTGACATTTGATATACCACAGCATAAATGGCAGTTCACCTGGAATTGAATACAATCACATTTAAACAAAGTTTCTCAATGGATGACATAAAGTGAAAGATGACATTTTTATTTTTCATAAATTTATTTTCAATTCTTATTTAGGTTATCTACAGTCTGGTGGAGTAGTTGTAAAATATCAAGCAGGCTGATGAAATAGGACTTTGGAGATCAAGAGTAAAATAAATAAGCAAGTGAAATGGCTATGCTTCATTGTTCCTGTGATTGCATTTTCTTATTTGAAATGTCAGGAGATGAAACCATTTCCTTTATTTAGAATGTGCATCACTTAATTAAATTTGTTTTACATTGTAGAGTCAAACCCCATTACTATTCCATTGCTAGAAATTGTATTTTTGGTTATAAGAAAAATAGAAAGGACAATTTTGCAACTTCCTCTCTAGTTTAATGAGCTGGCTTCCTGAAAGCCTCAGTCTTACTTTTCACTGAAATGTAGCAAATATTGTACAGTAATTACCAGCAAAGACTGTGCACAGCCCCATGATATACCTGTGTCTTCATTCCTGAATACGTGAAAAATTGCAGCTGAAAAGCCTTTAAAACTGTATCTCTGAATACTAGCACAGCATTCTCAGTTAATTTTACAAAACCAGTTTCAATGTAATTCATCTGAAAGCAGTATTTTCTTTTCTTTCTGAAGCTATCATGTGTGAGACACCATCTGTCCTGTGAAAAGGAGTTTTGCTCTAACCCTTAGTGTTTGGTTAGTCTACCAGCACCCCAGGAAAGCCAAGTCACTTGTGCCTGACCTGTCTGTCAGTGTCTCATTATGTGGACCCTTCACCAAGCAGTTCACTGGATTGAAGAGTGGTTCAACTAACTCGTTCAGGGTCACATGCCAAACAGAGAAACTCGTGTCCTGGTTCTCCACACTGCCAGTGCCCTCTAAGGACTCACATTAACAGTTTACAAAATAGCACTCTTTATTAATAAAATTGTGACAGGTTAAAGTTCAGGAATTGCCAGTGATAGTGTCTGACTGCAAAAACATATTCCAAGCAATATACTAATTCAAAGCAATATGCTAACAAGCTCTGATCCCTAAAAAAACTGGCTTGAGATAATCATTCAGCATGCACAGAGTACAGTTCTTACCCATTTGGTGTCCCTGTGGGGGAGAAGACAGGTTCAGACTGCCAACTGATCCCAGAAGTTAGGATGGAGTTCTCCCTAACCTCTCCCCATTCTTAACTTACTTTTATACTATTTCTTTAAGTTTACATGGAGCTTGAATAACTGTAGTCATACATCTTGCTCACTGAGGTGTGGTCATACCTTGGGGGTGGGTATCAGAGTATAGTACCTGCAATAACCTTGGCATGGGAGCATGCCTCACTCCAAGGAGAGTGATTTCACCACTGTTGCTGATTCAAGAGCAGGACATCTTTCATTCCCCTTGGTTTTCACCTCCTGTGTGGCTTATCAGATAGAAAGTACCATCAAGCTCCCACCTTTGCAAGGGTTTCAACAAAGCCTGGCTGAAGTGTCTCCACTCCATTCCACCCTCCATTTAGTGCCCCTTAGATGGTATTGTGTGTGTGTGAGTTTGGATATGCTGACTTGTGTTCCATCCAGGATGTAGTGACCATATTTTTCCTCATAACTTCTCTACCATTATCTCTTTACCTTCCATCATCTTCCCATGCCATCATAAAGGTGTCTTTTTATCATATTGATTATTGCCATGCATTTATCTCATTGACTGATGACAGAACACCATGTAGTAACAACTTCAGAGACTGATGGGATTTTTTACACAATATCAAAAATATTCTAGACAAAATTGAGTAGCTTATTTCTTTAATTTAGAGGATGGTTACATGTATTGCCTTGTAAAAATATTTTTGGTGTTGTGTTGTTCATGTTTTAAGTCAGCTATAGCAAAACTCTTTTCAGCGGACTACAAGAAGGAAACCTTTATTTCAGGATTTTGCTTCCCGAACAAAGAATTTTACACACTGGATAATATCCAGTAGATGAACCTAGCTACAAAAGTAGGCATGCTTCCATTTCTTGAAATTTGCAGAGTCACTGGAAAACAATCATCTAAATCTTGAAATAGCTTTTGTCTGTTATTTCATAGAAAACCATTTTTCACAAAGAAGAAGAGCTCATCCATTTGCAATGCTCCTGCAGGCAAAGAGATTATTCTTTTCATTGACATATATGAAAATCAGAAACTATTTTTTAGACTACTTCTTTTTGGTAAAATTAATAAAAGGTTTTACTCAAATCATATTTACTACAGGATGTTGCTTCTACATCAAAAATTATTTTGGTGGATTTTTCAGTTGCATACCCTTTCATTTTCATGTGTCAAATGATAATGGGAAAAAACCTAGAATTTCAAAAATTACTGGTTTACATTAAGATTTGTAAACTTTATTAATTAAATAATATTTTGCATTAAATCACAAATTTAAAGATAAAATCATGAGAAAATTCTAAATGTGAGCAGTTAATCAGTATTTTATGATTCAAAAATTTTTATTTGACAATTTTATATAATGTTGGCTATGAATGTTTTAATCTGTAGTTTCTTATTTAAAATACATGCATATTCCAGTGCTTATGTATATGTAGAATTAGGACCTTAAGCTGTGAGTATTACATTAACACGTTTTGCTGTGTCTTTCATGTTGTTTCTTGCAGATTCATGCCTTCATATGGAAAAGAAGTAATTGAAAAACCTGAGACATTTCCTGTTTGTCTAAATGGTTTACTTTGAAGTTACCTTTTAAAAAGCTCAAATATGCTGCATATACTCATCCCTATATAAAAATTCAGAAGTCATGGCAAGAAAAGTCTGAAGAAATAGTTGTTACAACTCTTTTAGACGATGGTATTTGTTGATCTTCAAACAGCAAATATATTTTATGAATTTCAGACTAATTGGGACACAATTGAGATATGAATAAATTGTTTTCCATGTATGGAGCCACAGATTCTTTATACTCTACTACATTATCTTTGCTATTATTTTTGTTTGTTTGTTGGGGGTTTTTTGCTTGTTTTTTTTTTTTTTATACAAGATGTCTGTATTTTTTGAAAATTCAGAAATAAACATGCTGTATATAAATTCTGCCACTACTCATCTTTATTTAGTTTAAAGGTCTGATTCTCATCTGATAAACAAAATTACTTCATACCTATGAATTCATTCCTGATTTTTTCCAAGCTGAGACACAGTTCAGTTCACTGTTTCAATGTCCTTGCTCTATCTCAATTTCCATTCTATACCTTCTTTAAAGATTTTCTTCCTCTTGTAGGTTGCCTTGGCTGGCTGCCAGACCCCGATGCAGTTGCTCTCTCACTCCCATCTTCCACAGGACAAGAGAACAAAATAGAATGAAACAGCTCCCAGATTAGGATAAGGACAGGGAGATTGCTTACCAATTGCCATCAATGGCAAAACGAACTTCACCTAGGGAAATTACTTTGATTTATTCCCAATTAAAAAGAGATTAGAATGGTGGTAAGAGAAACAAAATAAAAATATCTTTTGCCTACATGAATTCTCTCCCTATCTAGTTATTAGAGTTTAGTATATTATACTGAACCTGTGTTTTGGGATAGCTACTTGGATTTTTATCACCAATATAAAAAGTCATAGGATACTTGCATTGGGATCTAGATACTCATCAGACTGGGGAATTCCATGATCACTAGGCTGTACAGCCTTTCTTACTTAGCCTTTGTCTATTTAATAATTTGTTTTGAGGTTACATTGTTTCAACAATGGAGGTGGATGTGCAAGAACAGCCTAAATAAGCTTTCCTTGAATGAAAATGCAACATGTATTTTAGGTCTTCCAGAAAGAATATTCTTTCATTTTCTCTTTCATGACTTTCTTTGCTTCACTGAACTCTGAAAAAAGTCTAAAGCCCCCATGGAGCATGAAAAGGTTGAGTGCTTTGCTGTATTTTTAATCACTGAAACATTTGATTACAAGGTTTGCCCATGCTTTCTGCTTCATAGACAGCTCATGTACTCTAATTCTTCTCTTCTGTCCCATCACACTGGGCAGCAACTCTGTTTAACCAAAGGGTGCCATAAGAGGTCTTCCAAAATCCTTTGATCACCATTTAGAGAATTTTAATACTAAATGTAATCAGATGTTAATAATGCACAAAAATAAGAGTGCATAGAAATAAACTTGATGCATAATGAAGAAAGCTATATGTTGATATGTTGAGTGAGGTACAATTAAAATAACAATAAATTGTACTATGAACACTTTATGAGTTCTGGGTAAATTATGCAGAATCCAGAGTTATGTAAACGTTAATTCAGTTTTCTCCTTTTTTCGAGAAAACAGGTGACGTGTGCATATTCACATAAATTTCTACACTCTTCTGTCTTTAAATAG
>JAOXXN010000395.1:136530981-136547619 GCA_026770055.1 Myrmophylax atrothorax
TAGTTACGACACCTGAATTTCCCACTTGACAAGATCTTGATCTTACCCAGTGCAAAATTTCATTGGTTAAAGCACAGATAGAGGACAAAAATATTGGAATTCAAAAATTTTCCATTTACTTCAAGTGCTCCAGTCTTTGTGCTCTTTTTCTCTGATGTTACAAGTAGAGTCACTAAAGTAGTTTCACAGAATCCCTTTCTAAACTCAATTCTAGTACATACATTTGAATTGCATTCCTAAATCATTGTAGTTGTCTGGTAGATTCTTTTGTGAAAAAGGTTTTTCACAGTAGTTTGAACCCTATATAGAGGATTATAAAGCTGTTCTTGATGAAGTTATTATTTACCTAGTACACATTGAAGAGTAAGTTAAATTGTTTGCTTTCCAGTCATAGAAAATAGTGTTTCAGAATGACTTGGAGAAAGACTAACTACTCTCCTATTTACAATGGTTGAAGCAAGAAGCAATCTTGTGGTAATGAATGGGTCTATTTGAGTTTAAAGATTAAATGAGAGTACAGAGAATCAGAAACTAAATATCAGTACTGTGTCATGGTAATGAACAGAAGTTTAAACTGAAAGTTAAGGGAGGAGAATCATCAGGTGCATTAAAGGCCAGATGAGCAACTCTTGATGAGCAAAACATTGGAGAGCTTGTCTAAGTAATCTTAAAGTAATTTATATTCAGATTAATGTTTAATTTATTCTTACACATGGCATAAAATCTTTTTTATTCCCTTCAATTACACCAGGCCATTATCAACACTAAAAAAGAAAATGAACACAGCAAACTGGACTGAGTCAGACCCGGCAGTGTATGAGGCTGTATAAAAATGTGTGATCTCTCTCCTAAGGAAACATTTCAGAGAGCTCATCACATGAGTGTGAACTTCTTCCTAACTGCTTTGTAACTAGTTCAGTAAAGTGAAAATTTTGGTCAGTTTTAAATAATTTTGTCCTTTAATTAGGAGGAGTCATCAGAAAATCAAGAGAAGGTGAACATGGAAATGTATAAAATTTGTTGATGCACTATCAAAATATTTGACTGTAGTCAAGTTTTTATTCATACTGAAATTCTTTTTTATTTTAATATCAAAATTAAAATGTAACAATTGCGTTAATGTTCATGGTCATTAATGTTCATTTCAATGAAACACCAGCTATGGTAGGGAACTTTTGAAAATGCATCACATCCGAAAATATAAACTAAAACTCTATTAAACTGAAAATTACATTTCCATTCAGAACATCTCAATTGATTATTACCTATAATTTCTACATATATTCATAGTGTCTCAGCGTTTTGTTCTAGCAGAATGAAAGATCCTAGAACCAAGCAAAAAAACAGATACAAATTGAGACTTGCAATCTAAAATCTAATAGAATTTTAATTATTATGAGGCTAATTATATGTCAGGAAAAAAGATATCTTATTTTTCTCTTTAAAAATTTCAAGTACTGTGTTTAGAAAATTAACATGACTAGTAGACAAACAGTTAGGTTTTGGTTTGGTGGAAGTTTTGGTTGGTTGGTTGGTTGGTTGGTTGGTTGGTTGGTTGGTTGGTTGGTTGGAGTTTTTTTACAAAATAAAATCTCCCTAGTGAATTGACAATACTTTTAATTCCAGAGTGAACAGCTTATTACTTGTAGATTTTTAATTGGAAATAAAAGAGCCTTTATATGCGCTAAGTAAATACTCATTCCTATTAATTGGTTGTGGAAAAAGCAGTTATAATGTTATGAATGTGTAATCCCTAAATCTGTTAAACTGATTGCCTTCATTATGTGCAACTGATTTTTCCCCCACAAAATTAAGAGATATAACTTCCTTACGTTGCAGTAAGACTGAGATTGAAATAGCTATTTACCATCATCATTTACTGCTGACTGTAATATCTCAGTGCCCAACATTTCTAATTCTTTTACATTACTGTCCTGGTTTTGGCTGAGATAGAGTTAATTTTTGTCCTAATACTGGACAAGGGTCAAACTACAATACCCTTTTCATAAGACTGCACTATATTTTGTAATTACTTAGCTAAGTCTGGTAAGGAGGAAAAATGAGAACCTAGGATAACTAGAGAAGTAAAATATATTGAAATAAAACTACAGGGAGCATTTCAATCATAATTAAGGATCTCTTGCAACATAACTGTAAAAGGCAGGAAATAAAAATTTAAAAAGAAATTCAAGAAAGGATAGTTTTTGATAGGATGAAGAGAAGAAGAGATTATTTTGCATTTACTTCAGTTTTCCCTTAAATGACAGGAAAGGGAGCTTGGGAGGCAGCGCAAAACTTTTATTATAATTTATGAGCAGAGTATTTTGAATATAAACCATAATAAATACTAAAATAATAAGACAAATTTTGTCTTCAAAAGGAAAATGTCAGATATACATTTTCTAATTTATCTATAGGCTTCTTCCTAGCTGTCCTGGGTTTAGTTAGGCCTAAATTTAGGCTTTAGTTTTTAGAGCAGGCTTCAGGTTATCAGCTGACTCGAGCTGGGTCAGGCCAGCTGACTTCTACTGGCCAATGATGTTCCATACCATATTCTGACATCATCTCAGTATAAGTACAGTGAAAGAGGAGGTTCTTGGTCTTTCTGATCATGGCCGGGTTCTGAGAGGACATACTGTGTCGTCCTGGGAGGACTAGGCCCAGCACTGGCTTACCACTATGTTACCTTGGGGAAGTAAACATTTTATTGTTAGTTTTTCTCCTCTCTTGCTGGGTGTCTCTTGGGAGGTGTTTTTGGGGGTGATTTATAGATCCAGAGTGATGGGATCCGTTTTCTATGGGAGGTAGAGGATTTTTCTTCTTTTTAACTTTTGTAAGTATGTGCTATATTGTAGTTTGCTTTAATTTTCCCTCTTGTGTGTAAATATATAAATCAGTTTCTGTTTTAAGTTTGAAGTTTCTTCTCCCTCTTCTCGGCAGTGGGAGGGAGCTTCATTGTATGGTTGAATACTTGGCACTTTGCTAAGGTTTTAAATCAAAACACAAGCTACATCTCTCATGAACAAATGTTTATTTGTTCGACTTCTTCCATTCTTTACAAACACTAGCTAGTACTTCTGCTTCTCACTTCGGAGTTCCACAGATGGGCCTAATCTGCCACTTCCATCACAGATTTCTAATGTAATGTAACACAAGGTGACTGGAAGGCATCACCTGAAAGTGATAATTCTCTGTGTTTTCTTGGAGGAAATGACGTTCCCCATTCTACCGCTGTCCCTGAGAGGTAGAAAATATTGTTGTTTCATCATTCCACTGGGATCTAGGGAACCAAGTCATGCTGTTTAGAGGAGGACTCAACCTTCATGTTGCTAAAATTAAGTGAGATGAATCCTTGCTTCTCTCATACAGTATCATAGACAAGGTCACTCTCAGGCCAAGAAAATATATATGAAATAATATATCAGGAAACGCATCTTATATTTGCATGCAAAACTGAAAGGTAACGATCTTTAACAATATTATTCAATGTTAAAGCAAGACTTCAGAATGTAAGAAATCTTCAGGCAAGTAAAGGAAAGGGTTATTCCATACCCTATGACATCTGCTCAGCAATAAAAGCGAAGGGAAACTGGGAGAACTTCATGGTTGCTTTTAAAAAAAAAAGGACATTCATAATAATTTTTCCCCCTTCATAGAGTATGGAATACCCTTTGGTCGGTTTGGGTCAGCTGTCCTAGTAGTTTCCCTTCCCAATCTCTTGCCCACCCCCAGCCTCTCTTTGTTGGGGAAGGACTATTAGAGATACAGCCTTGATGGTCTGAGCACTAGTCAAGACATTGGTGTTACCAACACTGTTATAGCTACAAATACAAAAGAACAGCACTATAAATGTAGCAGATCTTAGGTTTGGTGACTCTGGAATATAATTACCAGCCTACAAAAGAGGAAATTATATGTTCTAACAATTTAAATACAAGAAAGGGAACTAGGTACTTATGAGTTCTTGTACAAAATCCTCTTGTGGCTTTGAATAATAATAATTACTATCATAGCTATTATTTAATGTTACATTTGTCATATCTTGGAAATGTCAAGTGAGATAATAATCATTTCAAATCCCACGAAAATTCCACCTTTTACTAAGTTGTAGCCTCCTCCTCAGACCTGAAATATGACTAAATAATGTAAAGGAAATGCTGATATCCTTTAACTACAGACTAGGAGTAAAAGCATTGAGAGACTAGGGAAAGCAATCCTATGGAATACAATCCCTATGATTTTGTTAATCCTCAGGAATATGTTTATATAGCAAGTCTAATTATTGACTTATGTTGTATTTACAAGAAAAGGTGACCTTGAAGAATTTGGACTCAAATGAGAGGTAAAGGTAAGATGAGCAGTCCACAACAGTCTTGCAACAAATCCTGAACAGTGCTTTATTCTCTAATCTATCACTGTTCTCCTTGAATTAACCTCTACTTTAGTTAAAAACAAACCAAACCAAAAAACCCCAGCCATAAAAGAAATAAACAAACAAAAAACAAAAGCCCAAACATAAAATCATGAGATCAGTCCTATAAATTTGTTGTTCAGAATAACTAGGAGACTTCAGAACTGTGAAAAACCCTTACATTGCAGTTCTTATTTGATGAACTCAACGCATAACCCTTCTTTTTAGCATGCACTGCACACAGTACAACAGTGTTGCATATTGAGAGGGAGAGATATTATTTACCATTATATAGTGTCACGTCTTTTCCTGCCAAAATTCTTTGCCCATCTTCAAAGTAATTAGTTTGTCATGCCTATTCAAAATTCATTAATAGAAAAATCTGGCTGATTAAGCACATCCAGGGCCAAGACTCACAAATACTGATTCCTCTGATTTACATGGATTCCCAGAGTAAATGTTTATCTGATACTGAGCCAAAACTGCCTACATCCTTTATATTATGTTATCAAAGATTAGTTTTGCTCTTGATCACACAATTTCACTACCCTAATGAAAAATGGAATAGAAGGCTCAAAACCCTATTACTTACCTGTGGAGACTAAATACTAAAGCACTTAGCCATTGTTCAAAAGACAGCATTTCCAATAGCTTTTGTATGTTACTGCTGGTAGGAAAGAGAAACTTGAAAATTTAACACAAAAACTGCTTTTCATTTTTTTCCTAAAATAAAAGGAGCTACCATTCCACACAATAAACCAAGAACATGAAGTCTCTGTTGACTTTTCCTTTCTTCTTCAACTACTGATTTCATTTATTCCACTGGCAAGCCTAGAGAGTATCAGTGGATGGAAATGTCCACCGATATGGTGAATAGGGTCTTTGGCTCCAAGGGGCAGGTGATAGCCAGCTCCAGTGATAGCAGCTCTTTTAGGCCTTAGCCCCTTGAAACACAGGGAGGCTCCTCCCGCTCCCAGCCGGCGCTAATCCCCCAAAGAAGGACAGCCACACGAGTCAGGAGTCCACGAAGAGAAGCACGGTTTATTGAGATGCCTGGCCTTTTATAACCCAGCAGTGGAGGGTTCCAGAAAAAGGGGAGGGGGAGTGTCTCCCATTGGTCAACGTATATGCAAACAAGGAATCAGAAAAGGGACCAATGGGAGACCGGGATTGAGACATAACCATATATAGAAAACTACTGGATTGCAGTACAACTGGGGCCAATCAGGGAAAGAGTGGCGGCAAAATGCCCTAGGGGGTTGTGGGAAGAAGAAACTTGGGCAGGATGACTAAGGGAAAAGACATTGGGTAGCCATATTAACGTATACAACTTCAAACAGGGGAAACTTCAATATAGCCTCTAAATCCATCAAATTCCTTGTCAAGCTGCTGCAGGGCCTCCTGGTTCAGGGTGCCAGGGTCTCTGACGTCTGTGTCCTCATCCACACCCCATAGTACATTTGCCACTTTATGAATTCCTGGTCATCCTGGCTTCCTCCGACAATAGATAAATATTGGCAAATTAACCACAGTAAAAGTTAAGAAGATATAATTGCAGTGTGTATGCAATGAAAGTGGAAAATAGAGAAGCAAACAAACTTCTGCAGTGGGAACACAAAGGTTTAATGAAAGATTTGGCAATCTTCTGAAAATCATAGCACTCCTTAAATTGCTTCTTTCAACAAATTCTAGATTTTTCTGCAGAGGCACACAAGTGGATGAAGGTATAAACTTGAAAACTGTCTATGTCACTCTGTACATGTTGTGGAACTGTTTGCTGAGTTAACAGAAACTAGGACATTCATATTCAAAAGTTGTTTTCACTTAAAGACAGAAAACACCATGAATCATTTTTAGATTATGGAGGTGGTGTTTCTGAGTATTATTAATTATGTTCTGTGATGTCTCAACTATAGGAAGAAATAGCAATCAAATTCTATATGCACTGTTGTTGTGAATCACCTAATAATTTTAATGTATTTGTTAATACTGGTCTTCGCTGTTGTGTGTTTATGAGATTCCAGCCTCATATAACAGATCATGAATTAATAATACCTGTTTGCCATTAAAAAAAAGGAGTCATATAGTTTCCCTTTATTACTGTGAATAACATCAGAAAGTGAGGGAAGATATACAGGGAAAGTCATGCTGAATAGAAAGCTCTTAAAATGACACTGGCATTGCAGCAACTAAAGCACACTGGGATTTGGATTAAAATTCTAAAAGTTAGAGAACACAGGTGGAAAATAACATTTTGAAAGACATCTACTCTCACCAGACCTGTAAAGTTAAAATAGGTTAAGGATGCTTTTGTACTTTTGGATAGGCAAAATATTTAAGATGGTTTCCCATGACAGTTTTGCTCACAGTTACAAGAACGTGAAAAAAAAGCCATTCATGTGGTCACAGCAGAGGTAACCGGTATCAATTAAAAAAAAAAGTCTTTTCCTGCTTTTCAGCTTCTTGTCAGACTGAAACACAATTTTTACATTCACTTTTTCTTCACTTTTTTTTAAATAAACCTCTCAAGACTTATTCCATATAATTTTCATTAGAGTAACAGCTGTCATATAAGAGTAATATGAAAATTATTGTAAATAAAAATAACTTGAAGACAATGTAGATCAGGGCATTTTATACAGAATATGCCATAACTGAAGAAATTATTAAGGATCAAACACTTGATAACATAAATATGCACATTTCTATTGCTGTCAGCAAAGAAAATTATAAGTTATTTACAACACGAAAAACAGTCTTTCATGTTGTTTTTTGAACAGTTGAGGAAAGTTTTATGTCCCAAATACTGTCTCTGTCAGCACTCTGGAAGTGAAAGAGTCAGAGAGACATTGCTCTATCATCCAACCAGATGTGTCTTTCTCTTCTGAACCTAGTTTTGCAAAGTCTATAAAAGCAAATAATAGAATCGATTACTCAGCTCCATAATGAATATTCATTGTGCATTGTTTGATTGCAGCCCTTGGCAGAAAGAACTAAAAATAGTTCAGAGGCCTTCAGAGGATATATTTTCACTCATTTCCATACTTCTCTTTTGACATCCTGTACTAGTTTCACTGCTGTTTCAGAGTGAGAAACTTTTTGGGGTTTAGATATAGAAGCTCACTCAAAATCTATTGTGACCTACTAGTGTGGTTTCAGTTCAACAGCTTCTAAAAATGGGGCTTACTGTGCTTTAGTTCATGTTATGAAAAAATAAAATACATTCAAAGAGGCATTTAGTACTATTACAGTAAATGATGCATTGAACAAAAAAAAAATCACAACTCTTTCTAAATTTTAGACTTAATCATCACATGGCTCCAGGTTAAAAACCAGGCATTTGTTTTCTTATCAAAAACCAGGCATTTTTTTCTTTTCTTGGCTTTCCAGAAGTCCATTTTGGGATATCCCCAACAGGATAACTGATTTCAAGATTACCACAGTAAAATCCATGTTTCCGCATGAGATACCTGTTTAAGTTCCCGTTACGGTCAAGAGATATTTAGTTGGGTAGTCATGTGACTTAGCTGTCTCTAGCACAGGTGAAGATTAACTCCACAGTAAGCTGAATTACCACCATAAACCATCATTTAGATGTGGTGAGCATCTGTATCTCTTACTACATCCTCCCACTACATCTTGTGCTTTCTTATATTTAGTAAATATTTTAATCAGAACAGAATATCTCAGTGCTCTCAGACTGAGATGTTCTTATTTCAAAGGGCAGTATTCAGCACAATGTAAAAATTGTGGAGATTGACACCAAAAGGATATTTGTGATTTTGTTTCATTCATCAGAGAAGATTAATCTGTCTTGTGGAAAACAGGGAATCAGTCTTAAGACTGCCTTTACCTGTAGACAGCCTTTGTAAGTCCAGGAAATTGCTGGTGTGTGTTCTGCTAGGAATAGTGCATCATCATTTGGGATTGGCAAGGCACAAGACATAGATACAATATAGCAAATTACATCATTTCCCAGAAAATTGTTTGAGAAGAGAAATTTATGCCAGTACTGATTTTCCTGCCTATTATAGGTTTCCATCTTATAAGAAAATCTGGGGGGTCAGTTTTCTCCTCCTAGGTGTAAAGCACAGCACTCTTTGTGACCTGTTATGATTATTTATTTTTTGTTGGATGATCAGTAATTTTGCAAAAATATGTTTTTCATTCCAGAGGATTCTTTAGATTTTTTTACTAGTAACAACTAGTAAACATGGACAAATTGTTAAAGACTAGAGTTCCAGGTATAATGTATAGTATCAGAGTATATTGGTCTTACAGTTCATTGTATCCAAGAGGAACCTGATTCTGTGTTATCTTACTCTTACTGGAGTCCTGATACCTCTTTAGAATAAATATAAAATACTCCTAATCAGACCTGCAAATTTGTCAAACTCATTTTGAAAAATAATTTTCATCTGTACAAGGTTAAATAGAACCAGGTGAAGAAATCCTCCAAGCATCTAAGAGCAAAAATACATTGATACCCATTTTTCCAGCATCTACATCACTACAGATATTGAATAGTTTTAATAATCTCATAGAAACAGGTGTATTTTATTATCAAGTATGATACAAAGCCATATTTCTTTTCCCATTGCTTCAAGACCTTCCAGTAAGCCACCAACAGTATACAACTGTTTGTTGCTTTGCTTCCTACATCCTTACTTATATCTTTCAAATTAAGGCAAGAAAAATGGGGACTGTATTTTAACTTGAGCTAAGACTTAGTGATCTGAAAGGGCGCTATCGCTGCTAGGTATCCCATATGCTTTCTGCTTCATCGGCTTAATTTGTGACCCAAGATCATAGAAAGGTTACTGAGCCTATCTTGTAGTTCCTTGGTTGTCTTTTGGTTGATGAAATACTGGACATGAGCCAGCAGTGTGTGCAGGCAGCCCAGAAAGCCAACTGTATCTTGATCTGCATCAAAAGGAGCATGGCCAGCAGGTCAAGGGAGGTGATCCTTACACTGTACTCTGCTCTAGTGGGACCCCACCTGGCATACTGTGTAAAGTTCTAGTGCCCCCAACATAATAAAGACACAGAACTGTTGGAGGAAGTCCAGATGAGGATCACAAAGGTGATAAAGGGACTAGAGCAGCTACCCTGTGAAGACAGGCTGAGAAAGTTGGGGCTGTTCAGCCTGGAGAATAGAAGATTGTGTGGAAACCTCATAGAAACCTTGTAGTACCTAAAAGGGACCTACAAGTAAGCTAGAGAGGGACTCTTCACGAGAAACTGTAGTGCTGTGACAAGGGGAAATGTCTTCAAATTGAAAGAGAGCAGGTTTAGATTAGATGTCAGGGAGAAATTGTTTACTGTTAGGGTGGTATGGCTCTGAAACAGGTTGCCCAGAGAAGGTGTGGATGCCCCAGCCCTGGCAGTCTTGAAAGCCAGGTCAGATAGGGCTTTGAGCAATCTGCTGTAGTGGAAGCTGTTCCTTCCTGTGGCAGGTGCATTGGAGCTACATGATCTTTAAGGTCCCTTCCAACTCAAACCATTCTGTGATTTTATTACTCTTTCTGAATGGAGTGTGTGCCAGTTTGATTAATATTTGCAGTTTCTTAAATAGTAAAATAATTTTATTGGATGATTAGTAACTTGTATTCAAGAGAGGGTTCTCAAAATTAGGTAAAAATTTCCTTTTACATAAAAGATTAAACCAGATGATGCCGCACTGATGTGTTCTTATGAGAGCTAGTGATGGGATATTCTCTTCAACAGGAAATATTGTTATTTAAAAAAAGATCTACACCATGTAGATACATGTTTAGATAAAATGTGCTTACTGTATATGACAGTGACACTTAGGTGTGCAGTGATTAATTACCATTGCTAAAACCAGTGACATTTCTTCACATGTTCAGGAAATAGAATCTTAAAGGTATAGATTCCCTTAATCTTCATCCAGAAACAAGTTTAATATGTTTATTCTGAGAGGATGAATTACTACATGAATAAACAGTTATTCAATTGATAACCTTTCCTGTTATTAGGAAGAATAAAATTAGCATAATAAAATTCATGCCACTCATTATAGTTTTTTCAGTAATACTTTAATATGAAAACATTACACCCATCTTCAAAAAGGGCAAAAAGGAGAACCCTGTGAACTACTGACTTTTCAGCCTGACTTCTCTGTCTGGGAAGATCCCAGAAGTTATGCTAAGGAATATGGAGGACAGGGAGGTGATTCCAGACAGCCAGCACAGCTTCACCAAGCTGTTCCTGTCTGACCAACTTAATGGCCCTCCATGACGGAGTGACTACATCACTGGATAGGGGAAGGGTTACAGATGTCATTACCAAGAATGAACTTTGTCTAAATGAATATTTAGTTAAGTCAGGTGAAGTCCCAGATGATTGGAAAAGAGAAAACATTGTATTTTATGATGATTAAAAATTAATAATAAATAGACAGCGTCCTGAGGAGGTTTGTCAGGACTTACATGCTTGTTTTAAGTGAAAATATCTAAAAATATGTATGCATTGTAAAACACATTCACAAAGTTTCTCTGGGTTTTGTTTTGTTTTGATTTGATGTTTAAAAAAGTATATTTCAAATGTGGAAAATTTTGTAGAAAAGATAGTATTAGTTCTGCTAACATACCTTATTTCTTCTGTCTACATTTCCTCACAATTTGTATTTCTGACAGATTCACAAACTTGTTTATAATGTTTAAAAAAACCCCATTAAGTCAAATAAGGTTTTTTTGTCACATGTTTGAGTAGTAGATAAAATTAAAATTTGGGATCTTTGCTGCAGCACCCTGGCCTAAATGTTTTGGGGGTTTTTGTCACTTAGGTTTTTGCTTTACAGTTATACACATTTTGCCAGGACATTACTTTTCACCAACAAAAGTATATACCATTCTATTCACATTACAGAGGCAAGAGCATTGTTGGAGTTTCTGTCTGCTACCATTGTTACATGTCAGTGAAGCAGTGAACAAATTAAACAAGTGAGTATTTGGAACAATGAAAACTAATTGTATCCTGGGAAACTGACTAGGGATATGCATACTATTAAAAGTTAAAAGTTTAATAGCCTTACCATGTTCCAATAATCATTGAAAATGTTTACCTAATTACTCTGGGGTTTGCTTAAAGACTCTAAGGAAGTAATTGTCTCTTTATATTGAATACACTTTATCGAAGAAATAGGAAGGAAGAAGGACTAGTAAGAGAACATACAAACAGGAAACAATACAGGGATGAAGTGGAAAGATGGTTTAATAATTAAGATTTTAATTTACAAGCAATAAGGTGCATCTTGTACCTTCTATGAGCTCTGGGACAAGTCATTCAGCAGAGTACTCATCTCAGCAAAAGCTATCTGAAGTTATAATCAATAGAGGGAAAGAGGTGTTGAGCTTATCAGAACGCTTGAACAGATGTTTATATTCTCTAGATGTATCCATTTGTCCTTAGAGAACCACCTTATGATTAGTGATGGTTAGATCCCAGAAAGCAGTTATAGTAGCAAATAAAGCAGATAAAAAGGACAGTAGGCAACAGGAGTTCAGACAGCTGATTAAATATAGTGATACAGGCACTTAGAATTAAGACCTGGAGTGCATCAGACTTCAGGCTGTACAGTAAGTATAGTTAATGCTTCTAAGACCCCTGGCCATAAAATCAGACTATCCAGCACTTTATTTTCTCATGGGGGAGAGGAAAAGAATCAGTAACCACACAGTGATAACAAGTTGTAGTGACAGTAAATCCTGTTTCACTGACAGAGTAAGAATCCTAGATGAAAATTTAGTCTAAAAGAGGGTGAAAGAATATTTGATTGTGAGGATTAAGACATTTTTCTTAATCCATACCATAATGACTGGTAAAAATAAGCAGAATTATCAATAAGTGAATTTACTGAAAAACCAGTCACTCTCATCAGTGTAAACAGTTAATTACATAATTTATTAAAAAAATAGTTGCAACTTTTTTCCCCTCAAGAAAATATGTACAATGCCATTATAAGTTTTTGCTGGCACAATCTGCCAAAGAAATAAAGTGTCTGACCTGCAAAACATTGTAACATCTACAAAGGCCTATAACTTGGTTCAAAGCATGAGAAGTTGAAAAGTAATGCATTTTATTTAGTGGAACTGAAATATCATAGTCTTGCACTGGGTTTCCAAATTTCTCTGGCTATTCTTTAATGAATTGCTTTCTTACTAGGTTTCTGCAAACCAGCACATTAGCTAAGTGAGCTCTGTGAGTAAGCAAGGGGAGCACTCAGTCACCAGACAGTAGTTCGTAGACCTGCTACTGGAATTTAGATGCTTTCAGGAAAATTATTTTTACATTTTTGGGATGTCAATAATTCAATAGGCCTGACAACGAGGTGGATAGATGTGTGAGAAGCAAGTAGTTCTAGCCATCTGGAAAGCTGGGGAGAGGCTTAGTCAAATCTCCAGATCAGGAGGTGGCAGAGCCAGTTGCTAAGGAAACCTTCAAGTTCACAGACATTTCACCTGTGAAATGCATTTAGCTAAATACCAGATTGCCCTGCAAACCTGGTCAAGCTGATGCCCTGACAGCGTGGGTATACAACTGTTTGCCTCCCTGGGATCTTTGCCTGTTGGTTGGGTAAGAAAGCTGCTTTCCTCATCAATGTGGCAGTCTTTTTGGCTGGTTCAAAGGAGGAACAGCTGGGAGATGCACAGGATTGGAGACACAGACAAGTCAGCAGGTTGAGAACAGTCAGAATTTGTAAATTTTTTGGAGATGTCTGGGAAAATCAAGACTTAGGACACTGAATGATTTGGTTTCTTCATTTCCATATGGAGTGATGATATGATTTAATATTTTCCTGAAATATTGGAATTATCTGAGAAGTTTTATAACCAGTTCTAATCTCAGGGCCAGTTCAAAGATGTTAAGCATTTTTGCTCATTCCACATAACTGGAAAACAGAATAGTCCATATTTAATATTATTATAGGTTTTTTTATTGTGTACTTTTAATTTAAAGCATCAGTTTACTCTTTCAAGAAAAACAGACTAAAAAAATGCCATCAAGTGTCATTTAATTTTGAGCTTTAACAGCTAACTGAGAAATCCAACTCAGCTGTTAGACTGCTGTCATCTGTTCATTTGACCTTTTAGTCCTGAACCCATGACTTTTTCCTTGACCTGGAGATTTCTAGGTCGGAAAGGGAGTTTTTCTTTCAATTGTAAAATATCACTTTCTAGCTTTGGGGCTAAATTGAAAATGTACTTGTCTGATTTAACACTTGAAAATGTTTTTGGTTCTTGTGCTGTTACTGACTTCAGTATTTGCATCTCTCTTGGGACCTGAAAATAGCTGCTCAACAATGGAACCTGGATTGATTTTCATTCAGTAACTTTGAAAGGACATAAACATCCTGAACTATGTATTCATTCAAAATTTATCATTCCACCTTATGTTTTAGTCATGCTTTAGGAACTGATTTTTTCTTCAATAAAGTCAGTAATAAATTAATGCATTAGAATTTCATTGAAAAAAAAATGCATTGAAACTGCTTTTCAGCAGATTCTTCAGCCTTACTACAATTAAAAGGTTTTAGAGATTTATGTTCATACCTAGACACAACACATTCTTCCCTGGGCATATATATATATGCACACATATATGTGTACGTACAAATGGAAAAATTAAAACAAGCTTCATAGTTTTCATTTGTTTTGATTGGTGCAAATTGTAATTTATAATAGTTTTGCGCGCACATACACACAGAAAACCATATATGATATTAATTTTGGATGTATCTTATAAAATGTTTTACAAATCCCAATATGGGAATTTCAAGTTTGATTTCCTAATATAATGAGAAGCTGGAGGAATGTGTGGGGAATTACATACATTATAATACATACACAACCTACAAAACATTTCACAATTTACCAACAGATTTTGAGATGCAAACACAATTTCCAGAATTCCTAAAATGATAAAATTTACATCTGTCATATGACTAGCATTAGTAAAAAATACCAAATATAGCAAAAACCAAGTAGTGAAGTATTTCAGGTACTTACCAGAGGATAGGGTGCTCAACAGAGTGAAAAACTACCAAATGCTTCATCTTCCCATATCTTAGGGCTGCCTTAACCCTTAGGATCTGTGGCACCCCATTAAGACTTCCTCTTGTTGATGACAAATTCAGTCCTGTTTAGATACTTCCTCTTCAGGGAACTGTTATTTTTAAAAAAATAACCAAACCAGAAAAAAAACCCAAAACCCCAACCAAAACCAAAACCCACCCAAACTATTTTTCACTGAAAGTTGTTTAATCAGAATAATTAATTGGTTAGGTAGCTGAGAAAACAGACTTGAAGGAATCAGATCCATCCACGCTTACCCTGTGTAGTCTGATGAAAGTCCTAGAGATTGAAACATTGTTTTCTTACATCACAGGTATGTAATATTAAACAAACAAACAAAAAAATCGACTCTTCTGGGCCTTCAGCAGAAACCATACAAATAAGTTTGAAAATATGTAAAGTATGAAGAATCATTTTTAGAAAACAGAAAACTAAAGGATATAGGAAACATGCAGACATATTGAGCAAAACCACTTATAGGAAGGTCATGTAGTTGCTTCATACCATCTACACAATCAAGTGCTTTTTCAATGACAGCTCTCTCACCAAAAAAATAAAGTCTGTACATTGAATCATGCAACAATGTGCAATGAGATCATTGTTAAATAGTTCTACATTTCAACTATAGTTTGATGTCTTATCACATAGGCAGAACAATCTTCTTGTCAAAGTAATGAATTGATTCAGAAACCCAGATTTCCTTTTTTTTTCAGGGTGCTAGGAAGGTCACAGATACAAATCACTTCTGAGAGTGATTAAGCAAAATCTTCAGTTAAAACTGAACTCAATCACTCTATTGTAATCCAGGTATGAAAGCTGCCAAAAGCTGGTGGAAAGAAGGAAATTGTGACAACAGAATAGTGAAGATTTGTTCTATTATTTTGTCTTCTTTTTTAGAAGTACAGCTTAACTGTGTCATCAAAACAGCTTCAGAATTTTTTTAACTGGAACCTGCTTTTACACAATAATGGTAACAATATACTGAGAAATGATCGGCCTAGAGCAGCTCCCTTTATGATTATTGTAGTGAGGCACTTCAGAAATACCAAACACCCATCTGAATTATTTGTGGTTTAGTTTTTCAACATTTCTTATCAGTGTCAGAGTATATGACTCATTTGACAAAGATGAAAGGTAGAGATTACTTGACCTAAACTGTGCTTAGGCATTGGCATTGTTTTGACAACTCTGCAAAAGATGTTAAAGCACATAAAAGCTTTAAAAATATATTGGCAACTGAAGAGAAAAGGCGCTATGACCTGTCAGCAGATGATGGCTTCTAACCCATTCTACTAAACCATGTCGCTCAACAACTGTCAGTTGAAGCTTTTTGTTGATTTTTTATGAAAGATACTGCAATTCTTCCTTTTATTTCAGAATTCATCCATCTCTTACTCATCGCTGAAGTAACATAAAACTTGCAGCATACTTCTGTGCTTTCTATCTTCTCCTATACATACCTCTACACGAAGACTATGGTTGTATGAAGAAATAAATTATACAAGAAAGAAGAATCCGAAATTAAATAATTAAATTCTTCAGGTAATATTCTTCAAAGGAAACTTTGAGATTTTAAGAAATTAATAGTAAAGAGCTGTATTCACAGACTTTTCAACATCCGAGACTCCCTTTTGAAGAAATTCAGAATATTGCAAGTCAATGAAACACTTCATGAAACACTACCTCATTGACTTACCAGACTATGTTTGTGCATACAGCAAAGACTCGCCTTATTTCTACACTCCTGCAGAAAGATGCTGCCTCTTTTCCTGAAAAAATCTTAATGTTCTGTCTTATTTTATGAAGTAGTAGGACATGAAATACTTTATGTCTGGGAAAGAATTTCCCACCTGGGTCAGTTGTCTCAGGACAGTATGGCCCAACCCACCTGCCAAAAGTGGTAAAGAATTTCCCAGTGTCTAAAAATGAAATGCAAATGGAAGCAAAATATTACTCTAGTAGATATTTTTAATATGACCTCTGTGGTTATGTGCTGTGCTATTCATGATTCATCCTGTTGAATAAATTCTATTCCAACACAAGGCTTTGAATGGTAGAATGGAAATGTCTGCAACAGAAAAGAGGCAATGATGAATACAGGCAGTTCCATACTTGCTTACTTACACATTT
>JAOXXN010000395.1:136549927-136560187 GCA_026770055.1 Myrmophylax atrothorax
CTTCTCTTCTCCAGGCTGAACAGTCACAGCTTTATCAATCTTTCATCATATGAGAGAGTTACTGTCACTTAATCACCTTAGTAGCTGGATTTACTCCTGTATGCCTATTTCTGTGTTGTACTGAGCAGCCCAGAGCTGGACACTGTACTCCAGGTGTGTCCTCTGCTGTGCTGAGAAAAGGGGAAGGATCACCTCACTCAATCCAATGGCAACACTTTGCCTAATGTAGGCCAGGAGGTTACCATAAGTCTTCCAGGTTGTAAGGGCACTTTGCTTGGTTATATTCAATGTGGTGTCCAGGTCTTTTTCTGACAATCTTCTTTTCAGACAACTGGCCACCAGCACATATTGATGTATAAGGTTGTTCCTCCATAGATGCAAGACTTTTGCCTTTTTCCTCTTTAACATCCACAAGGTCTGGATTTAGGGAAAATTATACAAATAGTGGTAAATCAAGGAGCTTATCCTGAATCCTCCAAATAATGAAAATACATGAAACAGAAACTCCAGATAGGAAACTGGTCATATATTGTGTCTATGCACATAAAATCTGTCTGGATAGATTGGGAAAACCAGGGACAAGAACCTAAAAGAGTTCTACACCAAAAGAAGTGTATTCCAAAAAGAAGTGGCCCTGGAAAGAGGAACCCTAGAAAGAAATTGGTGAAGCTACAGGCTGGAAAAAAGATCCTGGAAGCTGAGGAGGTGTATGAAGTTGCGGAAGACACTATAGAGGTATAGAGGGTGAGGCTGAGGGATTTTGCCTGGTAACACACGAGACTGATAACTGCAAGCAATGTACTGTGAGAGATAACATAGTAGGGTAATAAATCTAATCCCATTATTTCTTTAATAAACCTCAATATCCATGTTCACTGTGCATTGTTGTATTCTAACTCTGAAAAAAAAAAGATTATTAAAGGAACTTCAGAAGGTGATTAGAGATGTTCTTCAGAACTACTAAAGAATTTGATAACATCTTTTCAGGCCAATCAGTAAGAAAATCAACCAGGAAAAAAAATCCCAGAAAATGTTCTTTCAAAGAGTAATTGAGAGCAAATATGTTTCTGTTTGATATAATTTTCATATTAATATAAAACTATATATTATATGGAAATTACAAATATTTTCTTACTTTAAAATGGTCTCATATTTTTGAACTTATGTTTTTATGTAAAACTGAACAAAGTAAAAAATTTATAAAAGAGTTTAAATTATCCTTAATAGAATGTATATCATTAAAGCTCAGAAAATAATAATTTCATCAATGATCATACAAAAAGTTTGGTTTATTTCCCTATCTCTTCTGTATTGCTCAATCTAAAATATGACTACTTCATAAAGCAAAAGATTTATTTAAAAAATAATGGCCAATGTAATTCAAATTCTCTTATGTTCAGTGATGACAATAACCCCATGTGACCTATGAAATGGTTTTGTTGCTTTCTTTTCATGATATTTGCTGAAGATGAGATTATAACTCTCATTGAAGGCATCTCAAAAGTAATTTGGCTTTTGTGGCTTCTTGGGCTTCAGGAACCATGGCCACCTTGGTCTTATGTTGCAGTACCATGTTAGTGTTGACATTTGTCTCTGACAGACCTACAGAATAGTGGCTGCTGTCAGAGTTCCTAAGAGAACTCTATAAAAAAAAATACTCTCAGTGCTATTTTGTGAGTAATTTATATTTTTGCATGAGATCACAGAATAATAGAATCCTTTGGTAGGAAAAGATCTTTAAGATCTTCAAGTCAAACCATTAACCCAGCACTGCCAAGTCCACCGATGAACATTTTAAAATACCTCAAGGGATGGTGAGTCAACTACTTCCCTGGACAGCCTGTTTCAGGGCTTGACAACCCTCTCAGTGAAAAAAATTTTCCTAATATCCAATCTAAAACTTGAGACCACTTCCTCTTTTCTTAGACGAAGTTACCAGGCAATACATTTGTACCAGTTTTCATACTCTCTAAAAACACACCTAGCTATTTAACATGACATAATAGATAGTGCCACTCTCCATTTCTCCTTTGTCTGCAAATGAATGTAATCTGGCACGCTAACAGGCTAGTCTACTTTTCTTGTATTCTGTATTTGGAAAGACTCTAACTAAACAGTTCAAAATTTTCTTGGTAGGTCTGTCACATAGGAAGAAAACCTCCACAACATTTTAGATTCAGTAAATGGTATCTGTTCTTCAATTATCATACATCTGTCAATCATATTTTTTAGTTCTGGCTTATAGCACATCAGTTATTGATTTGAAAACTTGTAATAATATAATATCCAACCCTAACATTTAAACCCAAATTATTCCCAGTCTGTTTTGAAAGTCCTTCCTTTTGCTCAATCTATAATGACTTTACATTATCTCTCCATAAGAAACACTAAAATACTTTTCTGCACTTACTTAAATGCAAAATAACATCTCTAGCTACACTTTATGGTTCATAAAAACTGATAGAATTTTTGTTTTTCAAGTTTTACAATTTTTTCCTTATACATAAGTATCTGAGAATCTTTTCAAGGAGTTGATTAGGATGAAGTGATTGTACTAAAATACTTAAGTTATTGAAAACTGTTTCCATATAAAACTTTATACTTTTTCTGAGATAATGATTTTACATTTAATAGAGCTATCCTTTTAGTGTAGTTAGACATAACATCTCTGAGTGAAGTGACTGCTTCTAAAACATGCTGACTTGGTAGGCCCAGAGAACAAAATCTCCCACATCAACAGGAAGCTCAAAGTTTTCCATACTTCTCTGTCAAGACTATAATCACTTCATTTTTCAGAACCTGCCAGTAAAGGTGCCAAATTTACTTCTATATTGCAAAAGGAAATCAAGCAAGGAGAATCTCATGCTGTAAACTGACACTGATAAGCAGAGGTCCTGTTTTGAAGTTCAAAGATAAAATGTTTCTATCTGAGTTGGTCAAACAGAGGAAACCCCATCTAAGCCACATACATCTAGAGATATTTCCTTTTAGCAAAGCAAACTGTCTATGGAATGTGAAATTCTTTATCTTTCATTACAATACTAATAGCAATTCATTAGCATAAAGCATGTCCCACCTGGATGGTTGTGTATGCTGTAACAGAATATGCAGACCACACAACTATTAGAGATTATACCCATGGATTAGTGCTCAAATAAATCCAATTATGCTTCTCCGTGTTGTAACTTTCATAATGCAATTACAGGGACATTTCCTACAATGTATTAACTGCAGAAATGCTTCTATGTGTTTGCTTGCTCTTCCACTTGTATTAGATCTGCTTCTGAAGTTGCATGCTACAGCAGGCCTTGCAGGGCATCTTGAGTGAATTTCACTCACAGCAAGCTAAATACTATAATGAAAAATGTGAGGGGAATGATATCAAAGTCTAACAGGCTGTCTGTGCAGATACTTATACCAGTTTCAGATCCTCAGAAACATCTTGGTTCTCTCAAGAAATTGGGTGCATTGTTCCCTTACATCTCTAGCTTCTTTTGGTGGAAAAGACATCCATGCAGAAAGAAACCCAAACAGACAAATTAAAAACCAAAAGGAGAATTAGTGCTCCATTTGTCCAGTCTGTGTGGTAGAAAGAAAAATACTATAGGGTCTATTACGCAGCACATCTGTCCCATAATGTTTGCTACACTTGTTTTCTTACTTCTTGCCCTTTGCCTGTGTAGTTTTGGAGACACTTATGATATTAGCAACACTCCCAAAAACATTACCTAGTTTGATAAATTCAGTGAAAAGCTTTTTCAGCTTTGTGAGAGATGTAGTAAGACACAGTTATCCAGAGTCAAAGTGAAATTTGTTTTATGTAGGCAAGCATTCACCCCTATACAGGAGGTCAGCCAAAGTAAATCTAAGTGATATCCTAAGTATTAGAAAACCTATATGAATCATTCTAAGCAAAGAAAAAAAACATGAATCTAGCGTTGCCAAGAAGAGATTGTTCTTATTACTAGCACAGCACTGACATTGGCTCTAGATTGTTGTTTGTTTTTTTCTTCCTGCTTACCTAAAAATTCTGCCCTTCAGCCAAACAGTTGTTTTGATTTATTGATGCATTACAAGAAAAAAAAACAACCCAAACATTGGCCAAATGGTAAACATAAAGGACTGTGTCAGAAGGTAGTTATAAAACCACTTTCGAGTTTCCATGATTTTCATTATCTGATATTTGAAGTAATTTGTCACATATTAAAGAAACAGAGTAAAATGACACTTGCAATAATGAATTAAATTTGTCAATTTTAGTGAAGTCCAGTTAAAGCTGTCTAGTACTAAGTCTTTATTATATTACAGCTTCAAGCAAACAAATAACTAAAAAAAGAGCATGTTTTTTCCTTTCTCTTTTTCTTTAATTTATTCCTATGTCTGACCACTCAAAGGATATACAGAATATAGGGCATATACTGATAGAGCTTGAATTTTTCCCTTTGGCTATTCATGCACTTTTAAGACATGAGCGTTTCTTTTTATAGAGTTTAACATGTCTTGTGTTTAAATTCATATTGCTTTAACCTTTCCTCCCTTTTCTCATTCTTTATAAATTGCAGCTCTTCAGGTCTTCTTCATAGTATGACTCTTCACCAGTGAGAGAGCAAGAGATTCTTGGCATTTATGAAAATCACCTCTTACCCATCTAAGCATTCTCATCAGAATTTTGTTAAGTGAAAAAGAGGAAGATTCTATTCCAGTGAACTATAGGAGATATATAACTATTTTATAGTGCTTATTTATGGTGAGTGTATTAGTAATACTTCTTTAAAATCATTCTAATGCCATTCTAATGAAGGAATTAAAATTAATTTCATAGATAAAAGTGAGAAAATGAAGAACTGTCTGAAAATGTATTGGTTAAGCATGGTAAGGTTTTGGTAGTGGGTGAGCTGAAGGGATGGCTTCCATCAGAAGCTGATGGAAGCTTCCCTTACGTACTACAGAGCCAAAGCCAGTTGAATGCAAGACAGACCCACTGCTGGCCAAGGATGAACCCATTGGCGATGGCATAATATATCTAGAGCCAAAGAAAGGAATGAGAAACAGCTCTGCTGACACCAAGGTCGGTGAGGAAGAAGCAGAAGGAGATACTACTGGCATCAGAGCAGAGATTCCACTGCAACCTGCTATACAGCCCATGGTGAACCAGGCTGTGCCCCTGCAGCCCATGGAGGACCCCACACCATAGCAAAGGAGGTTGTGAACCCATGGGAAAACCCTTCTGAAGCAGGCTTCTGACAGGACCTGTGGCCCTGTGGAAAGAGGAGCCCAAACTGAAGAAAGTTTGCTTGCAAGTTTGCTGACCCTATGGGGAACTCATGCTGAAGAAGTTCATAAAGGAAGAGAGTAGGAATGACTCACATTGGAAAAGTTCATGCAGGACTGTCTCCCATGGGTGGGACCCCAAGCAGAACAAGAGAACAGAGGAAGAATATGAACACAATTTGCTTGAAGGCAGTTAAAGAATCTTTCTCCAGATGAAAAGGATCCATCCAGTTACTACAGCTAGTTTTCTTCAGAAGGAGTAAAGCTTTTGATGGGAAAAAACTAATGTAGTGCACACTGTTTCTCTGATGCTGTGGATTAAGCACTAGACAGAAATATCTCCTTGTTTGTTTGTGTGTTTTAGTGTATGTGCAGGGAATGTTGAGGGTTTCTTCCTCCCCACAGAATGTATTTCACCTCTATTTCACTTCTGTTCTAGTCTTTCAGCCACACTTGCCCAAAGTTAATCTAGAATATAATGAAAATATTTTAAACTTTTAGATTTATATTGACTGAAAAGGAAAAACATTTTTTTTTAAAAAAGCTGGAGTGTATTTTACTGTGAGCAGCATACTGAGAGACTTTTTAAACAGAAAAAACATATCTTACAGAGGTGGCCCAATAATTAATACATATTCATTTTGCTAATGCAAAATGGAAATAGATCTACATGTATTGATGGCAAAAAGTAAATGTATTTCATAGAGTCAGAGAATCGTAGAATCATCAAGGTTGGAAGAGACCTTTAAGGTCATCCACTCCTACTATCAACCCAGCACTGCCCTTGTAATTCCTAAGCAACTAGACCATATCACCCAGCACCAGATTCAGACAATACTTGAACACCTCATGGAATGGTGACTCCACCACCTCTCTGGGCAGCAACCTATTCCAATGCTTGCCCACACTTTCAGTGACTTTTTTTTTTTTTAAATATGTAATCTGAATCTCCCTTGTCTCAGCTTAAAGCCATTTCCTCTGGTCCTCTCACTGCAGGCATGGCAGAGGAGACTGGCCCCAACTCCACTACAACCTCCTTTCAGGTCCCCCCTTCATCTCTTCTTATCTAGACCAAAGAAACCCAGTTCCCTCAGCTGTTCTTTCTAGACTCTTCACAAGCCTTATTGCCCTTCTCTGGACACACTCCAGCACCTCAACTTTTTTTTTAAAGTGAGTGGTCCAGAAATGACTGCAGTACTCAAGGTGTGGCCTCACTGAGGCTGAATGCAAGGAGATGATTTCTTCCTTAGTCCTGCTGGCCAAAATATTCATGATTCAGGACAAGATGCCACTGGCTTTCTTGGCCACCTGGGCACACTATTGCCTCATTTTCAGGCTTCATATTCCATTATACTGTGTTTTCATGCATTGGATACATAACTTGAGGACATATGCAAAACAGTTGGCTATAATATTATTTTCCATATTTTCTCATTTCATGTAGTGTATAACAGGTTATACAGTTCATCTCAGTCTACACGCAAAGTCCAAAAGTTGAAACATTCTAGTGAAACTTCTGACATGTAGTCAAAGTTTCAATATATGGTGTGAGAATGAATTATGAATGTGCATGAGGTGGGAGAGTAAGGGAGAGAATCATGAAGAATCACCATTCTATATCATCAAGAAATGTAATGGCCCAGAATACATTTAAATTCTTTGTCACTTCCACATCCTATAATCGGACACTTCAGTCTAGCAGTCAAATTTGGCTGCAGGATTTTCAAAGAAACCTCTGACAGTGACTAACAATTCCATTTGAACCAAACATTATCTCCCAACAGAATGATGTATATTTAATGTTTGTACTGTTCAAGAAGTGTTTTAGCTTACCTGTTTGTTGTTAAGCCAAGCATGATCTAAATTCCTTCCCAAAACTGAAACTAAGTGAAAATTTTGCCAAGTTTTTTCTATGATGCTTTTAAATAATATTTTATTATATTTTTATTCTATTCTAATATCTTTATATATAAAATCTAATACAGATATGGAGCCCTATTTCTGATTTTATAATTTTTATATATTTGAAATGCCAGGAAATCCCACTAGGATTATAGCCACTTGCAAGGTTTCATACATTGAAAGTGAAAGTAGGTTAGTGTTTATCTGTGATAGGAACATGTGTATGGACATCTTTCTAAACGCACATATAGTGAATAAATCAAACTGCATTTTACCATGAAATCCTCATATAGTGGAACTTAATCCTCTACTTTTCTTTAATTGTTCCAGAATTTTTGAAAATGTACTGACTTAATGACAATTGGGTTTAATTTCCTTAATTATTTTATTTACAAAGCTGGAATAAAACTCCAAGTTATTGAACAGTCCCATATTACCCACTGGTACCATATAATAACTCTCTGCAAAACTAAAATACTGTCATATAGTAGAATATGTTTGCTTTCCCTTAATTTAGAATCTGCAAATGAAGTAAAAGGGAGTTCCTACTTGTAAGACCCCAGGCCCTAAGCTATGAGCTCACCGAAGGGGTTTGACTTTAAAAATATACAAGGCTCCAAACATCTACCTGCCAGATATATTAAAGAGCCTTGACTTCTTTTAAAACCTTAAGAGAGAGCAAAAGGGAGAAAACACTAGACTCGTTTTCTCAGGAAACTTTTACTGGTAAACTTCAGAAAAGAAGAATACTTGGCAAAAGTTTAAATTGTAACACTACCAAAGTAAAGCATTCCACAGGGCATTGACATACCACATGCTAACCCATACTATTTAGCAAAATCTAACCCACCCAGTCCTAAGCTACCTGAAATGTTAAGGAGATTAGGAGAAGAAAAAGTAAGAAAAAGAAAAAGAGAGAAGAAGAGAAAATTATAGCTACTGCCCAGAGTCCTATGCAAGTCCAGCTTCCACATGCCCAGGTAGCAGGGTTCGGATGAGCAAGGAGAGTACATGTCACCATTTTTATTTGCTTTGGCCCCTGTGGCCACCCCACCTACCCCCAGGTGAGACTTCCCATGTTCCAGCCAGTCTGTGGCTGGGGGAGGGGCTGTGGGGTGTCGTATGGGCTGTGCCCCTGGGTTTTTGTCTGACAGCCGCTCCATAGGAGTCCAATGAGGCTTGCAGGGGCTGTGGTGTGGGACAGGGTATTATTTCACCTCTGTGATATTGAACCTGTCCCTTCTCCCCGTCACACACTTCAGCTGGTCTGAGCCAATAATTGATACAATAATCCAGTGTCTCACACTACCATAGCATTATTCAGGTTCTTACTTAATCCAGTATATAGATATTTTTTGATTATTTTTTTTTTGTCTTGAAATGTCTTGGCAAAATGACAATGCTTGGCATACCTGTACATTTTTGTACCTATTTATCAAATGTTGTCTTTTTACATGTATGAGTCATCTATGGGAGTCCACTGAAGGACTCAGGAAATTCAACATTCAAAATTAAATCAGAAAATGTATATAGAAAAGTGGTTGATAATAATTTGAGATGTTTATAATGCAATGAAAGTCATGATTTTTTTTTCAGAGTTGGTTGATCTAATTTCATTTGCTTCATCAGTGTTGCTGTATTTAGCATTTTGGTATAGTTCACTTGAAATCTTTACAGTTTTGGGGGTTTTTTCCCCTGAAAACTCTGTCAGAATATAATATATCCTTGTGAGAATTTAAGCTTTCTATTTTAAAGCCAGTACACTTCTAGCTCCTTCAGGCAAATTTGGAAAGTAAACATTAGTGCACCTAGCAGTTTAAAAAATAATATGTAAATAAAAGAAACCTCTCCATAGATGATTTTTCTTTTTTTCTACTAATATTTTTTCAATATTAGGGGTTGATAAAGGTGTGGATGTTTCTCCCACTGATACAAATATAGTGATAACCCAACTTCTGGAAGTTGAAATTGGAAACTTTCATGCATCTCCCATGGGGTGTCATTTCGTTCTGCCTTGAATAAGGTTCCTTTTGAAACCAATACAAGAAATTACTTACAGAATATTCAACATAATATGGGCGGCCCCGTGGTGTAATGGAGAGCACTCCGGACTCCAAATCCCAAGGTCATTGTGAGTTCGAGTCTCAGTAAGGACTGTCTCCTGGCAGTTAAATGCCTCCCTGACATCTGATCCCATCAGATCTCAGATGCTAAGCATGGTGTCAGCCCCAGTTAGTATCGGGTGCTTTAGGCAGTCCCGAGGACTTCACTGTCACTGTCCAAGCTTGCTTGGCCATGGCAGATGGATCTTAGGACTTAAATGGTGGGCCAGTTCTGTGCACGCTGTGCCTCATCTAAAAAATCCACTGCGTAGGCTGGAAGGGCACACCCACGTAGGGAGAACCCTTCCCAAATTTTCATTTGTGAAGTTCGGCCATACATTCAAAATAATATTATCATTATTTTCTATATCAATCAGATATAGCTATGTCCTTTCAGAAGGAAGGTGAATGAAACTTCACTGCCAGTAAAACTGTAGGTCTCTTATTTTTGAATGTAATAGAGAGCAGTACTCAGAAATGCAAAAAACTGTTCCCTCTTCCTATTATTCTATTCACTACACTGGAGGGGAAAAAAACCCCACCAAACATTTACTAGAAATATTTCAAACATCTAGCAATTGTCTAGTGTTATTGAACTGTCCAGTTCAATATCATTTTGAAATGGAACATTTCTGAAACAAAATGAATTACGGTTCTACAACAAAAATATAAAACAAAGCTGTAATGTAAAACAATGTTTGAGCTAGGTTAGCTTTAAGTGAATTTTGTTGTGTGTTTGTTTTTTTCTGTTTTGGTTAGGGGAGGGTTTGATTGTTTGTTTTAAGAAGTGATGTCCATAGAATATTACTGTCTTGGGTTGAACTGGCAAAATGCCAACTGCCCAAGAACAGAGAAAAACTGTTCCTCTCCCCAGCAACCAGCCAAGAGAAAAGGAAGGAGAGAGAGGGGAAAAAAAAACCTTCCAAACCAGGTTTATGCTGAAACTAACTATATATTTATACAGAAAAGAGAAAACTAAAAGAAA
>JAOXXN010000395.1:136568609-136579617 GCA_026770055.1 Myrmophylax atrothorax
CGTGGCAGATGGACCTCAGGACTTAAACGGTGGGGCCAGTTCTGCGCACACTGTGCCTCACCTAAAAAATCCACTGCACAGGCTGGAAGGGCACACCCATGTGGGGAGAGTCCTTCCCAAATCTTCGTTCGCGAAGTCTGGCCATACACATACATTATACTTATCAAGAATCATAGTCACTGATATTTAACTTTCTGTATCATAGCAAAATTTGGGTTTTTTCTGAGCTATGGAATCTTTGAAATTTATACAAGTAAAGAAAAATGTGAAGATGTCATATAAGGCTTGTAAGCTCAGTATAAAAAAGAGAAAAAATGGAAATTTTATATAGCAGTATCAACTCATCACCTTGTATACATTTGTAATGTACCTTCTTCTGGAGTTTTCCTTGTATTTCATCAGGTAACTTCAAGTACTATAGCACTGCCAGATTTCACAGGCAGCAAGATTCACATTGGTTTGGTAATTTTTTTCATTAATTATGACTTATTTAGCTATTAAGAAATTACAGTATTACCAGGAGGGAGGGTTTTGGAAGAGTGAATCGCCTAAGTTCCTTTTTGCTGTTTTCATCATGGGTCATATTATGCTTTTATAAACACTAGGACTTTCTTGTAAAAGGTGCCCTTGAGAGGTGGAAAATTACTATCTGCTTCTAATATCCAGCACAAATAGCTTGCTTTCTCTGTAACAACCTGGGCCATTTACCATCTCTGTAAATCTTACAAGCAAAGAGTCAAAGACAAAATTTGTAGCACAGATGTGGTCATTTTTAGATTAAATACCTTTGTTCTTTATTTCTGTTAACACCACAAAGATGCAGCATTGTGTTCCTTAAATTTTTCCTCAAAATTTTCTGTGATGCCTTTTAAAGGGGGTCTTGACAAAGGTGAGGTGCTCTGTATTCTCAGACTGCTTCCTGTCATGCTGATAAATATTATCTCACTGTCTCACTGCAGTCCACTCTGTTGTCTTTGTCATCTTCTCATAAACCATTTGCTAGAGATGCTTTATATTGTTATGTAACTGTCTTTCACAAAGTAGTTTCTGTTCAGCTGGCCTTGTTTCCACAGTTATAAAGCACAAACTAAATTTAGTTACCTTCAAAGTTTTAGGAAAATAATCTAAACAGGTGAGGATGCAGAACTTTTCTAAATAAAACAAGACCAGCTAAAGGCGATCAGTTGTGGAACTAATTATCATTATTTATTATCAGAAGAACAGAACCTCTTTATGACAATAAAGTCTCAAACACAGAACCCAACCAACTGGTTTTGAACACCATATCATTTACACAAAATAATTAGAAGCAAGTCTGACTAGTGTCTCAATCAATGTCAGTATTCAAGCTTGAGGTCTGATAAAACTCAAAAGTGGTCTGCTGGGTTTATATTGTCAAAATGATTATTTAAAGAACTTTAGATATTTTTGTTTATTTTTAACCACTTTTTAAAGGTTCTGCAAATGAAACTACAGATCAAGTTTATTGACAAATGTTTTCATATTACTTTACTAATAGTATCAAAGAAATTAATTACTCCTATCACTTATTTTACATATGCAAAATAGTTGACCTTGGTTGGTCACCAGGTGCTTAGGAAGACACTCTCGCACTCCACCTCAACAAGACAGATTGAGAAAATGAGATGAAGAAGTTTGTTGGTCAAGGACAGGGGGTTTAATCACCAGTTATCATTACAGGCAAAACAGATTTGACTGTAAGAATATTAATTTATCACCAATCAAAAATAGAGTAGGATGGTGAGAAATGAAGAAAAACACCTTTGACCTACCCTCTGTTTCTCCCAGGCTCAACTTCACTCCTTCATTTCCAATTATTCTGACTCCTCCTACCCTGAATAATGCAAGGGATGTGGGGGATCATGGATCACAGCACTTCATCTCTGCCTCTCCTTTCTCATTCTGTTCCTCCTCTCTACAGTGGTGTCCCTCCCACTGGATGCAGTCCTTCAAGTGCTTCTCTGCCGTGTCCTTTGGATGGGCTACAGTTCAAGAGTTGCTCTAGCATGAGTTGCTTCCCTTGGTGTACAGTCTTTTGGAACAGATTGTTCCAGCTTGGCCTTTCCATAAATCACAAATGCTACCAGAAAAACTTCTCTCTCAATGGTTCCTTTCCATGGGCCACAAGTGCTGCTGGCAGCCTGCTGTGATGTGTTTCTCCATGAACTTCAGAGAAATAACTCGCCTTTCACGGTCTTCTCACCAGGCTGCTCTGGTGTCTGAAGCACCTCCTCCCCTTCCTTCTTCACTGACTTTGGTGTCTACATGGTTGCTTCTCTCAATCCTGTCTCACACAGTTGCTGTGTAGCATTTTTTATGCTTTCTTAAATACTTCTTCTCAGGAGTGGTATCAGTACTGCTGATTGATTCAGCTGTGTCCTTTATTGGAGCTGGATAAAAATTTCTGTGTCCAAGATAGGGGCAACTCCTGGTACTTTTTCACAGAGGCCAGACCTGCAGTCCACCCCCACTGCTAAAACCTTGCCACATAAACACAATACAATATTGTAAGGACTTAAAGAGAACAACTGACTGTTTGAAAACACTGTCAAACCTACAGAAGGACTTTACTATATGATAAGACACCACAGGGGAACTTGAGATAAATACAGAACAGAGGAATTTGAAACACAAAAGCACCAATTGTAGGCCTGGCAAGGCAGATTTGGGTAATCTCCTAATTAATGCATCTGGACAAAAGTTACCATGGTTGGAAACTGTAGGAAAGAAAACAACTACTTACACATATGTCATCCCAAGTTACGAGAATGACATCTACACCCCATGGATAGCGAGAACTTGGGCTGCATAAAGGTGATACTCTTGAAGAAAAGACTCCTGGACTCACATCAACGGGAAAACCAGAGTGAAGAAAGATCAGTGGGAAGCCACAGGATCCATGAGGTGGTGACTACCTTCTGCTTGATTCTCTCTCTCTCGCTACACCCCACCTCCCTGCCATCCCCTTTCCTGTTTCTTTCTATCTCTCTACCTCACATTTACTGTTAAATAAAATCCATACTATTGACTATTATATGGTCTTATTTGCACCTCAGTTCAGGCAGAGACACCTCTTGATAATCATGTCATAACAAATGTATAGTCTTTAAAGCCCAAGCTAGGTTATTCTCCTTAAGATTTATGTTCTGTGGGTAGTGTTTTCTGTTGGGTAACTCACAGCAAGAGTTTAAATTGTGTTCACTGAGGTAGCTCTGACAATGGTGGAAAAGACCATTTCACTGGCTGTATGAACAGTTATACTAAGTCTACGTAAGAATGAACTCTTTACTTAGGTGTCTAAAACACCCCATTATCTGCTCTACATTCAGCAATCATTCATGTGCAATACATCTCTTTTTTTTTTTAACAAAGCTTATGATAAACAAATATTGAGAATATTTACATATTCTGCAGGTTTTATTCTAGCCATCTATTTTTTCCCCTAAGCCAGTTTCATACTGAAATCTGAAATGGCTCAAAATTGCAAAAACTTTATTTAATAGGTCATCAAATTTCATTTGTTATGAAAGTCAGTGTCGTGTTTTAACACATAGCCACATTGAAACATTTTAAACTCCAGCTAGCTTATGTATAGCTGATAACTCAGTCAAGGATTTCAACTATTTTTAGTAAGAAGGTAAATTTCTTTTATCTTTTTATTGCAAATTCTGGTTATCATGCTGATGCGTGTGCATGTATTTACACAATAAGATATTCTTCATGTCTTATAATATCTGAAAGCATCTGAAGCACCAAAATGTTTTAATAAGTACAATCCAAGTCACGCATTATTTCTCTTGTAGTGCTAGGTCATCATGCTAGGTGAAATTTAACAGTATAAGTTAATTTTTATCATCTTATAATTTTGCATCATTTATTTATACTCCTTTTTATTTCTGTAATGTAGCAAGCTATCAACTGTTTCTCAAAAGGGAGTAGAGAACTGTGTTCTCTTGAATTAGTTAAAGACAAAAAGAAATACATTAAATCAACTTAAACTCTACAAGTTTGATCATTAATAACCTGCGAAACTAGTTACAGCATCACTTACATGACATTTGGAGCTAAGGGTCTTCCAGAGCTGTATAACCACGATGTAGAAAAATTGTAATACAAGTTGTATTTTACAATTAATCATGCTTTTGAAAACCTGAAAGAGTTTTAGTAAATGTTTTTATCCTGTGAGAAATAGATGACAGGGTGAGTTATTTATGGTTTTAGTTTTTTATACAAATATGTGTAGTTTTATATGTATGCACATGTGCATTTCTTTCTTCGTATTAAAAGAAACAGAATAAGACTCTTTTTTGCAAATTATCTAAACATTCATAATTAACATTACACTGTTTGTAGATAACTCCATCACAGCCAGAGCTCTGAGTTGCCTATTCCCTAAGGAATACTTTTTATTTACCTAATTATTCATTTGTTTGAAGGAAGTAGAGAGGGAAGGGATGTTTGTTTACATTTTTTGGTTTTTTGAATACTGGAAGCACACAAAGATACAACCAGGGTGTGTTGTCACTAAGGTAACAAATGAGACTCCATATTGTTTCCAGGTTTCCTTTTTCTGCCATTAGTTCTGTAACTGATTGCAGTCCTCCTTCAATGTACCAAATTTGGTACCTCTGCAGTACACAGAAAAGTATAATGAAGAACTACCATCATCCAGAGCTTAGTGAGGTATAAGGACCGCAGTGCAGTGCAGACCTGAGTACAGTGGAGAGATGGCAAAGCCGAGGAGCATGTTCAAAGATATGTGAGAAGTTGAACAGCTCTTTACTACTGCTGCTACATGTCTGAGGCCAGGACATGACTCTGATCCAAAAATATCAGTAAAATAAATGATAGAACTTTAGGGGACCAGTAATTTGATTTTATACTTAAAGATATTGGAAATGTTATAATTTTTCAATGCAATATTTTCTTTAGGTGCTGACTTTCCTAAAATTGCCAGAGAAACAGATTTTAGAATTAACATCCATAAGAACCACTGGATTTAAGTTGATCTGCCCTTGAAATATTTTCAAAAAGTAGTTTGGAAAATTACTTTTCAGGCTTATGTTTTTGAAATTCAAGTTGAGTGTCTTTAATGAAGCTTGGTTGGTCTACCTTTCTCATGGTAGCCTTGTGAGGAAGAGATATTCTCAAAATTGGTTTTGCTTTTGTGATCCTGTGACAGAGATTTTAGCTCTCTTTTCAGTGTACCAGTGTAACATACAGAATGTATTCATGTCATTTAAAAGAGATCAACAGTCTCTCTGCATTGAGATTTCTTAAAGTATCCTCCAGCTGAAGTGTTCCATACGTGGAATACATATATACATCATATGCAAGCATTAACAAGTAGGCACTGTGGATCACATGGAGTTTACAACTCCAGGATAAAATCTATGCATTTTTAATAATTTAATTTAGATTAATTCAAAGGAAAACAAATATAACACCCAGAAAATTTGGCTTTAGACGTGCGGTGGATTGTGGTGGTGAGTCCTGTCCCCCAGGCCACACTATGATCTAAGAAGACACTCAATAATTACTTGACTTTATTAATTCCATCTATTCTAGGGGTTTATATAATATCTGAAATCAAAATATTTTTCTTTTCTTTTAAAGATAAATTTGCTATGACATGTTAATTCTGCCTTTTCTCCGAAATGTCACTCAGGCACATCATTTATGTTCTAATAGTTTGAAGTTTGAACTGGTCACTAATTTTTGAAGAATAATTCTCCATGAAAAAAATAATATATAGAAAATTTAAACCAGTAATTTTAAAAAGTTTTTTTCTATACTTAAATGTGCAATTAAGAACTGATTGAACAGAATTGACTCAGGGGAATTAATTTAATTTATTACCAATAAAATCAGAGTAGGATAATGTGAACTAAATCTAAAAACACCTTCCCATTATCCCTCTACTGATTGTCTCTACCTCTTCCCCCCATCAACTCAGGTGGACAGGGAGTAGAGGTTGTCTTTGCTGTTCCTTCCTCCTCACTCTCTTTCCTTACTCCAGTGTGAGGTCACATCCACAAGAGACGTCTTCTGGGAACCTTGCCAAATGGGTCCTTCTCACAGGCTGTAGTTCTTCATGAACTGCTTCAGCACAGGTCCCTCACAGGGTCACAGATGCTGCGAGCAAACCTGCTCTGGTGTGGGCTTCCAATGGGGATCACAGACTCCTTCAGGCATATCTGCCTGTTCCAGTATAGGGCCCTCCAGGGGCTGCAGGTGAATATCTGTTCACTGTGGACCTTCACGGGCTACAGAGGCACAGCCTTCCTTACTGTGGTCTTCACCACAGGCTACAGAGGAATCTGTGTTCTAGCACTTGGAGTGCCTCCTTCTTGTTCTTTCTTCACTGACTTTCATTCACTGACTTTCTTTCTCTCATGTGGTCTTGCTCCTCTATTTGGCTTTGCAAATAGGTGTTTTGTTTTGCTTACTTCTTGCAAATGTTACCCCAGAGGCATTACTGACATCACCGATGGGCTTGACCTTGAACAGTGTCATGTTGGTCTTGGAGCCAGCTGGCATTGCTTCTGTCGGACATGGGGGAAACTTTCAGCAGCTTCTCATCAAAGCCACCCTTGTAGCCTCCCCGCTACAAAACCCTTACCATTCAAACACAGTAGAATCCATTGTGTATTTTATTTGCAATTACATATAATGTACTGAAAAATAACTTTTGAGGGGCATATGACTTAAAATTCTGAAACAACACAAAGCTAGGCACTGGAACATGAGAGTTATAAAATTAGTATGAATAAAAGCCAAGATTTGTATTTAACTCTCTTTAACTCTGAAATTGAGATGCTTCCTTTTCTATACATATTTTTTGCTATGAGTAAGTTAAAATTAAACAGGAAAAACATGAGCATTATTTCCTGTCTTCCTACCCAGCAACAGATACAAAAAATTGCTTGTATTAAAATCAGCCTTCCTTACTTCTATGCTTTTGCTGCAAGAGAAGGCTAAAATAACTGAACAGTGATTCTTTTGATATGTCCTAGATCAATGTTCTGATTACAAGGGTTGGCTTACTTTGCAGTTCTGATTTTTGATTCAGAAGAAGGAATCAAAATATTTTACTTTGAAAATTTTATTTAAGCATGAATTTGAACTATTATCAATAAACCTTTGTCATTCTGTTAGCATTTCTTTTGCCATTTTTTACATCTTCCCTTTTGCCACTAGCATTTTGATTTGTGTGGGGTTTTGTTTTTGTTTTTGTTTGTATGTTTGTTTGTTTGTTTCTAAATAAGATCCATAATGATCCATTATGAACATTTGTATCATAAACTCTGGATCAATACAGAGATTGCAATATGCTTTTGCTAGAAAAAGATAACTCTCATTCATTGGCTTATCCACTAGCAAAATCTAGAGTCTGCAGAAGTCCATTCTTTGTTCAGATGCAGTGGCTCTGAAGATTGTGGCCTCAGCCAATGCTTATCTGTTCCTAGAATTACTGTTTAGTGCAGCTAAAATCACTTTAAAATCATAGAAAAATTTCCGTGGTGTGGCAAGATGCATTCAGTTAGAGGGCACCCAATGACAAGTTTTCATCGTACACATTCCTACTGGAATCAGTATATCTTTGCAGATGCAATAAGAACAATGTGTCCAAAACCTTTTTACATAGGACGATTCAATGTACAGCTGAAACAGGAAAAACATATGTCTTCCACAGTTTAAAAACCAAATTATCCAGAATTTATATGCATATTTTTATAATTGTATTATTTTTGTCTGTATATAATTCTAGCAAACAATTTTGGAGAAAGTAACATATTCCCAGTTCCTGATAATTTCCACATTATTTTGCTAGTATTGTAAATGCCCCTTTCTTACTCTGAGTTGAATCACTTTGAGCTCTTATTTATGCATTGTGTGACAGGAAAGATGTAAACATGAAATAAACTTCAATATAAACATTTCTGGCAAGGTGGTCACTTCTTATCCAGTAAAGCAATTAATTGTTTTTACACCTTGATATTGTTGAAAATTTTAAATGCATACATGGAGAGGCACACATTATGCTACTGGTTATAATTGCAGCCTGCGTAATTAAATATTAAAGTATTTCCTTGCTTATACTTACGTTGTACTGCTACACTTTTGAAAACATCAAATATTCATTGCAGAATGTAACTCTCACTTTACTGAGACTTGTTAGGCATTGTGTCAGTTAGGAATGAATTAAAATCTCCCTCCTCAGACTCTCAGTGAATACTCATTTTCAGCTGAACACTATAAACTCTTCTGGGTAATGAAACTATTTATTTAGACAACATGAAAGAATAAATGGAATTTAGAAAGTAAATAAAATGAAGCTGTAGAATCAGACCTAGTGTTGGCTACTATCTAGCTTTATTACTGAAGATAACATGTATATCATTGCACCACTTCTTTTAATCTTCTTGTATCCATCTTCAGGAAATAAGATAATTGTTTTTCCTTTTTTATTTTTCTTTTTTCTTTTCTGTTTTGATGCCATTAGTGCCATTTGCAAGGATTCAGTATTTTGTGGGCTTCATATAGAATAAAATCATAACATCAGAGGGTTGCGTTAAAGAAAAAAAAACAGGAAATTTTAAGAAAGAAATCATGAACCACTCAGCCTTCCTTCCCGGAACAACTTTCATAATGTTGCTATGGTTGACATCCATTTACTGTGCAAAGTCTCAGAATTCAGTGTATTTTGTGTAAGTAATAGATAATAATGAACACAAATTATTGTGACATCTTAATGTGTGGAAAATTCATATTTTAAAAGAAGAGTACTGTGTTGTGATGGTGAGAAGCTATTTCCAAATATAAAATTAAATATAGAGAAAAATTAAGTTTCTCCTCCTCACAATTTATATGTCATAATGAGCATATTCCATACTTCTTCCACTAAATATATGATTAGCAAGAAATCAGAAGGCTTCCACAGTTTGCAAATTTATCAAGAGAGTGATGATTTAGTATTCTTTTAAATAAGAACCGTCAAGGTCCATGTAACAGATATATGTGTTACAAAAGAATTTGTAACTAATATTGATCTGGAAGTAGTTGTATACAATGCCTAGCTCCTATATAAATTTTGTACCTCTTTAACTGCACATCATTTCCCTTTAAATTTTTAGTAATGAAACTTCCACTGACCGTTTACAGCACGTTCATATTTTACAAAAGTATCATAATAAAGAAAAGTCTCCATAAACTCAGATATTTTTCTCCTAGGATGTGTAATATAAAATGATAATGAGAACTTTTTCTTTTCTCATAAAATAATAGTATTAAAGCCATAATGGACTCAAAATGTGTGGTGTACAGCAGATAAAGGATTTTTCTCTTTTTGAGTAGGAGTCATCTCCCTACTCTGTCTTAACCACTAATCAGCCTTTGTTTCAGTTTCTTCTGTCTACTGGAATGTCTATAAAATAGTTAAGCATGAATAAACATTGAACTTAATACTAACATGTTAGAGTTTGCATTTTCACTACAATTATAATTGCTTCTAAAATCTATAAAAACTAGAGAATCAGAAGTCAACAACCCTCTGAGGCATCAGTATATTTGGGGTTACACTGTACTGACAAAGTCAGCATACTTCTAGTGTTCTTTGTCTTGATCTTTCCATATAGGAGAATATGCACCTATCCCTCTGCCTCTTTATCTACTTATTAACTTATCTGAAGGACATTTTTATATATAATACATGGGAAGAAAGTTATACATAGCTCTACCAACCTCTCTCAGTTTTAGAGGATAATAATAAGTCAATGTTCCCCATGTTTCTCTGATTTTAAAATACTTGAGATGACAGAACTGGAAATACAATTTTGTTAGACAAAAAAACCCCAAACCCAACAAAACCATAATCAATATTCCTCAGTCTCTAACCAAATGTTTTCCACAATTTGTCTTTGTCCTGTACACATAAACACACAAAAGTAACACACAGGAGTATGGTACTTTGATAAGTTTTCTAAAGGAAAGCACATTTTGGTTTCTTTATGCCATGATGAGAGAAATGCAGTAATTAGTTACCTTGCAGAAAAAAAATTATGAGACCATCATGTAGAACAATCACACATAATATCTAAAGCTGTATGTGATGTAGCCAAGCAGTTTCTAAACCCCCAAAAGATTGTGAACATTATGCTGTTAATAAAGTTTACCACACTGCATTGTGGTGACTTCTAAATACTCTGAAACAATCTAAAAGCCTTAGACATGCCAGATATACCTGTGCTTCTTTGCCCCTCCATTACTGTACCACTTGTCTTAACATCTCTTCTCACTGGGACAAAGCTTATGTTCTTAGATGTATTGCTTTGTTAGTCTGAAGTGTTCATATGAGGATCATTAATAGTTTTAAATGGCTACACTATTCCAACTCTTTAGGGTCCCCAAAGACAACAGCAGTTTGTAGTGTATCCACCTTAAATGAGAGAGATTTATTGCTGCTTTTTCAGTTCTGATGAATGCTGTACATCTATTCCAATGTGTGTTTTTCCTCTTGCAGCAACATTTGACTTTTGTTCTGTTCACATTATCTGTAATATTTATTGTTATTTACTTAATATCTTAAAATCTTGTACTCATCCTGTTGGTAATTCAGCATTAGTACTCAATCATAGTTAAGCACGTAAAGCATTTTTTTCATTACGCTGACCAAGTCAATATATCCTTTATGTAATTCATTCATCACCGAACTGAAATTCTTAAACCTCTCATGCATGTATTCATTTACACGGTAAAACATCATCAAAAATCACTTACTTAGTTCAACAAGGTTTGTAGCAGTGAGAATGAATCAACTGCACAGAATAAGCAACTTGATGTTCAGTATTGGATTTTCAGTGAAGAAAGTTACACCAAACCAGCAAGTGAGAGCTGATGAATTTTCCATCCAAAAACACTTGCTGCGTATACTCTTTGCATGTAACACATTTGTCACCCAAAGGACTGCCATGTGTCATTATGCATG
>JAOXXN010000395.1:136581213-136594010 GCA_026770055.1 Myrmophylax atrothorax
ACAAATGCATGTACACGCTTATGTATGCAGTAGTTTAAATTGTACATTCTTTTTTTTTATCTATATCCTAAAATAAATCCATTTCTGAAAGCAGGAATTAAATTCATTACGTATTTTTTACTTAATACTTAAATTTGTCTGAAACTCTGTTTCTACAAGGAATTTCTGTATCTAAAATGTAAAGCTGGGGGGTTTTTAGGTTTTTGATATATTCTACTTCTACACTTTTTATATAGTATGACTATAAAAATTTATCAAATTTGCAATCAGTTGTTGAATACAAACCAAAGTCTCACTGAAGTGATTTTGCCTTTTAAAACTTCTGTTCTTCTCCTAGTGCTCCTTCTGTGTGAGAGGTTTTTTCCCTTTCCATGACCAGACTTGTGTAAATAAAGTTGCAAGGGCCATGCCATCAGAGCATAACAAGGAATAATACTTTAATGATACATGTGGATTACGTTAGATCATAGATTCTGTGTTAGATGCGATGCTCAAACATAGAAAAACAATGCTCCAGACCTAAACCATTCTTAGGACATGCCGCCAAAGAGTATTATTTTGATAGTCCCAGGGTTGTTATCTGTTATTAAAATTACTGTCTTAAGAAAACTCAAAATTTGACAAAATATTAGGCTTGTTGACTTTCTTGTTATGATATGCACTGTCTGCACCTCTAGACAATATGTCTGCAATCTCTACAACTCATTGAGTAGGTTTACGTTTTGGCTTACAGTAAAAGTTCTTGTGTAAAATCCAACCTGAAAAAAAGTTATACACAATATAATTTTTATTTTATTTTAAGCATAGAAAACAGGAGAAAGAAAAAAATCAGATTTAAAATAGAAAAAAAAACACTTAAACTTTCCTAGTAAATATGAACCAAACCAGTTTGCTCTTCTTATGTATCTATGTGGTCAAATCACCTTGTACATGAAACAAACAAAAAGTAAATGAAAATTAATCATAACAAAATGATACATATTTTTAAAATTAAGGTATTTTGCTTATTCTTCTTTAATATATTAATTGTGACATCAACCTACAGCCACTATCTTTTCCAGAAGAAGCTACCACTTAGAGATGAGGGAAGAGTTTCATGCCAACTAACTTCAGAAGACAAGAAGTACAGCCAGGGAATGAGAACAGACATACTGTATCACCATCTGGAGTTGCCAATTTCTCTTTGCTGACTACAGAGGGAGCTGAAAGAGAGGAAACTTTTAAATTATGCACCTCACTTGGGAACTAAAATTAAATGTGGTGAATTCCCTGCCCAGAATCATTAGGTTTCATATTACTCCATCATGTTTGAGAATGATGCACTTGCCATTCAAGAACATATATGATGACACTCCATAAAAAAAGCAATTATGACTAGGCCAGTGTGCTAAATGTACTAATATAATACATGAAACACAGTGTTACAAATACGATCATATTTTGTAGTACAGTTCTTTAAGGCAATTATCTTTTATATGCTTAGTTTTTACAGAAATGACTGAAGTTAAACGTGAAACAACTGCCTCTTTTAAGCCAGCTTGAAGCATAACAGAGCAGTAAGTATATCCAATCTTCTTAGTCTAAGAGTAAACATTTTGAAGTACCAGATGATTGGTGATTTGTTTATTTTTTGTTAGATTTTCTTTATTCTTTTTTTTCTTGTGAGGGAAGTGGGGGTGGTGCAAGGCATCAGAATTAAGGTTTCAAAGACTTTGTACTATTGGAAGTAATTTTCATCTCAATAAAATTTTAACTAAATGTGTGTTTGTACAGCCTGTGTGGTCTGCCTAAATATGTAGCAATACATTGAATTGAGTCCTTGAATCTACAATTTCTTACTTCAAAAAATTTTATGTTTAGACTATATATTGCAAAAGCAGAAGTTCTTACAGATGTGCTTTTTACCTTCTTGAAACTGATGCAAAGTCAGGCAAGCTTATAAATACATTTTTCCTGTTGAAGTCAGCATTAAAGTTAAGCATATCTCAGTTTCTCTGCAGGGATGAGGCTTTGGGAATTATCTTGAAACATCCTTTGTACTAGTGGTACATTGCATTGACGTGGGGTGCCACCGACCTCTATGAGACTCAGTGAGATGCAGTATTTCAGCTGCACTGAACTCGTTACAGAGCTGTGGGGTAGAAACTCCTGTTGCTTTCCAAAAAACTCACACTGCCTTCAGTGGGACCAGAACATTTTTCTCAAAGTACAGGCTCTTCAGAGGAAAATGAAGAAGAAAGTGAAGCCTCTAAAACTTAACCTAGCGTTATGCTTGACTAACAAAAATATTTCTAAACAATTCTATATTTTAAACAATCTACATTGAAACTTATAGCCTTTTATTCTAATTTTATTTGGTATGGTATTTCAGCATATTTTTAAATGGAGAATAATGTCATATGCTCAATATTACCAGGGGTTTTGTCTTTTTATTTAGTTTGCAATAAAAGTATGATCATAGTTTCTGATTTTCTTTTGTGCTTCCACTACTTTTTAAAATCTGAATTACAAGTAACTTGCTTGAGCATAAAAGGCATTTTTAATATTAATGTGATTCAATAATAATTTATTTTAAAGGTTAAACGTTACTGCTCACTGAGTTTTTGGTAGGCTTCATGTAGTGGAACAAAATCTCACAGCATAAATTTAAAGAAAGACAAACTCTTATTTTGATGTGTACACCATTTTTCAATTTAATGGCATTACATTTAAGAAAACAGCAACACAAACCTTAAGGTGAGAGATACATTATAATGAAAATTAGACAAAGATTGTTATTGGTCACTTGGTTTTCCTTAGTAGCAACTAAGTTCTATTTTTGTTAACTTTGAAGAATTTTCTTGTATAAAATAATATTTTAGCTGTCATAGTAAGAATTTTCTCACTGAAGGAACATAGTTTTTCTAACTCTGTTCATGCAAACATGCAGTAGATCCTCTTAGCTGCAAACAGCTAGTTTATGTTTATGTTGCTGCCTTAATGATCTTCCTTTTATTTTCTTAGTGAGCAGGAATTTTGGAACACACTGCCATAGTGGTAAAATATAAATGAGAATCTATTACTAAAGTGGTCTTAATCAATGTCACATTGTCCAATGAATTGTAATATTCAGTTATTAAAATTTACATTTTTTCATTTACTTGAAGGTAATATATACACAAAAAACCCCATCTCAAGTCAGAAGAAATGTGTGTAGTGACAGTTCTTACCTGCTAGTGTTGTATGTTCCTATAAAGATATCTGGTCCATAAAGACCTTTACGTCTTGGTCTTTGCAGTGTTTTAATTTGACTCCTATGACTTGTGAGCAGAATGTCCATTTTCAGTTCTATGTAATATGTCTTATCTTTTTCACAGGACTATATGGATAAATAATCATCATCATGGCCTGGCGTCATGAATAAAGATTTGGGAAGGGCTCTACCCACGGGGGTGTGTCCTTTGAGCCTGCACAGAGAATTTTTTAAGTGAGGCACAGCATGCACCAAACTGGCCCCACCCTTTAACTCCTAAGTTAAAGACCATCTGCCATGGCCAAGGGTGCTTGGACAGTGACAGTGAAGTCCTCAGGACCAGAAGCTACAGCCCCAGGTATTCCCAGGAGGTCTCCCATCCAAGTGCTAAACAGGCCTGATCCTGCTTATCTTCTGAGATCTGATGGGATCGGGTGTCACGGTGGCATTTAACTGCCTATGGATAAATAATAGAAAATAGTGAAAGTAATTAGTCAGACAGTTGGATTAGATCTTCCAACTTAAATTCCCTTCCAAAGAAATGGTCTATTATATTCCATTCTATTCTATCCTGTATTTTTGTCTCCAGTTCAAATATGATACGGGAAACTTCTGTGGTGAGCTGATAAGGCTTCTCAAAAGATGCAAACTGCTCCCGATTCTCAATTAGGTCACACATCCTACTCCTATCACTTAAATTGCATCAATCAAAAACAACGTGGGTGAGCCAGACAAATTGGGAGCTGAACTCGATGACACTCTGAGGTCCCTTCCAACTCTGGATATTCTCTGGTACTAAGTTTCTTAACACAAAACTGGTTTTAATTTATTACTTTCTTAAAAGCCCAGACTAATTCTCCAGATGGCATGCCCTTTAGATAATCACAGGGGCAGCAATAAAAATTAGCAAGCAGCATTAGGTGGAAGACAGCAAATTGCCCCTTTCAGCAGCAGATCACACTGGAATAAATTTCATATAATATTGAACTGCTCTCAAAAATGTTTTTCAATCTAAAATTGAATTCTTCACTCACTCTTGGATTCTAACATTGTACTTGCAATATTATTTTACACCTGATTAAACTTATTGGTCCCAACAACCATCAGGATACATGTAGAACTGCTGTCCTTTTCCAACTTTTGTGATTAGCTTCCTCATTTCATTTGTGTCCTGGTTCCTTTCCTCTCAGAAGAGAGTGGCCCTTTCCTCTCAGGAGAAATGGTGGAGGGTCTGTCCACCATTGTTTTTCATTGCCCTGGGATGGTGAGCATTCTGCACGTAAATCATGCTCTTTTTGTACTCTTTTGTTATCACTATTCTTGCAGCTACTGTTTTCTTATCTTATTGCTGTTTCCAGTAAGTTGTTCTTATGTCAGCCCATGATCTTTGCCTTTGATGCTTCCAGCTGAAGGGGGAAGGACAGGAAATGCCTGTAAGACTCTGGGTCAAGCCACATGCTCATCCAGGCATTTTACATTTAATATATATATATTTAAGACTCCAAGAGTTTGCCCACAAAAATTTTGCAGAAACTTTGGTTCTTAATACCTTGAAATAGTCTAAAGAGAGAAGTGTTCCACACATTTTCCCACATTTTTAACATGGCAAAAAATAAGGATTTTGGCAAAGGTTTAAAAGGGGTAATATGCAACCAAGATAAAATATTCCACAAAGCACTAACCCAGGAACTCACACAATTTAATAGAATCAAACCGGCTTTGAGTTATCCAAAATATTAAGTAGGAAAACATATTACAAAAGAAGAGTAAAGAAAGAAATTAAAAGAGTAAAGAAATAAAGAGATTAACAGAAGGAAGAGGAGTAAAGATAGAGAGAGAAAAGAGATTAAGAAAAGATATTAAAAGAATAACTATCACTGAAGAATCCTATGGAAGTCCAGCTCCACATGGTGATGGCAAGTCCTGAAAGAATAGGCAAGATGGAGCCCATGTGATCCTGTATTTATGTTTTTTGGCCACCATGGCCACTCCTCCCAGGCAAGACATTCAGCTCAGTAACCACTCAGTGCATTCAGGCTGGAGTGAGGGGTGGTGAAGCTAATCAGAGCCTGGGTTAGAAGTTCCAGGGAACATGGGGTGGGCAGGCTACAGGGTTTCCCATTTGACTAACTATTGTTCTATGTGGGCTCCCTGAGCCCTTCCATGTGAGTTCCGAGACTGCCATAAGGCTGCAGGCCTGACCCTCCCCTGAAAATGTACATACATGAGTTGGTTCTGACCCAATAGTTAAAATATTAACAATTCAGTGTCTCAGAGTGCCAGCGTGGCTTTTTGGGGAGTATTAAATTGGGGAATACCATTCCTAAACTATGACAATTTGTCAAACTTAAAATTCAGTATTATTACTTCAGTCTTAGCAGTCTGAGGATATACACAAAACTGACATAAGAAAAAACCCAAAAGTTTAGGTGTAGAGTATTTCTTCAGATGTGAAACAGTAACAAAGCAGACTCTTTAGCACAGCTGTTCAACAAAGTAAGTAAAAAATTTTGTTAGCAATAGGTATTGAAACAAGAAGTCAGTGAAAATTTAGTGACTTCCCACTAAAATATTGCATGTTTTAAAGTCAGAAAAGGTATAAATTTAAAAAAGCAATAAATCTTCAAGGTCATTATTCATAAATACCTTATCAATGTTGTTTACAATTTTACACTTAAATGAATGAGTGTTATCTAAAACAAGAAGCATAAACAAGAAGGAAAACCAAAACCCAGACTGCATATAGAACTTATTGCTGCCGTTCATACATGTCTCTATCTCATTATAAAGTTAAAATATTGAAAAATCTATAACACAGAAGAAGGGGAATGTAAAATGGAATTTCAAATTTAGAAACTGTTACTAAATGTTCTTAAATTACTGGTTGAAACTGTCTTTCACTAGCTTCCAAACTGATGGCTGTGTCCCGTGTCAAAATAATCCTCTGGAAACCTCTTTACTTTTTCATTTCATGGAACAAAGACATGCATTCCAATATTAAGATTAGGATTCAATCTTACTCTGCATCTGACAGAACAGAATCTCATTTTAATTGGACACATCCTGACTGGCAGATGCAGGATTGATGAGGATAAAAACACAAAGCAGGTGATCAGGATTATGAAAAATAAGTATACTTGAAATGTATATTTCAAGGTTTTCATCCATCATCTGTCTCTTTTATTTTGTTTCATTCTGTATCATTCATGCAACTCCAACATCATGGAATCAGGCATTGGCCTCCAGAGACCTTCCTGACAAAGAAAACATTTTACAAGGGGAACCAAATGCCTTTGAGTCCCTCTAACTCATGTCAGCCTACACAGATTACCTGTATATTTCACCACTGCTTTAATCCTTAGAGCATTTGGGGAAATGATTCCTTAACTCCAGCTTCTGACCTATTCATGTCAGTTTTTTTCTTGCACAAATCCAACTGGATAAGGCATTCTGTTTTCTCCTTAGCACAAACATGAAATCTACCTATCACCTAAAGAAAGAGTCAATCATTCCTCTAGAATCTATAAGAGCACTGGCTTTTTGTGTTAATGTCTAATTTTGACAAATATTAATAATTATAGCTTGGTTTATTTACATTTTTGGTGTGGTTTTTTTTTTCTTTTTATGAGGGGTGGTTGGGGGGGTTGGGGATTTTTTGCACTAGTTTTTCTTTGTTGTTTTTTTGGGGGGAGGGGTTGGTTGGTTTTTTGTTTGTTTGTTGGTTTGGGGTTTTTTCCACTGAAAGGCAAAGAAGTTCTTTTTCTTTCCTGACAGGAAGCCTTGATTTCTCCTATGATACAAGGATGTTTCATGTGAAATACATAACAGACCCTTCACATAGACTTTGAGATCTATATAAGCCTATGTAGGGTCACTCAGTGATGCTCAGAAACAAATTCTGAAGATCTACTGACCTCCCTGAAACATTTGTTGTTGTGCTATTTTCTAAATTCTAGAAGTCATGAAGACATGTACAGCATATTAATGTACCTTCCTATAGACACAATAGTCACTCTTCAGTGGAGTAAAAAAGCATAGAAGATAATGTGCCCTCAGGAGATGTCACATATAGGCAAGCTACTCCCTGGAGAGTCACATTGTTCTGCCTCTGTCTCCCAGATTTCAGAAAGGTTCTCAGTTTTTCTCTTACAGTTATTGTATTGAGCACTAATTCTGGACACTGCCTAGCTGCCTTCTAAATAATCATCTCTTGTCTCCTGAAGATGCACTGCATTGTGCCCCCATAGCTGCCTGTTTGTTTGTTACGCAGACCTATCTGTTAATCAGATAATAAGTGCAAGGCTGCAGCACACACACATTAATAGAATTCTAAATAAAAAGAAATTCTTACACTCTTTTCTTCTGTGTTCTAAAACACATTTCCTGAAAATTTTGTTGTATTTCTCAGCTGTCCTACACACTCCTATAAGAACTCTAGAAACAAGCCTTCTCATTTATGAATTGTGAGGCCTGTGGCATGAGCAAGAGTGGAAATATGATTTCAATATAAAGGAGTAATGTAACTGGAGAATGCATCATTTTCTGCAGCAGGAACAATCCCACAGTGCATAGGACAAGGCAGCAGTTCAAAAAGCCTAACAAATGTATGATTGAACACATGCTTTGAGATAAATTTCCCTCATGTAGAAATAATAATTTGAGAAATAGCATGCTTTGGCAGTTATCTCAGATGCAATTGCATCAGAGCAGTTACACTGCAGCTTTTGCTTCAATGCATCTCAGTTTTAGATAAACCAATTTGTGTAGACATGCCCCAAGAGGTAACCATATGGTAAGTTTTTGAGGCTACATGAACTACATAGTGGAAGTCTCAAAAATTCAAGCCATTCTTCAAGTGACAGCTGTGTCTTTATTTTTAATAGTCATCATTACCTGCATCATCAAATGCTCCAGGCTTCAGGTGCTCCTTCTAGGATCTATGCTGGTTTTGACTTTATTTGTACATGTAGAGATGAGTGTGGAGGAAGCTGAAGGAAAAATGAGTATTTAATTTAGATTAAGGAAGTTAAATACCTATTATTTTCTTTTTATTAATGTTACTGGCTTTGAAATAATGATCTGTGTTAAACACAGCTGTTTTTTATTTTTTCATATCCATTATATGGACTTTAAACCCTGGTGTCTGAAGGATAATAGTGTTTCTTAGTGAGAAATTGCTAATTTAGAAATGTTTGTTGGTGGTTGTTTCTCAACACCCAATATTATGCTTAAAGAAAGGTATAAGAACATTATGCTGAACTTTAAGCAGCAAAGATATGCCTTCATATCCCTTTTATTGAAGTAAAAAATGTAATTAAAAAAAAGTCTGACCTTTGAATCAACCACATCCAGTGTGTACAGTAGTTCTGGAAGAGATTCTACTCATACAATTTTAAATAGAGCATTCAATTCCTTCAGTGGCAGAATCTCTTTTCAAACTCCTAGTAGGTTCCTATGTCTTTGTGACATATAAACGCAAAAAAGATACAATATGAAATAGAGGGCTCTCATGCGTTGACCTTGATAAGAGTTACAGTGTTCCCTAAAGGTTCAGGAATTGTAGTTCTTACAGTTTATTTTTGAATAAAGTAAGTTGCAGAATTTAAAAGGCAATTTTTAGACATGAAAGCAGTCTGAACCAAACAGGTAGATGTAGTCACAAAATTATAACAGGAACACTTAAAATAAGCTTATGGGAAGATTGAAGAAGAAATTGAGGAGTTCTCTCACCCTAAGACTAATTATTTCTTTTTGTGGTTTCTTTTTTCTTGTGTGTTTTTACTTTCCTTTTTCCCCACACACTGTTTATTAGTCATGCTTAGTAACGATATGTGTGGATCTGACCTGATTGCTCTTTCCATCTCTATTGGATTGCTGTTCTGAGATAAAAAAGGAAATTGTTAATCCCCAGCTCAGATTGCCACTTGGTCTTTGCCCTCTTCTGTAGAACAGATTTTGTACATATCCTAAAATTACCTTGGAGTTTTTGTTGATAGATTCCATTCTGGGTGTTCAGGGGACAGCTCATAAAGTTTCTGCTTTCTTCCTATATTGTAGTGTGGTTTCTGGTGCTTTACTATGTCTTTCAGTTTTCTCCAAGGTATTTGGAATATTTTTGGTGCACCAAGAAATGTGGCAGGGTCTATCTTATGTTGTATTCTGGAGAACATTCTCAGTAAAATTCTTGCTACTGTAATGCAATAATAGAACTTGTATGTGTACTTCATTATTCAAGAGACTCTTTGGAACCCTTTCTTCCCAAATTCCTAGTTCCTGACTGTGAAACAGCGCAGGATCCAGGACCTAAAGAGTTAGCCCTTCGACAAGGAAGTATAGCTAGTATAGTTCAGTTAGAGAGACATTTAACATTTAGACAGGCCAGAGGCTCGAGGAATTGTCCAAAAGATAGGGAGGCTTGCTTAAGAACAAAGTAGAATGTGCACACCTAGGCAACCTAGACATGTAACAGAACAAGCTGACCTGGAGGAGGGAAATAACAAGTTCCAAGTCCAGCTTTTGGCAAAATCAACCCCGAGAGCCAGCCAAAACTAGCAAAAGTTGAAAAGTTCACTGAGGAAGAGGAGCTAAATATGACCACCACCAGATGAAGTAACAGGATCTCCCACCATAATATTCCTCAAACGGGCAACTCCACCCATGACTCAGCCTAGACTCCACCTAGACTCCGCCTGCTATGAATATTATAATTCTGTGTTGCAATCATATGAATATGTATGTAGAGATGTTGTAATCACTCACTGAAAATGTATAAATACTGTAGCTTTGCACTGTTGATTTTGGAGCTCTACTGTCTGACGCTAGTCGGAGAGTTCCCCAACATTGAACCAATAAATACCTTGCTGTTTATTGACCAAAACTATGTCTCTAAACAGTTTTATTCTGCCTCTTTGGGCATCAGTAATAAAAGTCCACATTCTAATGGTTCACTATTCTGATTATCTGTCTGTCTAGGGCAACAACACACATATAAAACTTACAAAATTACTGATGTTTTTAAAGTTATGTGCTTAAAAATATATCAAATATATTAGTGTTTCTCTAAATGCTTCATTATGTTAATTCTGTGGGTAATGAAATTACGTTTTAAAAATACAAAATACTTCACCAAACAAAATTTTTACTTTCTCAGTGAGCACTAAGTTAAAGGTCAAAATTGATTGATACATATAAAGGCCTGGTTTTTATGTCAATCATTTTTCTAATAGAAGTGCTCATTACGATGGCAATAATGGTTTATGTGCAAGCCTGTGTGTGCCCACATGTGCAAATACATTCATTGCAAACTTTTCTATTTTATTTTTGTTCTTCCACAGCTGTTCCTATATATATTTCCGCTACAGTAATGAAAGAGAAGTCTCTGCCAAGCCAGCCTGGATTTGCAACTGTAAATTAGGCCCCTAAGGATTCACAGAATCACCACTTTAATTTTGAGATTTTCTATGGAAATTCTAGATCATGTCCCAGCACTTTATGGACACACTCAGTGATCAACTAGAGATAGCCATTCCACGAAATATAAAATCACTTCATCTTCTTTGACTTTCAAAGTATTTAAAACTACAATTCAGATAGAAGTTACGAAAAAAATATTTGTTGCTATATTTGGGATCATGCTGGCCAGCCACCTGCTAACCAATCTATCCCTCTTTAATTTAAATATTTTCTTCTCCAATAAGTATGTTAAGCCTGAGGGCCTAGCTGTATTTGCCTTTGCTGGGTTATAACTTTGCTATATGTTGCACTCAGCTGCAGAAAGAGAAACTGTTCTAGAGTGTACTCTATCTGCCTTTGTGGTAACCAGCTGACTATGTAAGAGCCATCTAGGGATTAGCAACTACTCATACTTATTTTATAATAATATTTTGTTTACACTATTTTCTTTGTTAAATGTGAACATATTAAAAACAGAACGTTAACAGAGGTTTTTCTCTTTTTCATGTGAAACATTAAATATTCCTTTTGGAGAATCAAAGGTTAACTTAACCAGCCTTAAAAGTGTAACACTTTTCTAAGGCCAAAGGGTTTAGCATATCCTCTTGGTATATCCTTCAAATTAAAACTATAGCATCAATTCTATCAACATAAAACACTTAATAGCTTCCTATGAGATGTGCAATTATCTAATCACAAATGCCTGGTGTGAAAAAAAGCTTGTAAGCTATCATAATGTTATGGTACTGCCTTTTTTTTTGTGTGTGTGTGTGTGTGTTTGTGTGTCACATACACTTAGCTCTTTTATCTTGGATGGATAACTGTTTGTTTCTGGGATAATTGACCTTCTTTATTCTCCCCAATCTTAGGTGAGTAGCTCATTTGTAGAAATACTTCTTATTTCTTTTGTCACAGCAAGGGTATAGTGAATGCTCAATAAATATTTAAAAGTGCCATCTGCCAGAGTAAACCAGCACAGGCAAAGCATCCATGTCCTCTGGAGATATTTAGCCCAACATATTTAACAGTAAGTCACTGTTCTAGAAAAGTATATCCTGGTTTATATGAAAAAAATTTTTCAAGGCAATCAGTTTTGAATTACATGCTGCTTGGGCAATAAGGTCTTCATAGTGAACACTTTTTTTTGGTAGTATAAATAAAGTAGCAAAGATGAAACTTTTTTTTTTCTCTGACTCTGTTGGAGTGAAATAATATTGCCTGTGTAGTCAGCAGACCAGACAGTGGTAGTGGGCTTAATTCCATTCAGGAATGAAATTTAAGGTTTCTAGAGAGTTGTAAGCATGTGAGGCTAACAACGTGGCATAACAGCTTCTTGAGAAATCTCTTATTATGATACAGCTAGTGCTGACAAATGATGTCTATATTTGTCACTTTGCATTCTTGTTCAAGTGGTGTCTTTTATTCTTCAGCTTGTTCCTTGGGGGGATTGCTGAAGTGTGCAACTGTATTTGGAGGGATTAGACTATCAAAGGGTAAAGTTATACTTCATATAAATGTCATTCTTCATAGACTATATAAAATGTGAAATATATCAGGTGGCCTAGACTGGAAAGAATCCACAGAGAGGCTTTTTCCATCAGCAAAGGATGGTTGTTTTGCTTTCCAGAATGATAATGAATGCATCAACTGCTGCTGCTCTAGTAGTTACTCTTCAAAGCCCCTTTAAAAACAAGGGGGTGATGGCAGAAGCTTTTCCTTGTGGACATAAAAATGTGCTTGTCCAGGTGCACAGTTTTTTCACTTCATATTTGGTTTTGATGTAAAATTAGGCAAAATACTGAAATGTCAGCAAAAGACTAGCTCCAGCTGGGAACAGCAGGTCCTATGATGTACCAACAAGGAAAGCAATAGTAGTTCCATTAGTGTTTAAACTACAGTTTAGGTTGCTGTTCATCCCAGTGGGACTAACCTTCCCAAATTTTCACCAGGTGGACACCATTCCTCTATTTTACCATAAAATACATTATCTTTTACATAACTTCACAATGGCAACTACACCAATTCCTTATATGGAAAACAACAGAACAGTATCAAATGTATTTTGACTATTTTTGATGCAGTAAATTTTGTCCATGTTGAAAATACATATAGC
>JAOXXN010000395.1:136600349-136627510 GCA_026770055.1 Myrmophylax atrothorax
GGTTAGAAGAAGTCAGCTGTCAGCTAGCCCAGCCCAGCTCAAGTCACCCGACAATTCCAGGCCTGGTCCAAAACTCAGAACCCAAATCCAGGCCTGCCAAGGTGAACCCACAACACTGTCTCCAACACTTTGTCATTGATATGGCACAGAGAAAGCAAAACTTCAAAAAATCAGCAGTGATAAAAGACAAAGAGTACAAAGAACAAAATTTAACTTAATCTCCCTCTCACACAAAATCACACCCTGAATTAATTTAAATATTTTATTTGTGTGAAAAATTTCTTATTTTTAGCTTCTTTTATTTTTGAAGCCATTTAGATACCCTTTCTTTTATAATTAATCTCTTTTTTCTTTGATAACTAGAGAGACAAGGAAAAGAAGAAGACCTTCATAAAGAAACACATAGAAATGCCTTAAATACAACTATGTTTATCTATTCACCAAATACCTATGTTTTAACAAGTGACTTACATGAGCGACAGCTAACTTAAATGATATGTGGATATAGTACACCATAAGCAAATAAATAAAGAACAAAACAAGAAGAAAGATCCAAGCTCAGTTAATTGCACAGATCTAGGAACAAGGGCAGTGGAGCCTTAAAATTTACTCAGTGTTTTTAATTCATAACACAGTTACCGGAAAATGTGATAGTGACATTTCTCCGCAAAGAGTCAAATATTTGTGCTGCCATCAGAAGGGCAGCTACTGCATTCAAGATCTCAGTTTCTTATTTTGTGAACTTACTCTTTTTAATTGTAGCTGACTGACTCTATAATAACAAAACAGTATTCATGTACTTTTTTTATATTCATAGATGCTACTAAGAATAAATAGCATATATGTGCATACTACTAATAATAAAAAGCATATTCTTTAGATTTAAAATGAGTTGTTATTTTATATTCAGAATCACATTAAAGCTTCTATTGAACCCACATGATAATTAACTGGGATTATCTCTGTCTCTTGAATTATACACCAATATATCAATCTTGAAGATTGATTTAGGTTCTGAGACAGCATGGAAATAAAAAGACCCAGAAATCATCATTTTAAATTATCACAAATGTAGGAGTATAGTCATGTTGTTTCTTTTGTTGCTCAGTCCAAGAAATTAAAGTCAAACTTTGTCAAACATAATTTATATTAATTATTGCATTATACGAAAATATTTTTACTAGAATTATATACAAGAATCTGATTTCCATCTAGAGTGGGAATATCATATATTGTGAAACAGCTGGAAATAAGTCTTTGTTAAATTTGAAAGAGTTTCAATCAGTATGACTATTTTCATCTCAGACTGTAGCAAAAAAAAAAGTAGTTAAGATGTGCACGCACTCAAACATTCAAGCCTATGGGGGCCTGTGAAATGGTAGAGTATATTGTCACAAGTCTATACATTTCTATGCTTAGTTATTTATAAAAGTCCCATGGCTTTATTAAACAGCAGATACAGTATTTAACTGCTGCATTTGCATTTAAGAAGGTTGGCATGGGAAAAATTTATGCCGTTCTTAAAATATACATATGTGACTGTAAGAAAATATACACCCACAGTTAGAAATTATTTCCACAGCTGAGTAGCCACTGTATTTACATTCCCTTAAAAGGATATTGTTTATCTATATTGACATTTATGCACCCACAGAGAAAATAATTACTTCAGTACTACTAACATTGTAGTTAATATTAAATATGAAATGGAATTTTTTTTATTATTTTTATTCATCATCTGGAATGTACAAGATTCTGTTTTCATATCTTACCCTTTTTTTTATGTGATGGTTAAAACAAAAGAATTCCTTAAAATGCAGTGACGAAACTTTAAGTATTGGTTTTGTTCCTTCTGAACTCTTACCTTTGATAAAATAAACATATCAAAACATCTGATTTCTGACTCTTTCAACTCCTAAGGGAATTTTTTTTTCCAATTTTTGAAGTACCTTGGTACACAGAGAATCATAGAATGATTGGGGATAGAAGGGACCTAAAAGTTCCTCTGCTTACAACCCCCCTGCCGTAGAACAGGTTGCTCACAGATTCATTCAACCTGGTCTTGAACACTACTGAGGATGGGCCATCCAGAACTTCTCGGGGCAGCACATTCCACTGCTTTTCCACCCTCTGAGTAAAGAGACAATGTCTGTGTGCTTTGCCTTCACTGCTGCTTGCTGTCATTTCACAGGAACCTTTGCAGAGTTCAGTCTTTCCCCTGGAAGCACTCTGTAGCCTGAAGGGTTGTAGTGTCAGAGCAGGTCTAGGAAGCAAGAAGGAAGTCAACCCCATGAGTCTAGACTGATTGTTGAAGAAAGTGAATACAAATAAAACCACAGAAATCTCAACCAACCAACCAAAAAAAACCCCAACAAACAAACAAACCCCAACCCAAATACAGAGGGCATGGCAACAAGATGACCATTTGAAGACTGTTGACTTTACACATTTAATTCAAGAACCAGGGACACTGAAAACCTTTAAACTAAAAAGCAAGATAGAACTTTTCCCTGCAGGTACTTTGTGTAACCAAATGTATCTTTGCTACATATAAAAAGAATTTCTGTGACCTTTACTTAGATGAAAACCCTTTAAGTAGATCTCAGTTATACATAGAATACATAGAATATTTTGAGAAGTTGGATTATGAGAGATCAAATTCAGCCAAACAATAGCTAGAAATATTCTAGAAGAATTCATGGAGACGGATAACTGACTGAAAGCTCTGTTCATGTTTGTTTCAGTGTGTGGCCACTCCACTGCAAGACTGTAACTCTTCCCTAATGAGGCAGGACTGGACTAGCAGATCTTGCAGCAAAACAGTGGATATTTTAATCTGCTAAATACTATGTAGCTCATGTCAAAGTTGCTGCCAGGAGCTCTAGTTCTAATATATAAGCATTCTCTCTGAAGCTCAAACCACTGTTTTCAAAAGACATGTTTTGCTGGCATTAAACATGTGATCAGAATGGTTACTTTTCAAGAAGGTGAATGCATGAAGAAGGCTGGCTTCAGTGAAGCTGCACTTTTGGAGTATCCTCAGCTTTTTACCTCCCCAGAAATACCACTCGTGCAGAGTTGCCTCTTCAGAACTGCTTACTACTAGTCAGAAGTGCTGACCTCCAGGCTGATGACAAAAATTTCTGGTTGTTGAGAGCTGATCCTACCCTTAACTTCATTACTGACTGGTGTTTTCTTTCAAAATCCAACAATCAGCTATTTTTCACAAGGAGAAGGTGACAGCCATACATTGGGACACACAAAAGTCTTCCATAAGGTTAATGGGGATGAACAAAATATGCAGCAGAGATAAATATACTCCGTTAGAAATGTTAAACAAAAGTATTTCTTGCCATGTGTGAGTATGTAGGATTGGATGTGAATGAGCTGTTTGACTGCCTTTAATGTGGCCTCTTGTTTCACAGCAAATTGCATTATGTGATATGCATTAGGAAGCACTGAGTCTGATATCCCAGTGTTGAGTGTTAATATTTCATGCCTCTATACTGAGATCTGCAAAACATTTACAAAAAACCCCACACTTACATTATTCATAACACTTTAAATTATATGCACTATGAAATATGAGTTTGGGTTTCACTATTTTTAAAATAAATTTGGGCTAATTTAATACATAAAAGGTTGTCATTAGATAGATTTTATTACATTTTTAATTTGTATAGAGAAGATGAGCAGATCAAAGGAATATTTTGTACAGCTGGAGACTCTGATAGTGACTTAAATTGAGAAGCCAAAGGATAAATAGACAGCTTTTAAAATTAATTAATCCAAACTCTGTATTTTTGTTTTACTAGTGGTATAAAGAAATGTTCATTGATTCATATGGAGCTGCTTTGTGAGTCTTCCCTGTCAAAAGTGCTGACCATATTGGTATGCTACAGTTTTTTGACTTTCAGGTCCAGAATATAGCTTGACAGAAGCAAGAAGTTTACAAATTCTTACTCCAGCAAATCCTCAACTACACATTCCACCATCAGCCTAAACTTATGCATGTTTCTGATCCAAGGTCAGGAGGAATCTGCAACCACCTTAAGTTCCTTAAGTCTAGCCTAAAATAAGAGAACGACAGAGAATGAGAGGAAATAGTCTACTTTATTGTTCTGATGTTGAAAAGTTTGGCAAGATCCTTTACACTGAGAAAAACCAGAGATATTGTCAGCATATTAGAAAGTAGTAAATGTATGTTTTGGAGTTTCTTGTAGGGAAAAATATCTGCTGGTAAAGTTATTAATTAGAATTTGAATCACAGGGTGAAAAGTATCAGATTCCTTTGCTATTAAGTGTGGCAGAAAAAATATCATTGAACTTACTAGAAAACATGAGAGTTGACTTGTCTTAGCTGTATTGACCTATTTAATTTATTTGTCCACCAAATGAGTAATTAGAAGAACAGAAATGCAAGAATGGAAAGGATTTTCTTGGTCTTGGAGTACAAATCCAGCTCATAGAGAACAATTTTAACTCTGCCTCAGACCTGCTGCAGATCAGGATATTATTTCATTATGCATTAAAATGTATAATCTCTAGGCTAAGTATCTTCACATCAATGTATATGCCTTTAAAATTTTTCTAACATGTTTCTTTAGGCTAAATATATGGTATTCCTCTCTTACTATCTTGATGAATTTAGATAAGGAAATTCTCAGTGCTTGTTTTGCCAGACCAAACAGCTGTTTTGTAACAGCTCTTGTTATTAAGCCCTATGGCATAGCCTTGCCCTTGGTCCTACTAAATTTTTGTACAATCCAGCATTTATTGTTTCTGCAACATTTATGTACTGTTTTTAAACTTAATTTCAAATATTTTGACCCACCTCTATATTTATAATTCCCTCATTTCACTTGAAAGTTTCCTTAGCCAAATTCTATATTTTTGTGGCAAAGTAAGCAATGATAATATTGCATAGGTATTTACTCAATTCCATTAGCAATTTGCTTCCAGCACACTATCACTTACTTTTCTGATATTACACCCATTTTTCATTTTTTTCAGTGTTTCATCCAGTTCTTAACCATCATATCATTCTATTATTGCCTAAAAAAATACTGTAGTAGTAAATCAAAATATGTATGAAAAACAGACAAGTTGACTAGCTGATCTATATAGAATAAAAAAGGTAAATTCTATCTGCAAGAAAGTCTTTACTCTTCTAATTAATATATTCATTAGTATCTGTCAATGACTTATAACATCCTAACTAAGAATAATTATCATCATCATCACCGTCATTATCATCATCATCAGACATTAACTGAACTTTTTTCTGTCCATCAGGTTAGTTGACTAACTCTGTGAAGGCAGGAACCTCTCAGTGCTTAGGCAGAAACCTCCTTTACATTTCATAATTTTGTCTTCTAGATTTTTAAAAGATCATGACCATGATAGTGTCTCTCTTGACTGTTATGAGTTGTTTTTTCTTAAGAGAGGAACCATGGTCTTTTTAAAATATAAATTACTACCTTTGTGTATATGGGGCCTTTCAAGCAACTGTCATTTTTCATAAGTAGGAATTTTAATGTAAAATGCAATATCTAGACATTTTCAGACAGAAGCTTGAACCTTCAGATGTTCATGAGAAGTAAGAAAACAGTTCTTTAACAGGACAATATACGCACAACTTTGAAAGACTTCAAAATACACTACTGTGCCAATGGATAATGTGAATTATGCATCACAAAACATCTTCAGGATGCCAACAGATGAATTAAAATATCTTAACAAAATCTGTAACTTGCTTAGTTAATTTTATAATAATTAGAGGGCTTGTCACTGAGATATTATTTCATAATATTTTTGAGTGGAATTCACAAGTAAATATCTTCATCCCAAGAAATGTGATCAGGTGGCCTTTATGCTAAAAGAAATAATGACCTCTGAGCTGAGACTTGTATTTTATGTTTGGAAAAGACTTCCTCCCATTAGTTATAGTTATTAAGAGAATCATGTCAGTTTTAATTTATTTTTTGAGATATAAGTGTTGCCATAAATCCACTCTTGTTTTTATTTAAAACATTCTCTGTTGTGTTGGTTATTTCTTTGTGTGTTTATTTTATTGTTTGTTTGGGTTTTTTTTGGTTGGCTTTTGCTGTTTTTTAATATATTTGGCATTCATAAATTATATAATATTTTATCCAATATTTAATCTATTCATAACAAGCAAGAAGAATTAAAACACTCAAATAGAATTCTGCCGTGGTTTTGGTTTGTTTGGTTTCTTTGTTTTTTTAAATTTTTTTTGCATTGCTTTTTTTCCTTTTTTTTTTTTTAATACCCATTTACAGGGAATATATAGGATACACTGAAATCCAATTTAAAATTTGATAATTGTTCTCCTCTTGATTGACTGATGTCTGATGACTACTTAAAGCCTAGGACATAATTTAGATGTTATCTATACCATTTTGTTTTTCATTCTTTTTTCCCTCAAGAACTTTTCTTTCTAGCTTTCTTCAGTATGAATCTTTTCAGTAGTAAAAACATGGTGGGAGATGTGTCGGGAATTAAAACTCTTGACATTTTGGTCTGTGTTTTTGCCAATGACACCTGTGAAAAGATTTATCCTTTTCCTGCCAAATTCTAGGGAACAAAAGCTGACAGAGTGAAGGCTTCGTCCTTGAAGACAGACTTTGCATAAAGTTACTTGAGTCTCTCCTATTGGTTGACAGCCTTGGGAGGAGAACTGGGGAGGGGAGAGCAAGAAGAAAGAGAGAGAGAGCAGCAGGGTCTGTGACCTCTTCCTGGGGGGTGGTGGCCTCACCATCTGAGGCAGATGTCACTAGAAGCCTCAATAAAAGTTGAGAAGGCTCATGCTTTTGGTGTTGGTGATTCTTTGCCCAAAAAGACAGCAGGGACGCCTGCTGTCTGACAATGCTTAGAAGATGTAGCCCTTGCCTTCAGGGGAGTGTTCTGAGTTGGTAAGACAACCTTAAGTGAGTAATTCTTTGGTGACTGGGGTGCTTACATGTTTGGGCTCATTGCTTTAGGATCCCTCCTTCTCTCTCTGCCTTCTCTTTGGGTTCCCACTATTTGGTCACTCCTGTTAATAAAGATACTGTGTTTTCTGAACTCTTTACGGTGGTCAGCCTCACTTTTCTAGCAACTGTAGAACCCACTCTGTTATAGGAGGAAAGGGAAGAAATAATATTTCCCTTCTCCCAAACTTCACATAAGAATTTCCCTTGGAAAAACTCAGAATGGAATTGGATTACTTCATTTATACAGAAAAGATTATTAATTTTATCATTGTAAGAAGAAAGAAGGAAAACAACAATGAAGGTCATCCAGAAAAGCTAATGTTTAGGAAAAATAAAAAAATGGAAAAGAAAACACAAGCAAGACAACAGAGGCAGAAGAGGACATTCTGCTAATGTGAAAGATTGTTCTGCAAATAACAAAGCTATTTTCTTTTCTATTCACAAGCAGTTTGGGCAGCTTCCTGTCAGACAACATTGCATTAACTGCTTTTATCATAGGAAAGGAAAATGACAAAGTTGATATAGTACTCAGAAGGGGTGATATCTTGCAAGGACATTATCCTGCTTGTATTTATCTGTGCAGGAGAGAAATATATTAAAACTGTTTCTAGTACAAAGAAAACAATCAAGTATGGCGCTCCCTTGAAATATAAATTTCTGGGCAGAACTCCTCCTCCTCTTCTGTAATAAACAATCCATGAATAGCTAAAAAAGATAAAACAAATGAAACCTGGAATTCCTGACTCAATATATAAATAAGACATAATCAATAGTCTTAAGGTATTGAAACAAAATGCTGCCACCTCATATTTTTCAGTGCTTAAGCTAGACTAGATTTGTCAGTCAGCATTTTAGACTAGAAAGGATGATGTATCTTGAGAGTATGCATTCTCAACAAAGCTGCATCGGGTGAGGTTTAAGCTGGATATTAGAAAAATGTTCTTCAACTAGAGAGTGGCTGGGCACCGGAACAGGATCCCCAGGAAAGTGGTCACAGCACCAAGTCTGCCAGAGTTCAAGAAGTGTTTGGACAATGCTCTCAGGCACATGATGTGACTCTTGGGGCTGTCCTGGGCAGGGCCAGAAGTTGGACTTGGATGACCCTTGTGCGCCCTTTCCAACTCAGCATATTCAATGATTTTGTGCTTAATTGCTATAAAATGGTTTTAAAGCTTGCAGTTTGAATACAGTTGATATATCTTTTGGAAGCTTATATATGTTTTGCTATTTAGCCCTTAATCAATTATTTAGAAACTAGCCTCGTAAGTTATTTTAATTTTGAGATGAAGTTCCCAACTGATACCTACGTATTTCACATTGACACAGAATTAGAATAAGATAATTACAGGAACTGGTCTCTGAAGTCTTCCTCACAGTCTTCTGAACACTGAAGGAGTCTCTTGTGCTTAGTTCTGAAGTGTTGTCTGAACACCTGCAACCTACATCAAAACAATATGCTTCTGAAGTTCTGTTTTCTTTCCCTCTAGCTCTACTGAACAACCAAATAATCTTACTTCTGTTAGTTCCCTAAACACGTCAATAAAATCTATAAGAAATTGGAGCAGCAAGAGAGTACAAACTTAGCAGGTGATTTGGAATTTAACTAGAAAGATACTTAGAATAATCTCATTAATAAGTAGAAAAGGATTTTCTGTAAGACACTTTAAGAAACACCAGAGTGAAAGCAAAGTTAAAATGATAATGATCAAAGCAAGAAATATCACAAGAGGCTATAAAGAGGACATTTAAACCATTCTCTTCCTAGGAAAAGCTAGAATGTCATAGATCATTGTCTCTGTTTTGACTTTGCTTACAAGAATATAATCAGAAAATCAAATTCAAGCACAGCTACATATTCCAGCAAAGTGTATTAGAAGACTGCCATGCATTGAATCATTCTGTGACAACAGTCTTTGCTGCAGAAACCTTTAGAACAGAATTCTACTAGAATTTTATTATTTTCTGACAAGGAAATAATGTAAGTACTTAGATATAAAGGTATATAAAGATATATATATATAGTTGGGTATATTTCTCATAGCATAATTCATAGTAGATATTTTTCAGAACTATTTTTTTAACTGACCTTTTTAAAAATTAGTACAGAATTTCCTTCTGAAAATTTTTTGAGAATCATTGGAGTAATTTGTCTCCTGTTTGCTTCAATTGCAAGATTTTGTTAGCAGCAGAACAAATCAAATGTAACTGTAATAATTGTTTAGTAGAATCAGAGAGAAATTTAATTAATTCTTGTGATTGAGTTCATAATTAATAGTATGACAGGTGCAATTTTAAGTACCTTTCTTTGGTGGCTGAATTTAGAAAATATTCATAGTACACCAGTGTTTCAGACATTGAGAAGCTTAATGAATCCTATGTGTGTGTTTTTCATGTCTATTAATTTATTAAAACATTCCTTTTATTAGATGTATGCTACTGATTTTTTTAAGAGCTAATTAAAGCTGGTGGAATTAAATACTCAAGGCATTTAATATTTTCATCTAATATTTTTGAGAATGTTCTGTGATAGATTATGTCGAGTAATTATTTGGCAATACTTTAATTAACAAAATGCAAGTGATGTATGTTAAATAAAGCTGTGAAGGAATAATATTACATATTTTCACATTATTCTATAAGGCTTGTGTATTCCTAAATGTCTTCCTTCTGTGGGAATACATTAGTATTCTCCTTTCTTTGTCTCTTATAATTTAGCTTCTTTTTCTGAAACTAGAATTTATCAATTATTTTTTATGCTTAAACCAATAAAAAGTGTTTAGAAGAATGTGTACTAATGAGGTGACGGTAAAATTTATGCTGCTGTATCTGTGCCTGCTGTTGAGTCTGAGGTATAAACTTATTATCCATCACCCTAGGACTAACCATTATAATTGGGTAACTGATGAAGATATCTGCAAGTAATTAATAAACTGAGGCCTCTCAAGAAAAACAACCAACCAAAAAATGACCTCCACAAAAAATAAACCATGTAATTTTTGAAGTAACAACGGAGTTATCTGTTGGATCAAATTGGAAAGGTAGGCTAAAAATCAAAAAACTCCAAAAGATGTTACAGTTTATTAAACCCTTCTCCTACACATATTTTGATTCTGTTCTAATGGGAGGCACCTCAAAAATTGTATACAGAGTGTTTGGGGGGTTGGGGGGTTGGTGGAGGTTGAAGGGGGAAGAAAATCTTTACAAGAATTATTTATCATACTGAATAAGTATTGTAAAAGATTCTCGAGAGGAAATGCAACCATTTAGTGTCCAAGGACTGGAATTTTAGTTAGGAATAAGCTGTATGAAAGAAAAAAAGGGAAAAAAAAAAGAAATGAAAGAGATTTAACAGCTTGAAAAACCATGACCTGTGTGCAGAAAAATAGAAAGATGATATTTAAAAACTTTCTCATGTGTCTGAAATGAAAAAAAAAAAAAAAGAAAAAAGAGCAGTTGACTACCTTTCTCAGCTTCCAGAAAACTACATATTTGTCACATATCCAAGTCAGAACACCATCATTTGAGCGGTTTAGTATTCAGCCTGAGTTTGCCCTCTACAATTTTCCTTCAGATCATCAGGAATGAACTAATATCAACCATGAACAAATAAAATCTTTATTATAGCAGAAACTTTCTATGTTGTCATCTGCTTAAACTGAAAGACACGTGAAAATTATAGGATGTATCTTGAAAATAGTGCTGTCAAATCAGAAAATGTTTTTACTTTTGTTACCTATGATGTGCCTACCAGACTTTGGGTGCTATCTTGTAAGTGTAATAGTCTATTTACAATTTCGTGCTGCAACTACTCAATAGCAGTAGTAGCTGGCAGATGACTATCAGGGTTGTACTTGCAGCATGCTCCCGTGTACTTTGCAAGCACTAACACTTCAAGAACTGCAACTTTATTTAATTATGCTTACTATAAGGTCAGCAGTTAGAAATTGCTAACACTGTCTATTATAAGACATTTCTTCAGCTGATTGGAACTCTGCTACATTTCAGGGTACAATTTCTATGGGATATACATGTTTCTGAACATAAACTTAATTTTCATAATGTCAGCAAAAGCTATTCAATGAGATTGAATCTGGGCATGTATAAAAAAGAAACATTAAAAGATTTTTTGAAGGATTCTTTGAATACACATTGAAACAGGTGTATGCACATCTGCGTGTATTTTGGAGGAATGGTGTTTAGTAGAGGAAAAGTAAATTTGCTAATGCAAAATCCAGTTATATTTGACCAGGTTATGGCCATTTGAAAATGCAGTTACTTATCTCAGGTATCTGAATATTTATAGGTAGCTCACTTGTCCTTTGTGTGCTCTATTCTTGGTGCAACACATCAACAGATCAGCTTTCTTCTGAACTGTTGCTTCTGGCTGGTGTGCAACATTATGCATAAACTGGGAGCATGGAGTGGATCTGAGTTCCCAGCACACTGCTATGCTCAGGCCATGCAGCTTGAAGGAGAGGGTGTGTTCAACTGTACTACAGAGTGGTAAAGGCTATGATTATGTATATTCAGATTTGAGCTGAGGTGAAGACCTTTACACGTTTGAGTGCAAGACCTTGCAACCTTCATGTTCTTTAAATGTGGTTTTGTCACTTTTCATGATCTTGCCAATATCAATGAGTGATGAATTTCTAAATATGTGGATTTTCAAAGTCACAGCAAAGCTTTTTAGATGTCAAGTTAAAAGTCAGTGAGAGAACATAATTTTGCCTTTCCACCAAACTTAGCTTTTAAAATCAAGAAAATAGGCATCTTATGTTAACAACACAAGAACAGATTTTTTAAATGATAAAGGAAATATATATTTAGATACTTCTGCCTTGCTTATCAAAGTGTTGGGCATCTATGTAGATATTTATGGGTGCCCAACTCCACTGATTTCAGAAATGTTGCACATTTTAAACAAACACTTTTGTTGCCTTCATGAGAGAAAGTAGGAGTCAGGTCATTTACTAAGAGGCGTACCTGCAACTTAAAGATTATAAAGTAGAGCTTCAGAAGCAAATGGATGCATAGCTTCCTTGATCAGGGTGATGCTGAGCATGCATTTCAGAGCATGCTGGTGTATTGTAAACACTGCTGTGATAAGATATTCTTGAGGGTTGTCTCCATGGTTTTGGTATTCAGTCTGAATACTATTAGAAAGATCAAAGGTTTTCCAATTGTTACCAAAGTACAGTAGAGATTTCTTCCCAAAATCCCTTCCTTCATGCCTCTCACAATTCTCCTAGCATTTTGCTACACCCAGCTTACTTGTTTTTTTTCTTTCTGATTCTACATTTTCTTTTATACTGAATGTTAGATCTCGTACATGTGAGTTTACAGAGACATAAAATATAAATGTTCCCTGTACATTTATACCTTTCACAGAGCCTTTATTTCTTATAGTCAAAAGGAATAGGGGTAGCACCCTTCTCACATTTTGTGTGTTTATAGTGTCTGCAAGAAGAATTCTAATCCTTACCCTCAGCTGTGATACTCATATCAACCAGGGTCTCCTTGTGGGCCTTGCCATACGTGTGACTCATATTTACACTTACAACAGTGTATGAGAATTTCAGCCATTCCCTTACAAACCTGTTTTTCCAAAATTGCTGGCACATACCAGTGGCACTACCAGCTCCTCAGTTTGTGATGACAACTATGACAACAAAGGATACAGGTAGTGATGAAGAAAGCTGTACAATGCACATCTAAGTTCTCAGCCTCTTCCAGTTCTTCTTGAGATCTTAATCTTTTCTGTTCCAACTTACTGACAGTGTAGAAAAAGCCACACAAAGTCTACAGGATTGGGTTCCTTGAGGGCTTTCATTTGAAGTGCAGAGGGCTCATCCTGCAGTCCAAGAATGAAGGGCATTGTCATGTTCTGTCCCTGTTCTTTATTATCTCTTTCTTATCTGTTATTAATTGGGGTCTTTAATTTATCCTCCCTACAGGAGCATACTAAACTTCTTAGGCACAGGACAAATAGGAAGCACTATCAGGGACAAATAAAAGAACTACAATAATTATACATTCATGCATGAGCACTTAATAAAACAGGCAGTAAAAGAGTTTAACTTCAGTACAAAGATGAAAAGAGCAGCACGCTAAAGCTGTATTTCACATCAAATTCATATGCTCATATTTATGTATAAACCTTAGTCAGTATTAAATACATATGAAACTGTTCCGCACACTACGGTTTCTAAACTACACAATTGTCCTATTGCAGCAGCTGGGACCAGTTTATGACTGTGGGGGTCTAAGCAAAACTGTATATTCTACACCCTCTATATAATTTCTAACAAACTGTTAACAATGGATCATTTCCAGCAGCTGCACAGGCACACCTGACACCTCAGGCTACAAGCTGGTGTTAGAGAAGCCTGGGAGACAGGGAAGCTCTGCTTTGCTTTCACACCAAGGTGTGATAACTCCCCTCCAGGGAGGCATTAGCACCTTTACACTCAGCCTGAGGGGTCATGTCTGCTAATGGGCCATTAGGCACTGGCACAATAGGCAGTTACAATGGCCTAGACCATTAAAAGTATCCCATGACTCACAGAGTTACATCACCCAAGGTGAAACTCCTCGCCCTGGGCAGGTCCTGGGCATTCCCTTATGAACCTGAGCATATATAATCTTGGGGTTTTGGAACTTCTGGTACCACTCATCAGATCCAGAGGAGCATCAGAACCTTGACAGGACTGCGACTGCCACTCTCGACAAGACCGTGACCATCATCCTCACCAACAGGCTTTCCTTTCCTTTTGCTTTGGACTCAGGAGAACCACATGGCACTCAGCACAGGGGCTAATGAACAACATTCTCTTCGTGCCCCAGGGTGCTGGGTTATACCTCTGGTTTTTTGTGGGTTAAACCCAATTTTCTGTGTATCATCGTATTATTGTAATATCTTTTAAAAAATTGTAACTCTGACTTATGATGTCTCTTGAGTTGGATTCATTTCTCTTGCCAGTTTACCTTTAAATGAGCACAACAATAAAAACAGTCAATTAAAACAAAATGGACTTTATCTGGAGATAAAACAGAAAAGGTCTGGGTGTCTCTGCTGTCAAAACCAGTGTCTGTTTTTTATATTTTCCACAATCTTGTCAGTCATTGGAATTTTTTTTCTTCACTTATTGGTTGTGGCAGAAACAATTAATTACTCATATACTTTCTCTGGTCAAGGTAATCTTTAAGAGCCTTTTTGATCTTCTGTTGAAGTGGGACGCAGATATTAATCTGTCAATATCATAACTGGTCTGTACACACAGATTTGTGACTTGTGCTCGGTGGTCTCAGTTGATATTTTAAGCCCCAATGCACAAGTGAAGGATGCAATCAGAAAATAAGAAAATGAAGAAAAAAACAAAAGCATTTTCAGATAAAGATTTCAGCAGTACTTAAACCAGAAAATTCTATTTAGAATCCTGATAAAGGAAAGGGCTTTTATAATCTATAGATGAGAAGGGGGAAAAAAATAACCCAAATACTTTTCCACAGTGGGAATATCCTTCCTTAACTTTTGTCTGCTCATTATGGGGCTGCAATTTCTGTAAAAGAACTTTTTAACAAATACCAGAATTTATACCTTGCAGAAATAAAAATACATCTTCCTAGATAGTATCTCCTGATACTAAAGTAACCTCATTAGATAAAATTTGCTTGACAATAAAAATAAAGACTGATTTACTTTCCACAAATACCTGCAAGAAATATATACTTCAAAAATTAAAATGTATTTTTCTGATTTCTCTTTTACCTACAACTCTTGAAGCACCAGATCATGGTAAGCTGCTGTAGGTCTAGGGGTACTAGGACTGTAGTTCTATGCTAGGCCTTATTCTAATCACCAAGCACATGAAAATGCTGATTAGTCATCAACTCTTGTAATATCAAACAGAATTACAATGTGGGTCCATAGGATGATGCTCATTTACTGAGAGAATAATATTCATTATAAAGAAAGAGGCTTTCCTAATCTGCTCACTCAGTTCTCTCTCACCACAGGTAAGGCTATTAGCATTTACCACTTGAAGGTAAGTGATAAAGACACTGTTTAAGCATTTCAGGAGAACATTGAGGCAAAGCAAATCATGAAAACTGAATGGTTTTTAACTAACTTTTTTAAATCTTCAGTGAGTTCTTAGTCTCTGAAACATGCATTCGGATTACCAGTTTTAAATATGTTACAGCCTGGTTTGTTGACTCTATCAAATGTAGACCCATCTGCTGTCTGTTGGCAAAGCATTGCTTCATCAGCTATAGAATATTGCTCATGTGAGGGCTGTAGTCCTAAAGCAAATCTGGAAATATTCATATAATCAATATGATCAGATTATTTTTTCTCTTGCAGACCTCAATTTTGTGAATTATTATTGATATACAAAATATAATTTTCAAGCAGAAATATATTAACTGTGCATCAGACCCTAAGTTGTAAAATTAGATACTTATGTCCCTATTTAGCTGCACAACAGGAAGTCAGTTCAGTCTCATGAGAACCAATCACTACATGCCGCTCCCACAGACTCCAGCCCAAGTTTTCAGGTGTTCATCTGTCCTCACTGTGCTCAGCAAATCAAGTGTGTGTTAAATGAAGTAACTGATCTATAATGCTAAGTGTGAATTGAAAGTTGCAATTTTAAAGAGCAGCTTATAAAGCCATTTGCTATACTAATTTTACCTATGCTAACAGCTTCTGACAAGTACCTCTCTAATTTTATAACTTTGCTTTGACTTTATAGTGCTAATAGAATATCACTAAGACATCAGATTCAGTGGTAAAAAAATGATGGTCTCCCACCATTTGATTTGTTGCCAAATTTTGAAATTCTGTGCAAGTACAATAAGACAATTATACAGAGTTTTTGCCAAGTGTAGAATACTGTACAAACATTTTGAAATAGCATCAGTGTTATAATAAGAAGAAATTCTCAAATCAGATTCTTTTTAGATGTTTATATCTGAATGTTTGGGGTTGTGTTGGGTTTTTTTGTTTGTTTGTTTCAGTTCTAGGGCCTTTGGTTGAGAGTTGCAGGGATATTAAAGCACAATCACAGTCTATTTTCTCTAGTGTAATTTTCTGAGAGAACCTTGGGCAACTCTCCTGATTTTTCAGTTGTTCTTACTGTGCTCCAAGATGACAATGTAAGTGCTTGCAGGCAGACTCAAGAAGTTATTAACCACAAATTTTGTCATGTGGAATTTTCTAGCTTTGGGAATATGCAAAAATATGTCTTAGGTACATTTGAAACATATTATTTGTCACATTCAATGTTCTTCTGAAAAATGAATTATTCTGTCAGCTATTCAATGCCTGCAGTTTTTTGTCTTTCGTTCAGATATATAGCATAATCAGAACTCAGTTGTCTCTAGCAAGAGGATGAATGTTTGTATATGAGTTGTAACTAATAATGTGCCTACCCTGCAGTCAAAAGGACTTGTGTATGGGTGGTGCTGTCATTATTGTATCTATAGAAAAATAAGACACCATATGTACTAGCTGCTCATATTGGTTTAGCAGCTTCTGCTGGGTTTAGCTACAGTGCTATTAGTTAAATGAAACTGTTTAATTCTAGGTTATGTCTTTCTGACACCTCAATGTGCTTCTGTACTAAAAGTTACTAACTGCACTTAAAATTACTGATTTTCAATGCTTAAATTCTCTTGGGGTGGAATAGGGAGAAGACATCTAATTTTAAATAGGTGGCAAACCTTTTAGTTCTTCTCAGCTCTTATGCTTTATTTTCCTGTTTAAAATTCTCAGAGAGCCTTGTCCTGGGTAATTGGGAATATTTTTCAGAAATTACTTTTTCCATCCTTATCTACTTGAAGATATATATTTTGTAATGTGTTTAGTGCTAAGGTAGATTATAGCAAAGAAATCACTGTGGTTTTCCAAAGTCATTACATGAATATTCATGGAGAAAGAAACTGTTTCAGCATTTTATCCTAACCTTTGGCCTTTCATATGTCCTGCTTGCTTTTGGATTAGCCAAATACTGAATAAGAAATGAAAAAGTTCTTGCTAAATGATGTCATTTCGTGTTAAATGTTCAGAGGTTGGAACATTATTTGCTAAAATGAAGTTTAGGGTGAACCTTATTAGGAATACAGTGCAGGAATGGACTTGAGGTCAACCGCAATGCCAGACTTGCCAGGTTTTCTCATTGCTTATTAAAAGCTGGTGTAATCTGTGTTTAGCTCTGATACAAGCCAGCTGTACTGCTTTGGGTGTGAAGGGAAACCTCCACAACAAGGCAAACTTAAATACAGATAAAGGCATACTCAAATTTTTAAGACTGCAGGTATCCTCTGTTGTGAAATGTGAATGTTTCATGGCATTGTATACCAGGCTGTCACACCTGTTTTGTTTGATTGTTTCTTTGTAACAATAGTAGGTGACCATCTCTGAACTGAGAAGATGATTTGGACTTCTCCCTGAAAAGGTCTTTGCAGCAATTTCTGAGGGTGACAATTCCAGACAGAAAGTCAAATAGGATTATAGACACCCCAAATCCATTTCGTATTGTGGTTTGGTCTCAGGATTTAAATCCTTTATAATCTGAGTGATTTTCCTGAACAGTAGCCATATGAAGGTATAATTTTCTTCTGTTTCCTGTACTCTCCAAGCTCCCTGTCTTCTGCATCTTTCAGCCTGCTGACTGTGCCCATATTTGGGGAAACTGTACATTAGTATTTAAATGTCATAATTTTTCCTTTTTTCTTCTTTTTTATTTGTATCTTATTTCCCTGCTTGTAAAATTGAACATTTTCCTCTTACTATAGTTGTTAATATCCAATTGTACTTTGTTATATTTGTTACACTTTTTCCACTGATTTCATTCATGTTCTTCGCATATCTGTTGTAGAATGATGCTTACCTGCCTTGGTTTTGGTACAGACTTTAATAAACAGAAATCTAGGGCAGTCAGTTTTTGACTGTTGAGAGTGTTTGTATTATTCTCCTTTATCTTCATGTTAGACTGCTTTTAAACCCCACTGCATGGTCTGATGCTGATTACCAAGATGGGAACAAGGCTTGGTTTCTTCACATTTTCATCAGCCATGCCTGGCCAGCCTTTATGGTGCATTTTTGTGTTTCCAGTGCTTGACATGCATTCTATTAAAAGAAAGTTTTGTGATTTAGAACACGTATCTTGCTAAATCTCTTAACTATTTGAAATTACACTGATCTGAGTTTAATAAAGTAGCATGACAAATCACACTCATGTTGTCCATAAAAGGCTAAAATCTGATCTTGGAAAAAATCAGAAACTGTATATGATGTATATGTGCATAATTGGAAGATGTTATAGCTAAGACATTCTCTATCTCATAAAAATGCTAAAATTCCATATGTCTTTGAGTTCTCACCAATTAACCACTGTACCCATCCATATTTGTATCTCTGCCTTTTTGCTGTCATATAATGAAAACTGTTCTGCTGCTCTGTGACAGTTACAGAGAAGCAGTAGTCACCATCTTCAACATGGATACTAACCAGGTCCTGCTTGTTAATTGGAGATTCATTTAGTAATTGGATTCTAAGAGCATCTGCTAGATGAGATTTAAGCAGAATCATGTTGAATATCTGATCCCCATCCAATCAGTGCTTGAGTGCTCAGAGGTTACCTCAGTTTCTTGATGTCAATGTCCAGAGAAACTATTTTTGGGTATGTGGAAAACTTTTGTTAAGAAATATCTATTCACAATAAGAATGTATGTGCTTGTGATAACTGTTGAATGAGCATAACAAAATGTAACACGCCTTCAAAAGCCCATCCTGGCCAGTCTGAGGCCATTTCTGACCCTGATTTCCCTAACAAGGCCTGTTCCTGACCCCTACACATGGGCTGACATCCCTGTCTGACTTCATCCCATGCCCCAGGGCTGGGATGCCCCAGGGCTGGGATGCCCCAGTGCCTCTCAGCTGCCTTGTCTCTGGCTGAGGTAGCGGGATAGGTCCAGGCTGACAGGTCCTGCCCTGCCCTGCTACTTTGTCCAGTCCCTGCTGCTCCCAGGCCCCAGTGAGCAGCTGTCCTACAGGGTGCACTGACTCCAAGAATTTCAAAGTGAAATGTCTTAAAGCCAGTTCAGCCTAACTAAGGAAATGCAGTTGTATAGAAAGTGGTGGGTATTCAAATTTGTGTTGCTTGACTGAGGTTTTTTGGAGGCCAGACTGTTTTGGGTAAAAAAAGCCTATGTGTCACAGCTTTGAAATTATGTAGGGAGTGAAGAGACCCCCAAGGGAAAAGGTGACATTATTCTAATGAGCAAAATGAAGGATGGTATTTCATGCTTACTTTCTGATTTGAGGGGCACTAATTGTATGGGAGGAATGGGTCTAAAAATGTGCTGGACAATTGCATTATGGTGGGGTTTGGCAAAGCATTGCTGAAGATCCCAGTTGTCAGACCCAGCATTGTTGTGGTAGGTTGAGCTGGCAAAATGCCAACTTGCCCTACACAGACAAAGAACCTCCCTCCCTCAACCCTGAGGGAAAAAAATCAAGTAGAATTAACACTTAAAATACCAAGCTTTTTATATTTATGCAAAAGAGAGACAATTAAAAACATAATATGATATAACACATACATATATAAATGTTGAAAAAAACAACAACAACCACCAAGTCGCCCACCCACCAACACAGACCTCTACCACCTCAGCCCACAAAAACACCTCAACAAACTCCCCCCCAAAGGACACCCAGCAAGAGAGGAGAAAAAAACAAATGACAAAAAATGTTTACTTCCCAAACCAAACAGCTATGAAGTGGTGATAAGGCCTAACACATCCAGCATGGTGATAGAAGGTCTGCTCAGCACCCGGCCATAAAGGGGACTGACTAAAGTCCCTCGTACACCTGCTTTTATACTTTCTGTGATGTCAGAATATGGTATGGAATACCATTGGCCAGTATAGTCAGCTGTCAGCTGGTCAAACCTACCTCAAGTCAACTGATAATCTGAGGCCTACTTTACAAATCAAAGCCTAAATTTAGGCCTAGCTAAACCCATAACAATGTGCATGGTTATGAGCCAGTTTTCCTTTCCATTTAAATGACTGCTTTCAGAAATTTGAAACATAAGTAAAGTTGGGAAGACACGACAATGTATGGCGTTTTTTTGTCCTGACAGACCTTGTGACAGATTCTAGTCACTTTTGTAAAGGTCTAGAGCTAATTCTTTCTCATTCGTTAACTAAGAAATAACATCTCATAAGTGCTTTTAGACATTCTCTCTGCATTAATGTGGTCCCTGACTATTCTCTAATGTGTCACTTTATAAGTCTAGACTTTCCTTTGGGTTATAAAATTTCATTAATGGAGAATTTGAAATTACCCTCTTTATTTCTTCAAAAGCTTTTTCTTGTATTTCTGTCTATTCCCGTATGATGACTTTAAATTAGTTGGCTCAGAGGCTTACTTTCTTTTTGAGAAGTAATTAAGAAAGTCCAACACTATCCTTAAGGTTTTTTTGACACCAACATATTTATGGGGCTGAGCATCCTTACAAATTTTTTCCGATCACAGTTTAGTCACTTTTTGTCAGCAAAAGTATGACACGAGGCAATTTCTCTTACTAAGCCAAGTGTAATTTCAGCTTAAATGGATTCTGTCTGGTATTTTGCTCCCTAAGTTAATTTCAGTTTCTGCTCGTGACCCCTTGTCCTCAAGAAACAAAAATGTCAGCAATTATTCTTGTAACAATCAGTCAGTCTCTCTTGACCTGAATTTAGTTTTGATCAAGTGACTTCTTACATGCATTATGCTTCTACCTCCGCATAAGTACACAGTATCTAGTATAAAAATAATTGTCTTGGTGAAATGTCCTCTGTAACTTCTATTTCTTGTTCAGTGATCTTGAATGCAAATATGTTATTTACAGTATTATGGTAACTTTACCCCTAAGGATACATGGTTCTGACTAGTTTTTTCCTCCAAGTTCATATTACATTTCATTTCTCCTTTTTAAAGCTTTACAAATAATCTGATTTCCTATTATTTAATAAGCTTTTCATATATACTTCTACTTAGTATTCTTTACAGAAAGAGAATGCTTCTTGAAAAACAATTTTGAACTTACTTTGGCCATATCACCAATGTGTTTTTCCATGTTTTGGATACTGAAACACACATGGAGCCTAGCTTTTGCCTGCACTTTCTAAATGGCTTCAGTTTGTGATATGACATTGAAGCAATCAAGGCAATTTTTATTTCTACTCTTTTTATATACGTATCTAGGGTTTCTTTTGTTTTTAATGTGTATAAAGGATTGTTGCAAAAGAACATTTGGGCCTATTAAATGATCACTGTCAATGGTATTGGCAAAAAGCAAGTTTTAATATAAATATGTGAAAGCGTGATTTAACAGAGCTCAGTGACAGGTTCACTGTATTACTTACTACACAGATGAAGCATACATAGGAGAATGGTGAAGGGAAGGATGCAGGATGCACCACCACTGGGTTTTTTTAATCTTCCTTCACTAACACTGCCAGGACTGCACTGCAGTCCATGTGCAATTTAAATTATTTCACAGTTACTAAGATATGCACATAGATTATTATATGTTTAATGCACATAGATTATCTCCTGTACGTGTGTGTTTTAACACAGTTTGCATCCCCTTTTTAGTCCAAACATTTCCTATAACCTTCAAATCTTATTCCTTTTTAATTTCTCTAACCTTATTTTAAGGTACTTGGCAAAGTAGTTTCATTATCTACTCATGTTGTGGGGAAATTATTTCTTCCGTGCTCTTCTGGTCTGTTGAAGAGCTATTACTGTGTAGAGAAGACCTGAGATGAGGCTTGGATCTGTCAAAACCACACAGATATATTCTTCCAATAAGTACTGTTTATGCTTAAGAAAGATTTAACAGTGACACACATAGTGAAAAAATCACAGTAAATCTTGCAGTTTCAAGTATTCTGATGATATTGCTGAGCACTGATTATGTGCTTCTGCATAGTAAATGGAATAGATGTTCTAATTTGTACTTTGTAAAAATCATTAAAGGTCAGACAGAAATTCTTTAGCAATTGTGATAGTGATAAGGATATTAGTTTATGCATGTTTTATAATAAGCTTGGAGAAAAAATGGTTCTCATTTTCCTACTTCTTTAAAAAATGCTTGAGGTGAGATGATCCATCGCTATTCACCATTCCTTCAATACAGCTCAGAGTCCTAAATAAGTGGAGTATTCTGAGTCTTTCTCCTGAGCCACTCTCAGTGATTTTTACTTTTTTTTTCAGTTGCAAATTGGTGTGTTTGAAAATTTTAACTTTCCAATTAACTTGTGAAGGAAAGAAATGCAATGATATTCCTGTAACAACTGTGTCACCTACATTGAGTAGAAACAGTTACAGCCTTTAAAGAAACATCATTGCATTTTTCTCTCCATTTGACTCTTATAAGTGCAAGGATGCACATCTTCTTCATGCTCACTTAGGCAAAACCCCTTATGTCCTGTTCTGCTGCTCCCCAGCAAGCGAAGCCCCAGCCTTTACTGGTGCCTGGGGTTAATCTGTGTTAGTTGCAAGGCTCTGTATTTTCCTGATTTGAACTTCAGATATCATCCTATTTCCCCAGCCTGATGAGATTCCTCTGAACAGTAGACTCCAGAATATTAACCACTCTTCTCAGTTTGGTGTTATCTGTGAATCTGAGTGCCTGCATTTCTTCACCATGATGATCATCAGTGCCATTAAACAGTATCAGACCTAGCATCAACCCCTGAAGAACAATGCCACTAGCTGAGGGTAATCCGTGGATTTAAATAATGGCAAATGATATGTTCTCTTTTCTCACCTGGTTTCTTTCATGATGCTTCTGAAAAGTTGAATTTTTATTTTGGATTCATACATCAGGTTGAGCTTATATTTTCATGGATATACCTCTCGGCTGAGAATCTCGCTCCTGAGTGATTGTACTCAGGTCATGCTGGATTTACACGTGAGCAAAAAAATGTTTGGGTTTTTTCCCCATGTACCTTGAATTTCACCTGCTAGAAAACTTACCAGTGACTCAGAGCCATAGATACTTCTGAAGTCATAATTTGTTTTTGTTCATCCTCACACAACCTACGGTGCATGCACTGTTTGAATGATTCGTAACTATGCTGAATTACATAAACTCATGTGAAACACTTCTGGTTACTTTCAATGTTGGATGAACAACTGAACGTTTATTCTTAGCTCATTTTTCCTGTCTCTTATCCAATTGTTTATTGAATTTTTGCCCTATTTTTGACTTTGTTTACAAGCTTGCTTTTGTTCCTCATTCCTCTGTAGAGCTGTTGAATCTAAATGCATCATCACAATTATGAAATTGTACTCTACTTTAGGATTTTTAACAATATCCCATGGATTGTTTTGCATCAAGTCAACAGTAAGTTTTTTTTGAGGGGGCTCCCTCATTATTTTACCCTCCCAGTGACTGACAAAAAATGTCTGGTGCATCTATTTTATCAATGTGTTTATCTAGGGAAAAATATTCCAGTTTCTTTTTCTTGTTTCTTATTTCCTTACACATCTTATCTCCTTAGGCATTTAATATTGGTATGAAAACATACTTGCCACTCTTTAGGCTTCCTTCTTGACATACTATTGATATTTTATTTAAGTATCAAGCAGTATACTTCATATTTATTTCTCAAATATTCCTAATTTTTTTGTGTCCTATTTCAGAATGCAAAAATATTTATGCATACATTTTTTTGATAAATCTTCCTCAATGGGATGCTTTTTACATTTTTATGCTGTTATCTTTCCTGGACTCATCAGTTTCTAAGCTCAGTCACAACTTCCTTAGTTTTAAATGTCAACAGCTTTGCTCTCAAAATAATGGTATCTAATGTAGGGCCACAGTAAGAATAGGACAAGACTTGTAAGCTGAGAAATCTTCTAATGGAAGTTCATTCATACAGATAGTTACTAGTCCTGTGAATACTAAATGGTTTTAAGCAATCACTGGAGCTAAAATCAGGAAAAAAATGTCCTTTCTATTATATGAATTTATTTTATATTAATTTATTTTATTTTATTGATTACATGTTATCCCAGTGTGCACAATGGAGATAAATGGATGGCAAATCATGCCCTTTTGTGTACCAAAATACCATATTTGGCTCTGGTCAAAATAATTTAAATAATGTGCTCTCTGTAATTTTTCATTTTTTTTATTTTAGGTGTTGCTCATTTGTAATTTTTCATTGCTTTTTTGTACTTCTCTAATCTCAGTTCATATAGACCTACAGTAGGGATTGTGCAATATTTTGAACTGCATATACAAATGAAATTCAAAAAAATCTCCTGTATTCTCTAAGGAATTTTCTGCCCTGGAGAGGAACCTGCAATCTATAGCCTTGGCTTCTACTGTGAAGACTTTTGACAACTGACACTGTGTTTTGACAGAGCGGGATGGCTCAGAATATAGCTTACATTAAGACCAGTCAGGATTTAGGAACTATTTGCTCCTTTACATAATTTCACTGACAGATTTCAGTCTACAGGTTTTTTTAGGATCATGTCAAAGCATAACATCAGGACCAGATCAGTGATGATCCTACTTTCTTTTAAAAGCAGAAAGAAGAGGCTTTCTTTTTTTTTTTTTTGATGTAACTCCTGACTACAGTCCTCCTGCTTATAGCCTGCAGACCAATATATACAGCATTCCTATTACTAGCTACAGACCACTGATTTTTGCACTGAAGTTTTTCTTTTTTATTTAGTTTCTTTACCTGAAACCCCATTTTTTAACCTTTTTTAAAATAATTTTTTCTTATGTTTTTATGGTATAACAATTTTTTAAATAAAGTAATAAGGAGTAATTGTTCTGTATAGAATGAAATATGAGATCTTGACAGTAAAAGGGAAGGAGAGGCCTCCATCCACATTGGGGAGAAGTATACGAATGAAATGAAGAAAAAAAAGTACACTTGAGATTGTAGCTATGAAAAATTCAACAGTGGTGAGCTGGGGTGGTGCAGATTTGGGAGCTAGACAAAACTGAGTTCACAGTAACTAAAAGAAAAAAAGAGAAAATACCTAAAAATATAGAAATATTTTATTTTTTTAAAATGCATAAATACATAAAGGATAGAAAAATAGTCTGAAGTAGACCCTTAAATGAAGAAGAAGAAATCATCAAAACCAATAGTATTTCCACAAAGTAAACTAAACACCATGACTAACATCACTGTTCTCCAGAAGATGAACAGGGGAACAGCATAAGGTTTAACTGCAGACCAAAAGGAGTACTACAAATTTTCTATATAACAGATTTTAACCATATTATTAATGAGATTTGTTCTGAGTTATTTACGTAATTTGGACTATAAATGTTAGTATCATTGTAGCTGGACTAGCCATAAAAAATGGTGTCAATTAGTTATGTATTTGAAATGTAAAATAGAGTAATAATAACTTTTTGGTGTCTCGTAAAAGGCCTATATTCCCCTACTTGCACATAAAAACTTTTTGAGGATTACAGTCTCAAAGTGAGATACATACATGAATTTTCTCCTCTGCCTGTAAGATTTATATATTTTCCTATAAATCATTATAAAGCTCTTCAGGTTGAAGCTGTTTAAAGGAATTAGGAATGAATGATGTATAGATTTTCACTAACTGGGACAAGACTACTGTAATGTTAGGTGATGCTCAATTTCTGTTTCTCTCCCCTCCATCTTGTTCTTGGTGCTCAAACATTCCTTGTCACTCAGTTGCTGGTTTCTTACCTCAGAAGCAGAAGAATTTGTTCTGGTTATTACAGTAGTACTCTGGAAATTTCCTTTTTGTCTACTTTACAAGACAGTCTTTCCTGAATAGCCTAAAATTGGTGAAGGAAGATGGCTGGAATTGGAGCATTGAGAAGTGTCTCTTCATATAGGAAGTTTATGGATGGCTTTCTAAAGCTGGGATTACACTCCATACAATCTGAATTCCAGATAAATATTTTAACATAAAGTTAATTAATTTTTTCATTTATGAACTGACTCTGGGTTTTGATATTTCTGTTTCCTTCAAGGAGTGTGTGTGGGAGGAAAACCAATAGAGGTTAGAGGTACTATAATTTATTAGGCTTAGAAAATTGTATAATGTCTTAAGATTGCCTAAATATATTCTTTGTTGACTGAAGTACCAACCTTTTACTTTCATGACTGAATCTCAGCCATGTTAAAATGTGTAAATAGTAAAAAAAAAAGTGATCTGAAAAGGTTCTGATGAGCGTTTATGGACAAAGAAGAAGCTAATGGAAAAAGCAATATAGCTATTTCATAACTTCAGATCAATAGCATATAGATGCCTTTAAATGGGGACTTCTGAAAAATTTTTGGGAAAAATAATTTTGTAAGAGTGTAAATACATTTGAAAGAAAGAATTAATTGTGTAAGGTGCTATGATATGAGGAAACACAGGGAAAAAATTAAAGGTAACCTTAACTTTGTGTTGTTAAGTGTGATACATTAGCTACATCAGCAGCCCTCATTAGCCTTTCAGCTTTATTACATAATAACTCCTATAAATAAAATATGGTCAAGCAATAATACAGACTCTCTTATCTTTCTCTCTCACTCTGTTCACTTTTGATGAGCTGTCTTTCTGCATCTATGTTTCATGACATATGCCTCAGAAATGGTCTCTCACTTAGAGTCTAATTTATCCTCCGGCAAATGCCAATTTTTGATGTTAGCTTACTATAGTATTAATTATTTTCTTGATTTCAGGTTACTGCTCAGAGAGAAAAACATGTTATCTTTGAATATATTTCAGCTCAAACTCTTCTGTTACATAATAATAGTGTGAATTTACAAGTTTTAGACTAGAATACTAAATGTCAGCATTTTCTGTTGGAAAAAAGTTACTGAACACAATTTTCTTTAATCTATTACTAAATTAACTTCTGTGCTGAATAGTGGAAATTGTAAGTGCAATGATTTTGATGCAGATATTCTAGTTGATTAAAAGTACATCCCACTGTACTGCGTTATATTCCAAGTCTGTAAAGTATAAAACAAAATGGGATTGCATAGTGCAATTATGTAATTTCTGTAAGAATTAAAGAAAGATATAAAAAGCACAGTACTGTTTCTACTGCTGGCATAATATTCCTTAGAACAGAACCAGAAAACTAATAACAATATAAA
>JAOXXN010000395.1:136627610-136638684 GCA_026770055.1 Myrmophylax atrothorax
AAACAAGAAGAAGAAGAAAAGAGAGGTGTGTTCTGTTACCTTAATACCTCCCTTGGTATTTCATTTAGGAATGTCAGAGAGAAGCTACATTGCTTTTCCTCGTTATGGAATTCATATGCAGTCCTCTATGGTAGCAAATACCATAGTTTATAGTTTATACCATAGTTTATAGTTTTCCATGTTTCAAGTGGGCTTCCCTGTAAAGACCTTTGGCTTCTGAAGTGCTAAGCTATAGGCTAAATGTGATAATTGGGCAGAAAAAAATAATTTTATCCTTCATATTGGATACCTTTAAATTGCTATTTTTATTAGAAAGAGTGGGTAGAATTACACAAAGATGCTGAAGATAATGTAGTAGTAATGCTTTTCATTGTTACTTAACTCAAATAATTTCTTACTCTTTTCAGTCCATTAACGTGCAGATATTTCACTGTATTGGCACCACAGATAATCCATTTGTTAAATGATGTAGTTTCTTAAAGCAAATTTCTGATTTTTTTTCCTGTGGGGGTTTGCATGGTGGTTCATTGGTTGTTATTGATATTTTCTTGTATTGATTTAGTTTTGGTTTTGTTTTTTTGTACAGTCCTCCTTTTCAAGGAAGGTATAATCAATACATTATGAAGGTTAGAGAATGGCAGAAAAATAGGATTGTCTCCTTATGAATTAGTTAGCAAAGCTAATTCAAATACCCTACGATGTAGGTTATAAATCCTCAGTATTTCCAAATGTTAAGTGGCACTGAAAAATGGCAGTGAGGAGGATTTTCAAGTCATTAATGAAAATGATTCAACAGCTCTCTGACAGTCCTATATACCCCTCCATCACTGGGATGCAAATGGTCAGAATACTTTCATTACTAACAAACCAGTTCCAGGATATGCCATCCTCCTGATAAAGCAGATGAATTGGAAATTACAGGTTTTAATTTTGCACATTGCAAAGCAGTTCTTTGGACCAGAAAAATTAGTTAAGAAGAGTATTTTTTGAAAATTTGATATTTTTTTCATTTTTTCAATGTCTGATATCAGCCAAGTACCAGCCTTGCCCTCTCCTCTAGACATACAATATTGTTCTCTTTAATAATATAAAGTTGCAAGATCATATCTGTGATTGTGTGATCTTGACAGAGTAATGGAAAACTGTTCAGAACGTTGCCCATCTGTGTACTACTTCACAGAATCACAGAATATGCTGAGTTGGAAAGGAACAAAAGGGTCATCAAGTCCAACTCCTGGCCCTACACAGGACCATCACCAAGAGTCACATCATGGTCCCAAGAGTATTGTCCAAATGCTTCTTGAACTCTGTCAGGCTTGGTGCTGTGACTACCTCCCAGGGAAGCCTGTTCTAGTGCCCAACCACCCTCTGGGTGAAGAACCTTTTACTAACAAACCTAAACTTCCCTGACACAATTTCAAGCCCTCGGGTCACCACAGAAAAGAGATCAGTGCCTTCCCCTCTTCTTCCCCTCACGAGGAAGTTGAAGACTGCCATGAGGTCTCAGTCTCCTCTTCTCCAGGCTGAACAGACCAAGTGACCTCACCTGCTCCCCATATGGCTTCCCATCAAGACCCTCCACATTCTTCATTGCCCTCCTTTGGACGCCGTAAACTGCATGTAATATTCAAGGTGAGGCCACACCAGTGCAGAGCAGAGTGGGACAATCCCCTCCCTCAACTGGCTGGTGATGCTTTGCCTGATGCCCCCCAGGACTTGGTTGGCTCTCCTGGCTGCCAGGACACTGGTGACTCATTTTCAACTTGCCATCGACCAGGACCCCCAGGTGCCTTTCCCAGAATTTTTTCCAGCTTCGCTTCCCAATTTGTACAAACATCCAAGGGTTTCCCCATCTTGTATTTGAATACAGCATCAATCTAAATCTGAGCTGCATGCTTTAACATGTACAGTTTTCCCTACACCTAGAATTTAAAATTTACTTCATGTCCAGCACAGATCAGTGTGAGGGGGCATAGCCAAAACCTTGTGTTATTCAGTACCACATTACATCAGTGCCAAGGGCAGGGGAAAGGGACTGTCTCTCTTTTTTGTGAAAGAGAGGCATCCCTCTCTAGGAGGATGAAGAATGTCATGGTGGGGAACCTGTCAGCCATTGTTCACTGTCTTAGGGTCTGTGGTGAGCATTTTTGCATGTTAATCATTCTCTCCTTTTGCAAATGTTTATTATCAATACTGTTGCTGTTACTGCTCATTTTCTTATCTCATTGCTCTTTCCAGTAAATCATTCTTATCTCAACCCGTAATTTTTGCCTTTTGTTCATCCAGTTATCCTCTCCAGCCACCTATGGGGATAGGGAGAGCAAGTGACAATGTGATTTGGAAAGTCTCAGTGAGAGAACTAAATTCGGTAGTACCATTCCTAAACCACAACACTTTCCTACAGCTAAGACTTTATGTTTTGTTTTCTAAAGATTAAGTCACTTGATAAACATTCATCAAAATATTGAGAATTTATATTCCTCATTTCTTGCTTTTCCTTTGTGTAATCAAGGAAAAGTATTTGGGAGTGAGGAACTGAAGAGGATTTACCCACTTAGTATGGAGAGGCATGAGGTAGATGAATAGTCGTCTGTTTTTCAGAACAAGGCAAAATTTTAATAAAGCAATTAACTTTCAACAACTGATAGAGAGAGTGAAATTTCAAATGTTTCAGTGAAACTTCAAATGTTTATAGATGGTAGGGAAAAAATAAAATGCAAGCGTCAGACATAAATACTTTATTTAGCAGACCTTTTGTGGAGCCTTTTCCTTTGTCATTGATTCTCCCCAAGCACCCTGTGTCTCAGGCTACATTCTTCTTAATGAAATCTGTATATTGAAGGATGTTAACTTTTCTAACCACTCTGGGTTTTTTAACAACTGTAAGAACACCCTGCATATTCTATCTTTCTCTTCTAAAATATACTTCCATTTTACTTTTTGGAGGGAGAATCTCTTGTCATCTCTCTCACCCCTTTGGTAAATTTGATGCCATCTTTCACAGTTCTTAAAACCATTGATTCAGCAATAGATTAATTTTATCTTTTCCCCCTCTAACTTTTTTCCCTTATATTGGACCCCATACATTCACTACAGCATGACTTTGATGAACTGAGTCTTGTGTTTTAAAACAAAATTGCATACCTTGTTGTGATTCTTCAGATAAAATTATGCATGATTCTAAGTTGAGGACAAAGACAACTCTAACCAGCTGCTTACCTTGATGATGGATATGAATGAAACCACAACACATGATACGTCTGTGTATTACTACTTATTATTCAAAGGATTTCCAGATATCCTTGAAAAGACTGTTGCTGAAGTGTGTCATGTGGATGAAACTCACAGTTGGTTTGATCATTCAAAACCAGGGTGAATCTTTTTGTTATCAGGACAAACATTTTTCTCTTTATGAGACAAAGAAGAGAGAGACATGGAATTCAGTACTGTTCAGTGCTGTAACTGCATGTTCCAGAGAAAACACTGGTTATATTTTCCCTGTAGTGAAAAAGTAGAAAAGATTAATTGATCAAAAATAATCAAAAAGAAAAGTAAAACTGAAACTTGAGAACTATTTGTAGTGAAAATACTTGTACAGCTGACTTTCTTCAAAATAATGCTAGAACTAGGGTATCTGTCAACACGATAAGGTGTGAGGTTTCAGAATAGCAGTGAAGGAAAAAAAGAGCAGTTATTTGTCACTTTTTTTCAGATTTTCAGTTCTCATAGAAATAGTTACAATTTTGAGATCTTTGAACATTGGTACAGCATTCTTTTTGCCTGAAACATTACTCAGTAAAGCACTAGAGCTATATGAACAGGCTTCAGATTCTATGCCATTTCATATCAGCTGCATGTGTATGTACGTTTCCTTAGCCACTCACTTCTCATTCAACAATACTGTAAGGAATGCAAGATTTGCATGTTAAATGTCCCCTTCACAGATAAACAATATCAAAGGCAGAGGGGTACACTGCATACATCTTCTAAATGATCAACAGCCTAGTGATACTAGTCTTTAACCATTACTATTTAAAGTTCAAGATTTCCCTCCTAAGCCTGTTCCAGTTTGCATGCTCTTGTGTTTATATAAAAATAACTATAAAAGATCCAAAAGGCTGTTTTAGAATGGACAGGATTATTGCTTTTTCCCCTTCTCCTTTTAGGTTTTCTGCCTGACACCACTGAGTGCACAAGAGTAGTAGCTTGTTTCAGAGTTCTCTTACTTACATACCATGGGAGCAGCTGTATTCAGACAATTTTCTTTAAAGCATGAAGATGAGAAGAGCATGAGCTGGAGTCAGAAGGACACGTTGTGGACTCGGAAGAGATTGCTTCACCATGTGGGAGAAAACCAAAATAGTTAAAATAGCCAAACAAAAGTCTTCCACAGAGTTAATGGTCCTTGATCAATCTTACTGTTGACAGGAAAAGCAATGATTGTGGCTCAGAACTGAATATATACATATATTTTGTATTAAAAAATTATCTGTGTATTTACAAGGTTGTATACCTAGAGTCATAAGCAAAAGAATAAGCAGATTTGTGATTTTGTAGTTATTATTATTGTGCATGATCATAGATTGCTTATTGTAATATAAATTACTTTCATAATTAGAAAATCTTGAAATACCTTTCTTTCTGTGAGAGCACCTCAAGTGGCTTTGGCTACCCTTAGGTTTTTCAGAATTAGTTATATGTTAGGAAAACAAGGAATGATACCTTAGAAATTTCTACCAAGATTAAGACTCACCCTACAAACTAATTTTATTTTGCCCCTGGGAAATTGTAAGATAAGACATCAAAGAGGTAATATAGCTTTAAAAATCATATTCAAATTTTGTTGAAACCGTTTCATTATCTGCCAGTTGTAGCAGAATCAGATGCATATCTCCCCAGTGGGTATGTTGTCCTATGAGGAGTAGCTGTACTATGAGGAGTGGCTGAGGGAGCTGGGGTTGTTTCTCCCTGGAGAAAGGAAGGCTCACTGCAGACCTTACCACTCTACAACTACTTGAAAGGAGGTTGTAGCAAGATGGGGGTGTCCTCTTCTCCCAGGCAACCAGTGACAGGACAAGATGAAATGGCCTCAAACTGTGCCAGGGAAGGTTCAGGATGGACATCAGGAGTAATTTCTTCGTAGAAATGGTTGCTAAACATTGAAGGGGACTGCCCAGGCAGGTGACGAAATCACTATCCGTGGAGGTGTTCAAGGAATGACTAAATGTGGCAATTAGTGCCATGGTCTAGTTGGCAAGATGGTGGTTGATCAAAGGTTGGACTCAAAGATCTCAGAGGTCTTTTCCAACCAAATAATTCTGTGATTCTCTGAGTTTGTGATCTATACTCCTGATCCTGTTATAATGGCAGTCAATGGTAATTCTTTTGCTGACTCTAAAAGGATAGAACTGAATTTCCTTGCAACAGCTAATTACCAGAGCAACTAAATAATGTGAGTCTGTGATGCCCACAGCTGTCTCATTAGTGTCTCTAACTGAGATGAGAAGCATGCAGTACTGCCTGCAGTATAGACTTCTTCCTTAACTCTGAACAGTGTGTTATTGGTTCTAAACTGTGTTATTTCTCTGCTACTTTGAGAGAGCATGTTTAGTGTACAGGTTTGGGTTTTGTGTTGTTGTTGTTCTTTTTGTTGGTGGTGTTGTTTTTCCAGTTTAGCTATACCTAAAAATATGTTTCCTCTGACATATAATTTAGCTTCTTGGCTACCAGACTTCTGACAGCTTCCTTTGGATAAATTTTCATTTACTCTTGGGTTCTCTTTTCAGGCAATTTTTTTCTTCCAAAAGAAAACCTCTTGAGTTTGGGTTTTGTTTGTGTTTTATTTTTTTTGTTTGTGGGATTTTTTTTTGCTGATTAGTTAGCTGATGGGGCTTGGTTTTTGGTTTGTTTACTTTTGTTTGTTGTTTTTTTTCTGAAGATACTTCACTCAAGGGAAGTCTTCCATTACACACAGTAGCATTGTGTTTATTTTCTTGTGCCCTGTATAGTCATCTACCACTGTCTCAGAAAGGAGTTTTGTCCTAAAGCTTTCTCACGAACTGACAGGAATTGCACAATACATAATTAATGCTTTTATTTTCATTTCATAAGAAACAAAAGTGTGGTCAATGATAGTGTAACCTCACTTTATTGTTATTTTGAAATAACAATCACAGAAAATAACAATGATGTCTTAGGACATAAGTGTCACCACATGAGAGTTTCTTCAGTGAAGTGTGAATGCAACAATTTGCTAAAAAGAGTGGTAGATCAGGGCAATGTGGACATGACTGCATAACCCCTCCTAGTCTGGGGCCACGCTGTTCTTCCTGGACTGATTGCATTTAGGGATATGGAAGTAACCTTGGTGAGCATCAATGACAAGGTCTTTAACAGAGAATCTGCTTGGTGAGCAGGAGATAGTCCCTGTATTGAGTCTATTACCTTGGTTTTCTTCACTCTCACAGGTGACTTCCCTCTATAACTATTTATTCCATAAATCATTTGTCAGAAAAAGTGTCATGAGACAAAGGGTGGTTTTGCTTTTTTAACGTTATGCATTGATTCAACTTCTGCTTTACAGGCACTTCTAAAGATGATGGATATGACACATAACCTTACATATGATGTGTGAGTAGCTTCCAGAGTCAGATTCCTCTGTTTGCGCTACTCTCTTGAATCCCTCTTCAGAAACTTCAGAATTCTTTCATTTTCTGTTTATTTTAGGATGGGAATTCTCAAATATTATATAGTATTAAACTTGGGAAAAAAGCTGTCTAGACATCTGATAGCATTTTGTGTTTTATGCCAGTGAATCACAAAATGCTTTATAAACAAATAGAATACTAACAGTTTAATATGCTACAGGTGTCACTTAACTCATCATTGACATAGCACACTCAAAGGTAAAATGGATCATTTGGAATAAGAGATGTAAAATACCATTCAGTAGTAATTACTTCAGGATGATTTACCATATGTATACACATTTCCACTGACAGGATATAACTTATTATCGCATTTGTGCCCATATAAGTAGACATAACATCATTACCCAGCATGACGCTTTGTCCTAAACACAGATCAGATAATCACATCATGTGTATGTTTGCCTAGTTCATTTGAAAGAAGATACTTCTATCAGTCCTCTGCCACCTTGTGCCATGCATGCAATGTTTTTGGAGGTGTGGGGTTTTTTTTTTGCACATCTCCCATACCAGTTTGAAACCAAAATATAACTCTTGCCTCTCCAATGGGCTATACAAATCAGCTTAAGTCCAGAGATACTATCCCCTGCCCTGCCTCTCCCATTTTGTATAACGCACCTGAAAGCTGTGAAATTAGGTACTTGAAATTTTCATTTATCACTGGTAGATGGAAGAAGTATAATTAGCCTTCTTAAATTTCTTAAAACAAGAGAGGACGAAAAAGGAAAAAACCCTGCATTACAGCATAATGCTTCAAAACATACAGGACCTGTTAATCTTAGAAGTGCTTTCATGATATCAGTTCGGGTTATGAGTAGGCAGAATTATTCCCCAACTGGTCTTCATATCCAGATTAAATTTCAAAGAAAAATAATGCCCAAAGTAGTTGCACCCAAATGCACACCCAGTAGGAATGATCAAGATACCAGGACATGAGGGAATAGGGAGAGTATACTGTCTCTGCAGTTGGTTTGTGGTTCAAGTACCTATGCTGCAAGCACAACTGCAGGATATTCCTCTGTCTTGTAATTTAGTTGTGATTAATTAAACAATCAGATAAACGTTTCTGTCAGATAGCTAAAATTTCCTATCTGGCATGAAAACTATAAAAAGAAAAAATCTTGCCTTTTAAGTTAAATATGAATTTTTAATAACCTTACATAGCTAACTATTAATTTATCCATTTTTATTGATTGAAAATGCTGTGTCTTTTTTGTGGAACACAATTGCTTGTTTTCCATGATCTTGGCTAAAGTTTTGTCTCCTTTTTGGGTACTGTACCAAATTTAGACAGGCACAGTTTTCATTAGAGAACTTGTCAGAGCAACTGTAAAAAGAAAATTTGTAGATATGTTGTGTTTAAAATTACTGAACAGTAGCCAAAAAAAGAGAACTTTAGGAAACAATTTGTGCAACTGGAACTATGTGGCTGTAGTAAACAAAGCTGAATGTAGACTGTTTGATTTGTTTTCCAGTCAAAACCCAAGCATTTGGGAATAGATGAGGAGTGGAATAATGTAACTTTTCTCCAATTTATGAGCATTAAGTTATTATTTAAAATATAAAAGCTGAATTTCATTAGATTGAAGCAATATTCTGTGTATACTGAATTTGGGAACTTAACTATATTGTAGCTTTTTAAGAAAAATAGTTTTCAAAGTCATTTCTTATTGAAAAAAATCACCAAAATTGTATGTAAAGGGGATTTTCTTCTTTCTTTCTTTCCTGATAGCATATCTGTCTGGATTACTTTTTTAGGCCCTCTGGTAGTCGAGTGTTTTTGCAGCTGGTGCACTTGAAGAAATTAAGTAATGGGAATTCATCTTAGCAAAAGAAAAAAATGAAGCCAATTAAGAGAATAAAAAGTTAATTTTAAATGTCATCCTCCACACAGTAAAATAATAATATTTTGTAATTCAGAAACACTAAAACTTGAAAAAGATACATGGAAATAAAATCAGTTAAAATTATTTTAACTCAAAGAGCTATTTCTGCCTTATATACCTCTAAAAAATAGTGATTGTTATTCAACAGCAGAATATTACACTTTTTTGTGAATACATGGCATATGTCTTGCTCTCTGCACAAACAAGTAATAAAGCCTGCATTACTATGATCTCTAATAAAGGAAATATTCTTATGTTGTAGTGTGCATTACAAAATATTTAATCCTGAAATATTTATCAGGAAGTTCAATAATTGATCATGAAATCAAAAACATTTCTTGAGCAAACAAAAGTGGAATCCATCATGAAAAGATTAAAATATAAATAGGCTTTCCACCAAAGAGGTACATTAACATGATATGAACAGTTAAGAAAAGTTTATTTAATGTTCTCCAGGAATGAAATATATATGTTTGAAAAGCACAAACCAAATCTGTTTAATTCTTTCAACAAGAGTAAATAAAAATAGTAATGTGATGTTGGGGAAAGGTCATAGGCTCTCGATTGGATTAATAGCATGAACTTCTTGATCTCACTGTTCATGTCATTAGGAGAGCAGAGAGCAGGAGAGTGCAGTGTACTTATTTCAGGGATGCATGCAAAGCTAACATTTTTAAACATATTTTTTAGTATGCCCTGAGAGTTTGTGAGTGTCATCTACCCAGTACACACTTTAAACCCGTTGGGTTATGTGGGATGTTGACTCTAGGGCAGAACTGCCCATTCCTCTCTTTAGAACAACTAGAAATAAGACTTGGAATATATATATACACACAAATACACACACACACGCATACCCATATATATATAAAATTAATTCTATACATTTCTTTTTTATTAGATCCCAAGCAGATAAATTAGCATGTTAATGATATTTTTCCTCTAGTTTATCTGCTGACTATGCAAAAAATGTGAGCATATTGAACATGGAAATGTTCTCCTTTTGACAAACAAAAAGACCTCAAGTGTTTGGCAGCACGTCTGTGCCCCACTTTTGTACAGGGTTTCTTGGTGTCTTTGCATACATGTCTGTCTAGAATATTCATTATCTCTTAATGCATGTATTCTTGATCTTAAAGAAAGGTATAAAGTTCTACAATCAAAGTTTTAGAAAGTTACCAAGTTTATAAAATCATGTGCTGCGTGCTGGCTTTGTGAATTCCCTGTCAGGGTCCTGAAAGTACTGCCTGGTCTGCCTGCCCCTGCCCAACCCAGGACTCCACTCACATGGCCTGAGGTCAAGGATTGCCTGTTAGTCCCCCAGGGCCCTCAGTCCCTGCCTTGTCCATGGGCCCTGCTGACCCACATCCTTGCCTGGCCTCAGCACAGCCACACCTCCAGGGAGGTGCCTAAATCCTGAGGCTGGCATTACCCCAGTGTGCAGAGCTGCCTGCTTCTGGATGGGAGGGTGGGATGGACTCTGAGGTCCCAGTGCATGGTCTCCAGGAAGCACCCATCCTCACTGAGCCTGGCATCCTGCTACTTGGCTGTACAGATTATAATCATAGATTCTAGTTATGTTAGGTTTTTAGTCAACTTAATAGAAAAGTTTAAAAATATTCATCTTGGAATGTGTTTTATAAAATATAAATTCCTGAAATTTCAGGTCCTTTTTTTTTGTACTGAATTTTCATGTTGCTTATTTGATACTAAAACAATACCAATACTATCTAACATGGGCTCAAGAATGTGTACCACATACTAAAAAGAATTATATATTTTTCACTAAAAACATACTTGAATTGTTGTTAATTAAGACGTTCACTTTATTCTCAAGCCTAACTGTAATGGGCTGATTCAAATAGCTCCAAGTAGCAGCAAATATCAGAGTTTGAGAAGTAAGTGGTTGTTTAAACTATGTAATTGCAATATACTGTCAAAAATGTTCAAGTGATTCTTGACCATTATTTATCACATTAAATAAGGGATTAACCCAAAGAGATGTAAAATAATAATTATTTGACATTAATTTTTGCATTTCCTTTTCAAAAGTTTGAGTTCAGATCTTGGGGTTTGTTTTGGATTGTTTTCTGGGGAGAGAGGTAGGGGTGCAGATTTGGTGCTTTTTTCACTGCAGCTTTTGATCAGGGAAGATTTTCAAAATGTTGTAAAAGTATATATGGAAAATATATAGTCATAACTGTTATGCATAGAAAACAAACACTTTTTATTATTTTAAATATTAAAATGCTTAGAGCAGAACTACTTTTTCTAGACATCATTGTATTCTAATGATAGACCATATCATAGATGAACAAGTTTCAAGTGTATCTATGGTAAAAATGCCATTTAAGGCATGGCAGACAGCATTGTTGATTTGGGGTTTTGTTGGTTGTTTTGGGTTTTTTTTGGTTTGTTGGTTTGGAGTTTGTTGGTTTGGGGGGTGTGTGGGGGGTGGGAGAGGGGGTGGTGGGTTTGTGT
>JAOXXN010000395.1:136655046-136668449 GCA_026770055.1 Myrmophylax atrothorax
TATTAGCACATTAAATCTACATTTGCTACAGCTACTGTGTTTCTAAAATCTACAAAATGTGAAAAATCAGAAATCAAAAACCCCTTCGGCATCAAATGCATAGCCGTATGTTAAATAAATGTTATATCCGTTGGAACCAATTTCATTCTGAAGTCTGAGACACAATCCAGGCAGTTAAAAGTTTTCTGGTGACTGAACTTCCAACTGTGATTTTTGGTTTTGGTATTGACCACTGCCCATCCCTTTTTGTAACCAAATTTTTTGATGCAGCTTGTATAGTACTGATTTAGAAATAACTTGTTTTATTTTTGTATGTTTAAATTTGTCTATTCATTGCTCAAAGCTGTAGCTTAATTCTAAGTGATATCTTGAATCTTTCTATTCTGTGGTCCTCACAAAACCATTTGAGAGAAGAGTCACTTGTTCAAGTAGGAACAGAGAAGAAAGAATTCTTATGCTAATTTAGCAGTAGCTCTACTTTCCCTGTCTTTCATTTAGTTCTAATGGGATTGATCCACTTTGATGAACCAACAATCAACCTAAATTCATGAAAATGGAAGAACATGTACTTGAATAAAATTACAACAATAAGGTCCTTATTTTCAATTTCCAAGAACTACTAAAAGTATAAATATTCACATTTCTTAATTTAAAAAGTTTATAAAATAATTTTTAACTCATATGCTGTAAATTTATGTTTCAAGTTCCCATTTTGTCTGGAGGAAAAAGAAGTTCTGAAAAGTATGTTAGGTTTCACAAAGTAGTGTTGTGCATTTTCTTATATTCATTAATTTTTCATGTCATGTTCTTCTGCTGTAGCCAAGTTGCAACCTGAGAAGCATTTATCTGAATCCTTTAACTTCACCAGCTGTCCAGAGATGGCTCACTACAGTCTATTATGAGAAGAAAAGAAACACAGTGAAAGGTAACTGTAATGGTATGCTTCATTCAAGAGTTCAGGCCCATTGACATGACATAGGATAATTCCTTTTTTTCCCATGAGGAAGATTTAGTAACATTACTATATGCTGAAGTTTCCTTAGTTTAATTATTTTTTTTTCCCCCATAAAACTCATCTCATCATCTTATGTCTCATGAGCATAAACTGTAACTTGCTTTTAAAATTTTGTTGATTCCAGCTTGAAGATGACCTACCAGAAGCTGGAGAGGAGTCCATTAATGTCACAATATGCCTCTATGCCTTGACATTTTCTATAGTCTATTTGATGACTTTATACTTTTTGTGTAATTTATCCTTCTGCATTCCAAAATCAAACCTTACTGTAAGGTCACAGGAGACCTTTTGTGCAGCAAATAAACAGAGTTATTTTAAAAAATCAAGGAGTTAGTTGCCATATGACTCTACTTTTATTGGATATCTCTGAGTTTTACTTTCTAATACATTCCATCTAAACTGCAGGACCTTTTCACAAAACCAAACCAATTAAATCTCTGCCTCCTCAAACATCTGTGCATGAGAACAGCAGGAGACATGCTGTCTTAGGGAGAGTTATCTTCACCCTTAACTCATTTTTGTGAGTATCTCTGAAAAATGGTGCCAGGGCCATGAAACCCCTCTGGATATGTTCATAAGGGTGATCGGTTTGTAGCATATTTGTGCAGAATGCAGCATGTTTTGTTGATACCATTATGCCTATTCAGTTGTCTCGTGGGTCCTATTAACGAAGGATGCTACAAAGAAGCCAGCCAAAATAAGTGATATATTAGTTCCTCACTAATCTTGAGGTTAAATTCTAAGAGCTGCTGGCATTCAACTCAAACACTAATAACAAGGGTCCTCTTTCCTTGTAGCAGCTTCATAAAGAAAAAAGCAGATTGGAAGAAAAGAACAGATGCACAGTAAAATATCTATTCAACTGTAAAAAACTTAGTCAATTTATCATCTGTCACTTCACAAACTGATATCTTCTGTGCTTGTACTAAACTTCTAAAAAAATCCTTTTCCACAAGCTTTGATTCTTTTATGTGTTTACTGATATGAAATACACCTGATTTTGATTTAGTTGGTGTGTTTTCTTAGTTATTCAAATATATTTCCATTCTTCAAGTAGTGAGGAAGAAGGGAAGACATTCACATGGAGCTTTTTTAAAATGAAAATGTGCTTTAATAGCAAAGTTTAATTTCTCTCTCACTCCAAGAAATAAAATTAAGAGAATCTCACAAGCACATCTTACAGACAAAATGCACAAATTATCTTCAGCTTTTTACATGATTTTGTCCACTGGAATTTTATTTCAGTTATTTCTTTTGTTTTGTTATCTGCATTTGTGAAGTATTAAAAGTTATGGTTGTCACAAAGGTGTTTTAACTAACAAAGTGGAAAGATGAATATTTATTTCTGTAGGAAAAAAAATCAAAACACAAAAATCCAACAGCTGACAGCCAAAAGTTTAAGAAACACTACTGTGGGAAAAAATAGACAATTTTTTTTAAAAAATAAAATTAAATTTTAAAAAAACCAAACCCAGCACTTCCCTCAAAAAAAAAAAAAAAAGTCCAACAAACAATTCAACTCAAAACTTTTTAAGACAAATTTGATACTTTCATGCAGGATGGGCTTCATGGTTCCTAAGTGCTTTTAGATGAAGAAGGTATCTCAATTCTTGATCATCTTTCTTTATATAGCCCTTCCTTATGAGAAATAAGAGACAGTTCTTTGGAAAACAATCAATTTCTATTTAAATGAAAGGATTCAGTTTGGAAACAAAACCCTACAGGTATATACTTATATGAAGTATCAGCCTAATATTTCAGGGACTGGAGCAGAAAAGCCCTTTTGCTTCAGAACTCTCTGATGAAGGTTTCAGAGTACTAAAAAGAGCTGGTGAATTGCTTGCAAAACTGTCAAATCCTTCTAGTATTCTTCAGAAAGGAGAGACGGCTATCACAGGCCTTCTAATATTGAAGTTGATTTCATTAGCCTGGTCAGCTGCCTCCTAGCATTTCAACAGCCTTCTGAAAGGAGGGAGTAAAGAAAGGAAAACACATGGTAGCATCAGATATAACCTTTACCAGAAAACTAGAACACTTGTAATGTAGACTACTGGAAAAAAAAAAAAAAAAAGAGTCAAATCAGCAGGAATTAACAGCACTGACTTTATTTTTCATGTTCTCTCAAGAGGTTTAAACTAATCATTTTTAAAATGTAAAATATAGTAGCACTTAGTATATTGATAATTTTATTAAGTTATCCTCTATATTTTTAATTTCTTCCTCTTTAGCACCAGACCACCACCACCAAACACTATTTCAAGTCTGAGTTTCAGAGGATGTTGGCACCTATTTTTTTTCTGTGTGGATCTCATGCTTTGTTTAAACTGGTATTTCCTTGCCTTCCTTTTTCAACTCTGTGCTTCTGTCTGACAGTTTTAATGATGTATCAGCTTAGTAATTCAAATTTCTGACTCTTACCTGTCTTTGTTTTATACAAAAATTCAAGAATCCACTTGCTATAAGATAGCCAATGCAGCATCACCTTCTTTTTCAATTTCATAAGAGAATAAACCATTTAAAATTTTTAGCTATTTTGAATGTTTTTCTTTATTATGACATGCATTTTGCTTTCAACTTCTACTTAAACCCCCATAATTTCCAGGATGGCAGTTACTTTAGATCAGCTTTTTCCAATTTGCTTTGTGAGTTTGATTGGCCAGGCCCTGATTATTTGTTTACCAATTTTACTGTAATTTAGATTCTGATTTTGCTGATTTTAAGTCCAGACTCCTAACAATTGATATAGAATTATGCAAACATTGACTAGGACTATTGATATGACTTGAAGCCTTATTCTACCCTTAATGGATTTGGAATGAGTGCTGCATAATTTAGCTTTATGCATCTCACAAACACTTGCAGTGCTCATCAGACAGATGCTTATTGCCAACTTTCTTTACTATAACACTATGTTTCCTTTCCCCTCCTTTTCATCCATCAAATACAAGACGAGATAGACTTCTTACACAGAGTCCTTGACTGTAGCCTGGCTTAATCAGGCCCTACACCAGTCCTTGGATGAATAATTCAGTCTGTTCAATCTGATGCACTAATTTCTCATTCTTCTGTTACACTCAGAGAAGTGCTATTTAATCTGTTTACTACCTACCTTGGTGATCTATGACTTTTTCTTCAGGTTTTATTCTATTTTGTGTAGCACCTATGCTGTTCTATGTGTGGAGTGGAAAAGCAGACATTGGGGAAGACAAGCTAAAAAGAGCTGTTCCTTCTTCAGTGTCACTATAGATGAGGCCTGGTAGAACAAGGATAGTCTTTGCTGTGTTCTGCCTACTTCAAAATATTCTGATTAAATTGCTTAATTGCTGTTGTGGCATGAGGGTTCTGAGTTCTGGAGGCTCTTCTCAGATATTGGAAGTAGAACAAATTCAGAAACAGAAAAGACCTTCATCCATATCCCTGCTGACACCATGCATTAGACTAGTTTGCCATTAAAATATAAGAAAAAGACAGCACATTATTTAATACAATCTTCTTTCCCACATGAATACATCATTAAAAAAACCAAACAAAAAAGTGCTTGTTTTCAAAGATACAGAAAATTGCTAAATATTTTATTGTCAAAATGTTTGAAAAGTATCCTATTACACTAGAGAGGAATGCTGGAATTCCTCTGCCTGATTCAAGGCAATTTCCCATTTTAGAGCAATCTATTTCAAGTCCTGAAGTATTTGTAATTGTCATCTTCTACATATTTGCATAAACCTATCAGATTATGTGGGAGAAATTGTTTCTTGTGGGCCTGATCAAAAAATATGATGAAAGAACCCCAATCTACCATATTTGTTGAAATAAAATGTCTACATGCAATATTTCACCTTACAAATATTCTTAAAATTTAATTCTTATTTAAAAAATTAAAGATAAAACAGACGCAGTTAAATGGATGTGTTTCAAACATATTGAAACTAATTTGAAACCATGTTTAAAAACACATCAAGTTGGTTTTAAGATATCAAATTCCCAGATATATGTGCTATATTTTTGCTAGAATGCACATGCAACTGATTCAAACAAACAAACAAAAAACCAAGTCTGAATGGAAATATAATTAGCTTTATTGTAATATCTTTGAAGGGAAACATTTTATTTTACTCATATTTGTCTGTGTTAATGGTTATTTCCTTATGATTTTTTATGCTGACTAGTATTTAAGTGGACCTTAAACTAATGCAAATATTTTTTTCTCTGTTTTATTCCTCCCACTCAGTGCTTTCCTCTGCTTTTCATTATTTTGTTCTTATTATTTATCCTTATTTTGAGCCCTGGCTGCTCATCCTCGTAGCGTATTTTGCAGACTCAGTGTTGTCAAAATCTGATAAATTGGTGTTTTCATTTGGAACGTATTCCATACCTGCTCAATCTCTAATCCATCTGCTTATGATAGCTGTTTTTGACAGATCTGTTGCACTGCTGTTTCTGTCGATATTATTTAATTATACTGTTGACTAAACTGTTTTTTCACAGCTTTTGTTATTTTATGACTGTTCTAAGAATTTCATCATAACCAAAAATTTTCATCCCTAAAATGTAAAGTTTAAAGTGGAATGTGTTATTTGTTTTGTGTAACACAAGCAAATATATTTACATTAATTGATACTGGTACTGCTTACATGTCAGTGTTGATATCCAATAATGTGTCATCAATCAACATTAAACCACAACTCAGATTTCTAAGAGAGTAAAATAGAATAAAAATTCCTTGTCATTCCAGTGAGGTTTTAATTATATGTATTCCTGGAATTTGTTTTTCCTAATGCAGAATGCAATTGCTTCAATCTTTGAGCAAGACTTCAATTTGAATTCAGTCTCAGATTTTTCTGTTCTCAGAATAATATAAAATCTTTGGAACTGTCTAATAGAAAATGGCAGGTATAAACATAGAGCTTATGTCTGCAGACTGGCAACAAACTGGATAAGACTACAAAACTTCTAAAGGAATGATGTATTTCAGTTAGGGTTCCCTGGTAAAAATGTTTCAAGTGGCAGGAGGACCTCCTAGGATTGACCATTCTGCTCTGGCCCATTTCCATATACCTAAGGAGCCAAATACAGAACAATAAGCTGAAATTACTGGTAAGTATCAAGTGCTTAATTATTTCCAAATCCCTCTATATTGTAACATAACTGTAAATGCTAGAGGTCTTTTTAAGTCCTGAAAATTAAAACATATGTCTCTTAGAAATTAGTACAATTTCTTTAGAACTAAATGCAAGTCTTTGATTTACTCTTGAACACTTTCTTGCTTTAGAATGTTTATCTCTTACTAAATTGAATAATTGAGATTGTTCTGCTTCAGTAAAATGTAATTTCTAACCTGTAATTCATATTAGTAAACTGGCTTTGCACAACCAGAACTACAGACTTGCATCTTGTCTTCCTACCTTTGTGTATTCTCCAAAGATTTTAGCCTAAATGTCACATCTGGAGAGATAACTTTTCCAGTGTTATCCCCCCACTGAGTGGTTTTATATATCTATTACAGAGACTGATCTGAATTTTTTCTCTGATCTTGTATCCTGAGATGTCTGGATTACTGCCATTTTCTCCCTTGATGATCTCAGTTATATGTTTATTTTCCTGTAAAAATTAATTTATTAGCTTGATGCATGAAAATATTTTGTCTATCTCACTTTTCATTGCAATTGAAAAAGCTTCTTGGCCTCTTAAAAAAGCTTGTGTGTGCCTTTTGGATTGTGGCAGTGTTTTGTGTTACTTTGTTTTCTTAGTTACTTCTCACTTTTTCATTGGGACTGATTTATTGTCTTGAAGACAGAAGTTTTGAACTACTCACACTTTATGTTCTTGTATTTGTAAGAAGACATAAAATCATCCATGAGGATACAGGAGGACTGGCAGGGCCTGTATAGAACACACGTGGAGGACAGATTTTAAAATTTTGAGAAATAATTTGAAAGTATATCCACATTTTTGAGATTTATATTTGGGCAGTAATATTATTTACAATCACCCTGTACAAGAATAGTTCCAATGGGATAGAACATAAATGTAGCAGGAACATGAAGCCACAGTAGCAGACTTTTTAAATGCAGAAGACACTGCAACATTTTAATCATCCTGAAAGAACTCAGTTTGAATTCAAACAAATGAAAACAAATGTTTCAAGAAATTTAGAACTGAAATTAGTGTGAGGCATCAAAGGAACTCCCCATAATTTCCTGAGTACACTTAGCTATTTTATTAATCTACTACAATATTCATTTAAAGTTGCACTGAGTATTCATATTATACAGAAAGTATCTATACAACTGTATTATATTTTTAAGCATCCAAAAATCAGCATTACTTTGGCTGAAAATGTTATGGTAATAAAATGCAAAAATACAGGGGAAAATTATTCAACAGCCTTTTATTTTCAGACATTAAAATTTACTAAAAAGGAAATTCACATTGGTGAAGTCTGTTTAGTAACAGAACTTCAGAAAACTATTTGAATTACTTCTATCTGTACCTACCTAACAATGAGTACCAGGCAGTAGCCCAGTAGGAATGACCACAGGAAGTGAAACAGGGACTGAGGACCAACATCCAAACTGTTGTGTGTATATATATATGTAGTGTATGTGAATATATATAATATGTATACATGCATAAATACATGGATGTAGACACAGACATAGACACTTAGTTAGACATAGAAATTCCTCTGGAACAGCCTTAACTTGGATTAAAATTGAAGATCACCACTGTTGAAACATTTTAGTTGCCCTTTTAGTTTAGTTTCATGTAAAATTCATTTTCAGTTCGAATCTGAACTAGGACTCTGAAATAAACATACTCTGTGTAATAACATTTATCTACTAACCAACTGTATAAAGCCAGTCTTTTCCCCACTAAATATTCTCATTTCAACAACAGTTGCTCTCATTTTCAGTCTGATAGCTACAAATACATATTCACTTTTTTCATGGTTTTTTTTTTTCAGGAAAATTATAGAAAATTATTGAATAATTAATTTGTAAAAAAAAATAAAAAAATCACAACCTTACAGAAATATACCATTTCTTTAAATATGGACAGTTGGGATGGAAAACTTGTATTTTACATGTTTCTTGAAAAAACACATCTTTTTACTCTGCAAAATTTACTTGTAGCTTCCAGCTTACTGTTATGGAGAAGAAAGGATTTGTTAACATAGAAATATTCCTATAATGTTTGTCATCTCTGCAACATTGGAGCTTTTATTTTTTGACATTCTTTAGCTCCTTTAACTAATCAGTTCCAAGTTATTGTTCAGATTATAAAAAAAAAGACATAACAATATACTCTTCAAGCCTTGTATCTTATATTGCAAATTTTGACAAATTTCCTCTTATGAAGTGTATTTTTCATTTCCATGGAAAACAAAAGTATCTTAAAGGGATATAGTAGCCTAGAAAGACGGAAGTCAGACATTTTGGGAATTGACCTCTTTTCCCATCCCAATATTTACCTTCAAAAAGGATTTCCCAGTACCTGATAATATATTTGCCAATATCTAATAATTTATTTTTAACTCTATTTTTTTTACATTGTTTCCCCCATAATGTAACATCACATGAAATTCTTATGTGACAACAAATTACTTGCTTCCATTATTTTTGCAGAATCAAGTTAATTGAGATATTTTTAATCACTCTAAATTTCATCCTTAAAAACCTTGATTATGTCATCAGCTTTTTAATAATATCATGTCTTATGACACTGAATTTTCTCACATCATATAGATCTACAGGATTTTCACATTTTGTCTTATCTTTTGTTTCCATTTTGGTTCTAAAATTGTATTCTATATGGACTAGTTTCTTTGCTCTTTGTTTTTTTTTTTCTCTTAGCCTCTGTAGCTTTAAATATGAATACTTCTGTTTATTGAAATATTAATTTTGAAAGGTTTTTTATTATTAATATTATTCCCCATATAAATAACTGTTTATTATATGTTCTGGATTGCTCTTTTTCTCACCAAATTTCAAAAAATTATTTAAATATTTTCAGTTCTTGTGAATTTGATTTCTGTTTTGTTTAGTTTTTATTTTGCACTGATAATTTAGAACATAATATTGCATAATTCTGTGTTTGTACATGACTTTCATATAGAAATTACCTATTTCATGTATTCAACCCTGTTGATTTGATTCCTAAATTTTGTCAGTACACTGGCAATTCCTTTCTTGTCTCTGTTTGTTATGATCTTTTCCTCAATCATTCACTTCTGGTGGTTCCAGGAACAATAAATTCATCATAACTATACAACAGACCAGTTTTCCTTTTGTCACCCGTTCCTGTTCCTGTTTCAAAAGCAGTGGATTTCCTGAGTTGCTGAACATGCAATTAAGTTAAAAATCTTATGTGTAAATATCTTATATTTATAATGGTGAAAAAACTTAACTGAATATTGAATTCAAACAAAAGAAAAACTACTTTTTTTAAAAAAAAGTTTTGTTTTGTTTTTTGTTCTTTGGGTTTTTTTTTAATGAATATCATATTCCCTACTATTCAATGGTCAAATATAACATAAACATACAGTATCTGATCTGCAGTGTTGGTTTGAGTTTTTTTCACGCTGTTATACAATACAGATTTGTAGCAGCTGCACCACCATTACGATAGGACAACATTAATTTCTGGTGTAGAACTTACAGTAGATTTCAAATCCCAGTCTCATAGGTATCTGTCAGTGACTTCTTCATAGCCAAGACTGCAAGACAAGCAAAAATTGTAGAAGGGTCTTTCTCATTTCTTCCTGTTAGCTTGGTCAAAGATCTTTGTCTTCCTCTAGCTACACAAGTGCAGAAATATCCCAATTTATTTTCAGAGAGATACAAACAATTGAAGGTCCAGACTGCCTGTGTTTTCAGATGGAGCATGTGAGCCACTTGAGAAGGCATAAGCATAAAATCCATGATCATAGGTCAGAGAGGGAAGAATTTGTCAAACACAAAATATAACAGTGTTTTACGTATAGAGAAGTCAAACTGGGAATGACTTAGGGCTGTGAATTGCAGCACCGAATACTACAGCAGTGTCAATAGAGTGGAGCAAGCTCATGAAATTATGTCTGACACCTTTCGTTTGGGGAAACAGCAAGACATCTGTGAGATCATAGTGTAGGTACAGAGATTCATGGCAGGGAGACATGAGATTCATAATCTCAGAGGTAGTAGCTGAAGACATGGAAGCTCTTGATTAATTAAAAAAAAAGTCCAGCTTTGCTTTGCAGTTTAAAAAATGGCAAGCCATTTAGTGCCTCAGGATTCCCAATTCTCATTACAAATAATCTGTGAAACAAGGGGAGTATAAATTATAAATTTGCAGGTCCACAAACACAGAATTACAGAACTACACAAAGATGTTAAATTATTTCAAAGCTATTTTTCCTTAAGATATTTCTAATGTAATATTTACTTGTAGTATTCAGTGATAAGCTAGTTCAGCGTGAACTATGCTAGCTCATGATTTATGTCCTCATGTATATAACACAACAGAATGAAGACATCAGTAAATATTTTATAAAATAAAGTGTAAAGAAAGGCTTAGGAAGCTATTGAAAGCTTTCCTTATATTTTTTATTAATATTAATTATCACATTAATTAGTTTATAATCTGAAGAATTAAAATGTAACTAAAGAAGACATTATTTTTCCATAAGACTAATAAATTATAGATGTTAGTAAGCATAGGCAATAATTATTATACACAAAAAAATAAGATAAGAAAACTAAGGTGTTAGTTATTGTACGAATCCAATCTTCATGTCTCTTTTCTGTGGTCTAAGATAGAATTGCCTTGCAATCATAATACGCATGTTCACAATGGGTTAGTGTTGGTGTACTATTGCACAGAGTTTCATTCTGAATCAAATTATCAGATCCAAGAATTGCAACAATGACAAGAAATGTCTGGGCATTGTTGCATGATGTGTGAATATTATCTGAGAGTTATACAATTTGTTCTAAATGAATGTGAATGACTGGTTTTATGAGAAAAGAATTTTGCAGTAAAGTAAAAGTGAATGATAGTGAGTAGAGGTTAGAAAATTACAGGAAGGAGTGAGAGGACTCATGGTGTATTCTTCTTCTCAAAATTATTTGCATTAAGATAATATTGTTGCAATATATTTTTCCTCACAAGGTCATTTCCTCAGGTAGATAATGGTAATTCTTGATAAAGATAACTATGGCATGATTTGCAATTATAGCACAATTTACATTTGTAACTGAGATTAAAAGCACAAATATTCAAAGAAAAATCAAGAAATTGTAAATTATATATTTTCTGTAAACCACAATTCCCAAGAATCTAATATACAGATATGGTTTGTTCAGTACTTTATTACTTACTTTCTAATATTTCAACAGCTGACATCTGTATATGTGTGGTTTTGAGGACAGGGAGTGTTGGGGTTTTGTTTTAATTTGTAAGAAACATATACAGACTTTTCCACATCTGTTCAAAATTATAGCTCTTCTAGAAATTTTTCAAAGTCATCTTAGTCTTTAAATCTCACTAATATTTACACAAAATTTTGTCTGTCTCTCTTCAATTTCCTTTTGTAATGATCTAGTATGGGGGAAAGAAAGTTCATACATACAAAGAGATTAAAAATTTGTTTACTTCTGACTTTCCTAACAGCATATTTTATATTGAATTATAAGTATAAGAATCTTAACTCTTGGAATTAATATGAAAACAGAAAGTGAAAACAAAAGGTCAAATTTACTGCAATTATTCAAATTTTACTGAAGAAATATCCATCTAATGGCTTCAGATTTTATTTAATGTTCATTTTATTTAGAAAAAATATTTTTCTAAAAGTGTCTAGTAAACTGAAAATCAAAAAGGCATCTGAAACTGTATGGGAAGAAATTATTTTGGCTGTGCTGCTTACTATATTATTTGTCCTTCAAATAGTTTAACCAGGTTTCGGAGAACAAATAGTTCAGCTAAAAGTCAAGCAGAATAAAGGCTAATTGGCTTCTTGACTGCTCTACACCAACACACAAAAAAAAACAAACAAAAAACCAAACCAACAAAACCAGAAATAAAATTACAATCTATTTGATTGTGTGATATTCATCTCTGCTTTACTTATCTAGTAATGTCATAGGAATAGACACTCTGTGTGTATGTACATATTTATATGTGAATGTGAAGAAATATGTTAGCAAATACATGGACTCTCACTTCCATGGAACAAAACTCAAATGATTGTCTAGTTTTACCTATCTTAATTTCTGACTGATCCTAATGAAACTGGAGCTTCAGTTTGCCAGTACAATTTATAATCTTTTGTGCCATAGAAATGTCCACTTTACACACAATTCTTAATTAGATAGCAGATTTCTTCAGTCAAAATGCTTCATAATTTAGAACTTGCCGCGCAATATATGAGTAATGATGAAGATTCTCTAATTGATAGGTCATTGTTTTTTATGGCAACCTACACCTTCACTGGGATCTTAGTTGATACATAACTTACCATTGAATGGACAGGCCATGAGAATAAAACATTTTAATCTATTTAACCAGGAATAAACTATAATTCCCCTGAAAGCTGTGTTCATGAACAGTTTCACTGTATTTGGATTGTAACTCCATTACTTTAGGAGGTGTTCAGATAACAAAGTCACTGTCAGAGGGAAACTGTATAGACTATGTTCTAAAACTTTTATGTTTGCATAGAAATTTCATGAGTTAGTAAAAATTATTAAAAGCTACAGACTTCAGTAGATCCTATGCTGTTAGGCGATGCATATCTTTGTGAACGCCCTGCTCCAGCACTTTGCCAAGGCAATAATTTATTGAAGTTAAATGATGTTACTGTGAATGTGATTTCAAAGTTTCAGAGATAAAAATTTAGTGCCACGTTCAGTAACTATGTTAGCTTTCTTTTTTTTTTTGTATTTTTTTGATCAAATGTGAGCTGAAGGTTTTCTGCTTGTCACTGCAAACCTTAAAAAACATTGTTCACTTGGGGAATCTTTGAGATACTAATCAGCTTAATACAAGCATTTCAAGGCAATATGTTAAATCACTCTCAAAAAACAGAACTGATGTTCAGTTCATTTGAGACATTATGTTTCAAGCTAAAAATACATTACTGAGTACTGTGTTTCTTAGTTATTTGAGGACATAGGTGTGTTAAAATCTATAGATCATAATTAATTCTTAATTTCTGGTGTAAATGGACACTCTGACAAGTAAGATTAGTAGCTGAACTGAGACACCAACAATTAACATACCTGACAGAAAGAGGCATCTAGTTTGCAATTCACTGTGTCACTGTTGTAGTTTGGAATTATTATGTAAATTCTCTCCCCTGCCACTAAATACCCATGCCATTAGTTAACAAAGGAAGTAGTTAACTGCT
>JAOXXN010000395.1:136668928-136685369 GCA_026770055.1 Myrmophylax atrothorax
TATCAGTTAAGAACAGTTATCCTTCTTGTATCCATTTTCTGATTAAAGTTCCTTTTCTTAAATTTGATAAAGAGTGGTGTGATTACTGAGGAGGAAACCCCCTCCTCCGCTTGTGGGTAAACATTTTGGTTCTTCCCCTCAAAACTAAGACAGTCACATATTCTTGTATTTTTCTATCCTCAAGTCATAGGCAATGTCTAGCCAACCAGCCAGCATCAGGAAATGGAATACCAACCCTTAGAATCAGTAATACTGCAAATAATATGGCTGACATTTTTGCAGTCTCAAACCATGATTCTCACCTGTCTGACCACTGAGTCACTAGTTCACAGAGAAGGGAAAAAAGGCTAAATGCAGAAGCAGAGCATACCTAATAGCTTCAGATTTGGGAAATTTTCATGCTGATCTTTTTTGAACCTGTGCAGGAAGGATGAATTTTTATTGGGTTCTCCTCCATATCTCTCAGAGATAGAGCTTTTTAACTAAGAACTGTGTTAGTGTAATGCTAGATGAATTTCTAATCAGTATTTTATAAAATTGCATCTATGATACGATACAAGCCTTTTATGTCATTTTAAATTATTCCCCTTATATGGCTGGAAACTACTTGCATGTTTAGTTATACTGTTGTCCACACAACATACTGGTTTCTTCATTTCATGCTCATTTTACTTACTCTGGAGTAAACCAAATAGTTCTGAACTAGGATTAGAATAAGAACCTACATTTACTATGTTTGTCATGTGATAAGACAAACATAGGCTTTTTTGATTATATAATCTGGGGCAATGGAAGGAAATGTCCAGTGGTTCAAAATTCATGCATGTTTACAGTGAAAAGACAGAAAAGTATAAAACTATATATGAGGTACAGTGAATACTGGCATGAACTTATGGTGCAAATGAGTCTTGCTATGTAGTACTGGCAAGTCTTGGATGCAAGATAATTGAACTACTGTTTCAGCAGAAGCTTTTTGATTCCTTCTCTGTGCACTAGACTTTAAAAAAAGGTATTTTTACAAAATATCTAGTTCATATAAATGCAGTGAAAAAGAAAGTGGGATTTGTACCAGATGTATTTCTTCTTTATATATTTATTTAAAATGTATTAAAAAGAATCTGGCACCCTTTAAAACATACACGGATTTTATTTGGATCACTGAATTCATATCTTATTGTAGTCTATTTATGTCTTAAGAAAAAAAATATCTCTCAAAAAGAATCTCCATGTCTTTTACTCTAGACCTTGTTCCATCATTCCATTTCTGTCAAAGGCAAAAGCAGAAGAGTGAGTGAAAAATATTTCTATATATATATATATGCTCATGGACTGCAATATGCCCTTTATTTTCAAACTGGAGAAGAAAATTTTCCATAATAACAAGGGAAACCTTATCAAAGATGTACAAAAGGAAATTTTTTATCTTCACATATGATAATTCTTCATATTTTAAATGATAACAATTGAACATATTTTTATGCAATGACAGCAACATTAATTTATTAAGTGGAATTCAATGTTACCAAAAACATGCACTTGTAACTTCCTTGGTTTTAATTCATCATTGAAAACATTGAAATAATTAGAATCAGAATAAAAATTAGGAATTTGCTAATGATTTTCCTTCCTTCACTATACTATTTAGTAAAACTGTTGCTTACTTTGTTAAATGCTTTATGAGTCAGTGAATACTTCTGTCACCAGACAGAATAGAGTTATTTATTGATTTACTTATTTTAACTTGATAGAAAGAACAAAGGAGTATGTTTACTCTTCCCATGATAGTAATCATTAGATTATATTACAGAATGAATTATGTTCAATTTAATTAGTCAGATAGGAAAAATATGCATTTCAGAAATGCTGCATCTATGTGCAAAAATATCACGTGTGAAACACGAATTTCAGTCATCAAATAAAGAGCAGCACTACTTCAACATCATACCTTCAGTGAGTCTTTAAATATGACTCTTAACAAAACACACTGTTAATCCAAGTAAGTTCTCTGATATTTGGTGATGTACAAGTATGCCACCTTTTTTTTTTTCCTGTGGAGTATCAGAAGAAATCACTCTACATAGAAATCACTGATGCCTACTGTATGTAAGAGATATCAACCACATGATTAACTGAGAACTGTTTAATGATCTTCTTATCATCTTTGATTAAGTTTTGACATAGAGAATATATGCATTTATTTGCATTTGCTCATATATTATAAAAATATGATTACAATATGTTTGGATGCTATGAATACCTGCTAAATTATATCTATGCTCTGTAATATTAACAGAACCCTCTGTCTATAAATATTGATCACTCTTATGCTGTTTATCAATGTGTTTATAAAATGTGCTTTTCTCAGTGACAAGAGCACTAGCCTGGAACACATGCTCTGAGAAAAGTCCCATTATTTTATTTATTATTTATTTAGTCTCAGTCAAATCTGGGAAGTCAAATACTTTTCCCTTTGGTTCTGTCCATTGCCTGTGATTGTTATAAATTGCAACTGAAACACTGAATATTCACAATAAATTTCTAAAATGATCAGAAGTGACAGATAAATGAACTGTCATATTTCATTGGCAAGGTTATTTGTAATCGGCATCCTGTCTCATTCACCTGCACTCAGCCACTTGTCAAGAGAAAAGAAATTTCTTTGGAAGATTCTCTTCTATGGATGCTTTTCAAGGTTGGGAATATTGGTATTTTCATAGATACATTTAAACGCTTTTTTTTACTGATGTTTTTACTTAAGAGTTTGACTTTTATTATTCTCCTCTTTAATGATGTACCAAGGGGTAGTTAACCTAAATAAGAACAGATATCTTATATGTATTTTAAAACTATGGGAAAAATATTATGAGCACATCTATTTGCTCCTTGCATATCCACTACTGGAAACTGTCCTTGTAGCACACGTACACATGGAATAGAGAGTGATATTACACAAAGAGGTAGATAAGAGTAGATTTAATCAGAAGATTTAAGATATATAGGACAAGACTGCAGTGATCAGGTGCAGGGCTCAGCCAGACATGCATACTGACAATCCCTGTTCTACATGTGACCTTCTCCTTTTATATCATTTGCTGTCTATCCTCATTTTGTTCCTCCATGTTTAACCTTTTCCCCATACGTTCTCTCAGGGGCTGGATAGTTTTATCAATTCCTGAACCCCTCGAAGTTCAGGGTATCCCCTGGTTTATTATATTCTTATCAACTGCAAAGTTTAGATTGGACTTCCTGGTGTTAGCATCTGTGTTTTCTTGACAGCCCATCAGTCAGCGTAAGTAGAAACCTTTTTTTCTTGTCGTTGTCTTTACATTTGCTTTGTCAACATATATACATTTTGTTTCTGGTTTCTTCTCTTTTTCTTAATTTCCTAATTGACCAGATCCCTGATCACATAATCTCTTACACCCATATCAATTAGTGTGACTGAGCAGGTTTCACTCTCACAACTTACTGTTTGTTCCCCAGGATTGTGTCCCCTTATGTTCATGTTTACTAATCTCTACTTTTCTTATTATCCCTTGATGGATTGAAAAAGGTACTTCACTCTTAAAGGAGTAGACATTCTCCCTACAGTTATCCTTACATACATATTCTGGGACTTAATTTTCCACCCATGATCTATGTGCAAAGACTTTACTCCTTTCTCAACGATCAGTGTCTCCATTTTACATTGTTTTCTTCTTTTTTTTTTTTTGTTTTTTACCTATATATGAAGTATAAAATTGTTAAACTTGTTTAAAAGAGGATGAACATTCCCTCCCAGTTCAATATGTTGACTCTCTCATCCATTTCTATCTCTATAACTTGTCCATTTTTACAGTACTAGTAATTAAACTATTTTAATTATTCCAATTATGTTATTGCATTGCAATATTCTAGTGCATTCTAGTGCAGTATTGGAATGTCAGTGTTCTGCCCTACAAATTATTTTTCTAGTTCTTTGAATCATATATGCCAATAACAATACTAGGATGAAATTTTTTACAGCAGAAGATATGAGGGTCCAGGTGTGGCTCTATTTTTGTAAGCAGGCTGTTGTTGGAAAATTAGTAGTGTGTTGGAAAGATACGCAAACAGACACCTGGAAAGGCGACATATGCAAGAATGTGGTTTGCCTGTTGTCCTAAGAGTGGACTGCCTTCCATTAATTTCTTTCCTTTCAGCTACAGCCTTTTGCCTTATGGGGAGATGATACAGGATCTTCTTCGTCTTGACTTTTTCCTGGTATCTGTTCCTGTTTCTTTCTCAGGGGAGGCACAACATAGTTATACGAGTTTCTCTCTTTCTCAGACTCCCTGATGCTCTGTAACCTTTCTGCTTCCACCTGCAATTCTTTCACCAGGCTGAGCAGATCATCCACTTGGTCACAACTCACCCAGCTGTTCTCACTACTGGTGTGCATTACTAGTGAAAGATTCTGGCCCACAGAGACCTGAATGACTGCATGCTTTGGTGAGAGCTCTGTTTGGGTTGCCACATCCGTTTTAGTGAGTGCAGAGGACATAGTTTTCTGCTGGATGGATCCCATAGCTAAGCACTTTCCGAGAGGGTGATGACCATTGCCAGGAAGGGCAGGGGAGAAGGGAGATGGAGACTGGCTCTGCTATGGCATCTCTGAGGAAGCAGTTATGGGTCCCATGGGGCTGAATTGGGATTCTGGACAGAGTGGGAATGATACTGGAGAGAGGCAGCACCAACAAGTTTCACTGGTGCAGGAATCATGGAATACCACAGCTCCTGTGTATTTCTAACTATAGATCTCTTTTGAATATTTTTTGCTGTCTGAAAACCTTGTTTCCTAAACCTTATTGCACTTAATGATCATATCATGTAATGGCCCATCCCACTAGGAAGGTTTTGGGGAAGGCAGCTGGATATACTCTGGGCAGTGTGTGGGAAAAACAGCAAAGTTCTCAGAAGGTTCAATAAAACCCAACATTTACGTGCAGACTTCAGAATGATCAGAAAGAATAATGCACTTGACATGGCTTTGACACGACTTGTCAGGTTTACAACATATTGAAAGAAGAACAATTTAGAAGAAGAGAAAGGAAAAAGAGAGAAAGTGGACAGACCCCAGCCTTGGATCCGGCGTAGTCTCAGCAGTTTTTAAATCCAGGCTGGTGGATTGTACCATGCTACACACATCTTGCAGCCTTATCAGTTCCAGTACCCTGGGGCCTACCCCCAGAGAGGCCTATGTTAATAGCACCAAAGTCTCACACGTGCAGTTTACACAGTGTCAGAATGTTCCTTCTGCCATTTTGACACTGAATTTTTGCATGGACTCAGAACAACTCAGGTGTGTGTGGGGTGGGAGGAAGTGTCGACAGGTCGAATTTCATGGAGGTGAGGTAATGCCTTGTCCCATGTGCCAGCAGACCAAGAGCATGCTCAGACCATGATTCTTGGATTAACAGGCACAGTGGGAACACCAACCTTCACCCTGCCATGGAGCCTCAGAGTGGCCAGTGGGCTGGAAGTCTCACCCGAGAGCAATGGCCACTGGGAGGCCAAAGGACATAGAAATTGCAACATGTGATCTCCCTCTTTGCTTAGGATTACCACCTCACCTTGTGGAAGCTGGACTCTCACAGGGCTCTAGTGGTAGCAATGATCTCTTTTCTCTCTCTTTCTTCAATCCTCTTAATCTCGTTTCTTAATATTTTGGGTAACTTGGGACCGAATTAATTGGATTTTTCTGAGTTGTATGTGTTAGCACATGCTAAGTCAATGCCTTGGGGAATGCTTTGTTTTGGTTGTATGTTGCCCTTTAAAATTTTTCCAATATCTCTTATTTCCTAAAATTTACCAGTAAAGTACCTCCTGAGAAAACATGTGTAGCGTTTCTCCTTTGCACTCTCTCTTAAGGTGTTTAGAGAACTGAAGGCTCTTCTATTATGTCTGGAGGGCAAATACTGTATATTTTTAAAGTAAACCTCCTTTGGTGATCTTGTAGCTCAAGACTTTGGGCTTACAGGTGGTCCCATGCAGTGGATTGCCTCCAATGCAGTGCATACCAGTGGTACTTTTCAAGTGCACATGTGCTATGCAGCAGAGGGCAAGGAGGCTCAAGGGGTGGGTAAGTGTAGTTGGGCTCTGCTGCACCTGTTCCCCCACCAATTTCCCACCTGGTTGTTTTGAGCCAGTCAACCATTCCTCTAGTTTCCTACATCCAGACAGGTTTAGTGACTATAAATTAGTATCTGAATTTTAAGCCATATGTTTTCTTGTTCACATTCATTTGGATGTTACTTTTTTAAAAAAGATATATATGGATATATACAGCACGCTGAGCATCTGGTTTATACTGGCTGACTTTCAGTACTAAAATGTCTCAGTCAAATAAAGGGAACTTTTGTGAGAGTGTTTACTTCAATATGAAATTAAAAAAAGAAGTAAACTTTTCATTTTATTGAACTCTTATTAGTCCCCAATATTAATGATTTTGATATAAAATGAATGTACGTATTTTTCCAAATGTTTTCCAGAACAAAACCAAAGTATACTGTAACTGCTAAAACATCAGTTCTTCAGTGTTATTCCATATTTTCCATGTGATGAACAGAGGACTAGCAGTATTACAGCCAGCCAACGTCCTGAGTTTATGCAGCATAAAGTGCTTACTTGACAATCCAATTAATCACTTAGCTCACTAAAATTATAAATCGTGTAATACTTGCCATATTTAAAATATTTTGAATAATAATTTACTTTTTAAAATAGGCTTATGCTGCCACTTTACAATAATAAATAAATATGACTTCACATTCAGGGACTGCACCTGACAGGAAAGCTAGTGTTTTCCCTATTGTTCAATGACAAAAAAGACCTATATTTGACATCATTTTGCTGAGATTATTTTGTGTTTTTTTTTCATGTTGCATTATAGAAACAAGAGCAGCTCTGGAGTTTTTTGCTTTGGTTTTCCACTGACCTTCTTGTGCTAGGATTGTAATGCTATGTTCCAGTCCTTTCCAAAAATTTTTTCTCATACTTGTTAACTTTAAGTCTATGATGATTTAAGTTTGGCAAGTTCTTTGATTTTCTGATATGGAGAAAAACATTCCTGATATATTTACAGTCTTAAAATAAATAACACATTAATTATTCAACCCCAAAAGAAACTTTTTCAGAACTGTGAAAAGTTAATCAATTTCATAAAAACTTTTCAATCGATAGCTCTAAGCAAATATAATCCAAAATCAAAACTATCAAGGTATCATCAAAAAAGCACTTCTGATTAGAAGTCAAACATACATATTTTGTGTTTTCTTATTTTTTTTCCTTCTTTATGTCCCAGTTGGTAGCCAGTGATTCTGACAAGCCGTGATTTTGTATGTTTAAAAAAGCTCCTAGCTTTCAAGATGTTACACAATAGTGGCTTTCTCATAAGAGAGTAAGTTCACATTTTAATGATGCTATCTTGAGACTTTGACATCTTGCATATATGTAAAAAAATGACATTGAAATTTTTGAGCCATCTTTTTCAAAAGTAGTAAATGTCGTATAGTTAATTGACAGAAGAAAAGAGCATTATCCTGACTAGTGGTATAACAGATGGAGATGAGAGTGAAAAGGAAGTAAGTACAAATCATTCAGTTAATTGGTTTTCATATCAGTAATTCATAGTCATTTCAATCAGAACTTAAAAAACCCTAATTTTAAGTCATTTTACTTCACAATTAATAATTTTACTTTATTGTGCATTCACTACTGTTCTTTCTAGGCTACTCTGAAATGTTTCAAGTGATGGAATTCCTATCATGTCACCTGGGAATGTACTTCACACTGCACAGATCTCATTGCCAACACTTTTTCCTTAATGTTTTTTTTTAAAGTCCTTAAAATCATGTCCAGAATATTCCTTTTACATTATGAAATAATTTCTTCAATAATTTATATTTTTTTAGTTTTGTGAGGTCTGGAATGCATTAGTTTGATACTTCTTACTTGATACTACTTACAGAAGCAATCTGTGGTCATATGTCTAATCTCTCTGGAACTGTTAATTTATCATTCTTGTAACTCTTTTGCCCTTTATTATATCATCACCTATGAATCATATTCCTGCAGTGTCCAGTAAATCTTCCAGAACATAAATGAGCATATTAAATAAGGCTGGGCCTCAGTTCTCTTTATTCCTCATCAGCACATCCTTGCAATACAAAAGCAATAACTTGCCATTTTTTATAACAATTCCTTTTCCTAAAAATTCCTCATCAAGAAATTAACTTGTGATAGTCATTTCTGAGGTCTTTTATCTAAATTGCACTTCACTGTATGACTGAAATCCATACATACTACATGTAAGTTCTTGCTTTATTAATTAATATGCCAGATTTTTTGAAAAAGGATGCTTTTCAGAAGCTCTTTAGTCACATATATATTAACTTTTGGCTGAGTTCTATTTCCTTTGATCTCTTAACTCTGTCTTTTTTTTGGTGTTTTTTTTTTTTGGCTGCTTATATGATAGATTTTAGTAAAAATTGGCATAAATGCTCCATGTGGAACCAGCGGAAAAAAATTATCTTTTCTTGCTAGACTATGATTAAGATAAATCAATTTCATCAGCTTAATTATGAATCTTTACCCATCTTTTATTTTTAAGGACCAAGTCAAAATCGGTTTGATATATTTTGAATTCCATTATACGAAGATATTTACAAATATCATTATAAACAGTTATAAAATATCACAGAATATGATATCATCAATTCCAACTCCTGATCCTGCACAGGATCATTCCCAAGAGTCACACCATGTGCTTGAGAGTAGCGTCCAAATGTTTCTTTAAACCTGTATAAATGCTTTTTTTATTTTCTTTTTAATATTTGATTAGTGATTTGAAGTGATGAAAGTAACTTTCTTAATTAGTTCATTTTGATTACAAATCCTGTCAAATTTTAGTATGAAAGGTAAGCTTAAGACTTCTCCTTAGAATAAGCAAGCAATTTAGGCATATTATTTCAATTTATGATCATTGCATTAGGCTCTTTTATTCTTTGACATCCCTGAAGCAATCTTCAACTCTTTTAAGTCTTCTTTTGCTGACCCTGGTTTCATTTGGATTATCATTGCAGGCATTTCTTTTTAAATTTGTCACATCTTGTAACCATGTTGTTAAATACTTCATCATAATACAGTATCATAACCTGAAAATGTAATATTCACATTTATGTAATGTTTGGATTTGGTGATCATCATCTTCGAAAGAAGATTTTCAGGTTATTTACACTTTTTGTGAGAAGACTTTATTGTCATCCTCCTCTAAGCTTGCAGAATTTCTTTCCCCATGTCAACTCTTTCCCCATGTCAACTACACTTTTTGTAGTGCTGATTAATTTTTAGCATCTCCTCTTCCTCACTAGATCCATATTCCTTTATGGTCCAGCATATCCATTTCTCATACATGGGCATTTTTAGTAAATTTCTCAGAGATAAACTTCCTGTTCAAGAGGAATGTCCATTTCATCAAGTCTATTTCCTTTTCTGTCTTCAACAGAGTTGAGCTGCCTTTCAAGATTTCTTGCTTTTTTGTTTGGATCAAAGAGAAAAAAATATTATATGTAGAAGTTATGGCTTCTGAGAGCTAGGAACAATGATTTGTACTCCAAGCCTACTCTGTTTCTGTTCTGTGACCTTTGTAAGTAATTTAAAAAAAACTTTTTTCAGTTTTTTTTTTTTGCCAAAATTAAAGATTCTTTTCATTCTTAAAGTTCACATTTTGTGTTTCAAAACATTTTTTTTCAAGAACTGGCTTCTTACAAAAATGTCTACAACAAAATCATAGCATTTTCAAAACTAAGATATTTTGCTGTAAATCAAGAGAACAAAATATGTATCTACATTCTGTTATTAGACTTTTTCTAATTGTATAACTTCATTGTTGTTGGTAAGTTACATGGTATGTTTTGCTTTGAACATAAAATCACATATGTATCTTTTCTAGAAAGTTTTCTGTCCAAAATCAGTGGCAATGTCAGCATTTAAGCCATTAAAATCCCTGACAGGGTCACAAGATGAGAATTTTTGCACCATGTCCCATTGTGAAGTCATACTCAAATTATTCAAAATCTGAAAGGGTTTCCCCAGAAAAAAAGCCAAAATCAAATCAGTAAATTTCTTTACCATGTTAAACTCTCAGCATTGCTTGCTTTGACGAACATTTAACTTCCTTATGAAAAAGAAGCTGCATGTTTTATACAAGACATCAATGTTTAAGTTTGAATTTTCTTGTGTTTGAAAAAAACTACTTGAGAAATAATGTATTTTCAGAAGGCATGGATAGCGTTTGTTCCTTTAAATAACGAACTCTGGATGGAGAAATATTTCATTCCACGCAAAATATGACCACATTTTCCTGTTCTTTTGCAACTGTTTAACTCACTAACACAAATTAACTGTAGGTACACTGGTGCATGTAGTTTTTTTAGGCATTAGGCTCATTTTATTTAAGTCTATGTTCTGAAAACGTTATCCTTATGATGCCTATCCCCTGTGAACACAGACACTTTGGAGACAAGTTAATGGAGAAAGATATACAGGTTACCTTTATTAGAAGCTTCTAAGGTGCAAACCAAAGAGGTCTGACCCCTTACAATTTACAACTTTTATAGCGGTTATTAACATCCAATCATCGTTCTCATTTTCCTTGAGGGTCCACCCAAAGGGTGGTCTCCAGAACTGCCCTGGAGACCTTCCAGGGCCTTCTCCTTATGTTTTGTCTTCTGTTATCTGCAGGCGGCTTCTCACAAACACCATGGCCTTGACAGAGCCTGAGAAAGCATCCCAATCTTCTGAGAAAGGCAGTTAATAACTGCACTTAGGATTTGAGCGGGCCAGAAGAACTTATGTGATTCTGAATCTACCAAAATGCATTAAATCGTTAGGCATCATTTTGGTGATTGTTCAATGCATAGTCTTAAACTCTTCAAACAAGGCAATATTGGTCTTGAAAACGTTTCCTAACTGAAGCTGTAGTTAAAAATCACTGGACTTATGTAGTCTATTAAATGCTGTGTGAGGAAATAAAACAAAGTTGTCAGTTTTATAATAATACAAAACCAAATGATGACATTTCAAACACTAAAGTCTCAATGAGAAGAGTTCTCATGATAATGAATTTTGTGTGTGGAGATATCTCTTGCAAAGAAATACAGAAAATCACTGAAGCATCTCAGTTCAGCTTCCAAACTGAGAGGAAAAAAACATCTGACTGTTCTAGTCAGGAGGCTAACTTCTTCACTTGTATAAAATATCTTTAAAAAAAAAAAAAGAAAAGAAAAAAAAAGAAGAAAGGAACAAAAGAAAAAACCCAACCTGACAGGACATTGCAACCTAGTGACATTTTATGTTTCATAATGTGTCCTACTTCTGAAATTCTACTGAAATAAGACAATAATTTAAATTGGAGAGGACCTCTAGAGATCACTTGGTCTAAACCTGCTAAATCATCTTTGAAGCTGGATCTAACTTGAAATTTTAATGATGTTATTCATGATCTTGTTTGATTGATTTTTTAATACCTGAAGACAGATGACACAAGCATTCGTATGACCCAATTGGGTTTTTTTTCCCTGATGTCAAATCATGATTTTCTGTATTTCAACTTGTATCCATGTCCTACACCCCATAGCTGTGCTTGTCTAAGAACAGTCTGTCTTCTACACTATAAGACAGTACAGATATTTGAAGGAAGCAATGGAATTACTTTTAGTCTTCTTTTATTAAGATTGAAGAATTCTAGATCTCTCTTTGCTCATCTTTTGTAGTTAAGAATAGGAATAGACATAGTGTCTACAGGGCAGTTCTCTACCCCATATTATCTTTTTTTGCAAATAAAAACTCTGAGCAGTTGTAAGTAGCTAGCAGTCAAAGTGTTTGATATAGAATAATACAGAATCATAATTCTATTTTTTATTTGTAATTTAGAAAATATAATGATTTTCCTTGCACTATTTGGCACTTTTTTTTTTTTTTTTCAGCAAATGAGTGATACACAGCATTGCACTTCTGTATTATGTATCAGAAGGATCAGATTTGTGTTAGATACATTTCTGGGCCACAACTTGCAAAATTGTGCAAGTATGTACTGACACCTGGTGGATGTTTGATAGAACACTTCAATAAAACAGTGCTAACACATAATGCTTGTTCAAAGACGGTACTTATAGTGGGTTTCATTGCATTAGTTCTGAGTCCTCTTTCCAGCAACACCTATGGGAGAAAATAAAACCAAATAAAGGTTTCAACATCAACATTTCTGTTGCTGCCACGCTATTTCAGAAGAAAAGATTTCCACAGAAAGCCTAGTTATTTTCTGTTTTACTTTGTAAACAAATGCATCTTTTAAAATATATCCAACATCAGGTTGGGTCATTTGGATACATATGACTATACTCAAATACATCCATCTGGCAGTATATGTATATATATTGACTACCATCAGTGGTCCACTCTGGCCTCCAATAGGGACACATGGAGACACATGATTCATAACGCTGCTGCTTCCTTTGAGAACACACACAGAATCAGTCTCGAGGAGAAAAGGCAACTCAGAAAGAACTGTGTCTTGCCGATATTGCCTAGGGAGACTTTCCACTGTGCCTTTTGCAACCAGACTTGCCTATCCCACATCGGCCTTTTTAGTCACCAGCACACATACAGCAAGTGTGGGTAGTGCCCTTCTCAAATCTTCATCCGTGAAACCTAACCATGATGGTGAGCCCATTGCTAGTTCAAAAAGACCCACATTATAGCATTTGCTGACTGTTAGTCCATGAGGCTGTGCTTATTGAGTACCTACTTGATCATGAAACAGAAGCTGTTCAAGAATAAGTGCTGGTTTGCAGCAGCTCACTATGAGCCAGCACTGTGCCCTGGTAGCCAAGAGGGCAAACTGCATCCTAGGCTGCATCCAACACAGCATCACCAAGTGAGCCGAAAGAGGTGATTACCCCACTGTAATCAACATTGGCTGTGGCCTTACCTAGAGTGCTGTGCTGTTCTGGGCCACACAATTTAAGAAGGATGTGAAGGTCCTTGAATGTTTCCAGAACAACAAACTGGTGAAAGAGCTGGAAGGCATGCCCAATGAGGAGTAGTTAAGGCACGTCCTATGAGGAGTGGCTAAGGAAGATCCCTGGGACCTGTTGAGTTCAGAAAACAGGAAGCTGAGAGGTGATCTATACAGCTTCCTGAAGAGGAGAAGTGAAGGGAGATGTGCTATTATTTTTCCTGGTATCCAGTGCTAGGATGGATGAGAATGCTTCAAAGCTGTGCCAGGGGAGAATCAGAGCAGACATTAGGAAACATTTATTTACTGAGAGGGTGGTCAAACACTGGAACAGGCTTCCTAGAGAGGTGGTTGATGCCCCAACAGTGTCAGTGTCTGCAAGGCAGTTAGATAATACTCTTAATAACATACTTCCACTTTTAGTCAGCCCTGAACTGAGGTCAGTCAGTTGAACTACATGATTGCTGTAGGTCCCTTGCAGCTGAACTATTCTATTCTATTCTTTAGATCCACTCAGTTTGCAGCAGGTCCAACTCATAATCCACAAAGTGAATTTCTGCAATTATTTAATTTTGCATGTTCTTGAATGGCTGTGTGTGTTTGTTTTTGTGTTGTTTCTTACTCTAAAATAGTTTTTCTTTTTGGTCTTCCATTTATCGCTGCTGAGTTTCTCTTTTATATCCTTTCTTTTTTGAAAAGCTCTGAGATTTCATTTTCTATCTTTTTTGCTTTTATACTCTTTTTTACACTGATTAAATCTGCATGACATCCACCATTAATGAAGGATAGAAACCTTATTTATTTTCTATATATTTTAAAGACCACTAATGTTTCCATATTAGATGATGACAGATGATATATATCATCACAGACTGTTCTGTGAACAGACAAGTTATATAGGTTGGCTGGGTGTGATAGAAGTTATGTGGTATCAAGAAAACAATTAATTAGTAAGAGGTTTTCTAAAAAGTCTATTGAATATTGGACAGGAAACAAACAGGTAAGACAATGTCGGAAGTAGATGAGTTACAAAACTGAAAAATTTTTATTGCAGTATATACTGCATTTAACTTTTAATGACAGTTTATCTTCTAAGATATTAATACAACATAGGAGTTCACGAAAGTATTTTCTTATCTATTAACATGGAAAAAACACACAATCACTTTTAACAGTTTAATTTATGAGGTTTTTTTCACCTTTCTAGCAATAAAAGCAATAAGCTTTTAAAAGATAAATTTATCTTACAAAGATTGCAAAATCATTAGGATCTAATCAATTATTTAGTCCTTTAGACATCTACTGATCACACTAAGAGGTAATTTATATAACCATAACATGCAAATAATCCTGAATTTGTATTCAAAGAATTTCAACAGAATCACAAACCTTTCCTTTCTGCTAGATTCTATAGCCTATTTCCATTATAAGCACAGACTGTTTTTACAGTTCCATGTGTTAAGTTACAATTATACAGTTAGTTTAGAGAGTTGACATTCCTGGCCAGAAGTCATAAAAATTAGAAGGAAGAGATATCTTTGACTACAGAAAAAAATTAAGAGGTGTTTATTGTAAGAGGGGGTTTTTTGTTTTTTTCTGTTTTGTTAGATTGTCATTATATGAAAATGAGGTTAATGTAGCTACATGCCTTCTAAAGTAGAAGATTTTAGTGAAACAGTGCATATAATTGCATTGCAGAAAAAAGCTCTGGTCTAGGAATACAACCGTTTGATTTGTCATGCTTTTATTTACTGTTCTATGACCACATTACATGATTACTGCCAAAAATAAAACAATCATGTTTTTTAAACTATGAAATTACAAACATCTGGTGCTTTGGAGATAGAAAACTGGTAAAGTTTCTTTTGAACATGGAGGGAAAAACATACACACATGAATACCTAAACCCAAAATGCCAACAATATGTATCTTTCATTTATGTCCGCATTTTTATTTGTTATTTTTTATGCTCAGAAATTAAGTGGAAGCACTTGGAAGATGCAGGTCCTCTGCTGAACAGGGCTGGCAAGATATTTGCAAATGACACAGAAAAGGCTGAGGTATCCAGTGTCTTCTATGCCTCAGTTTTCATGGGTAAGTATCCAGTCCCCAGGTATGTATCCATCTGAATAGGGAATGATAAAGCAAATGCCAGATTAAAAAAAAAAAAAATCTGAGTGAATAATAGCTTATTTGACAGCATTCCACAGAGTCTTCATGAACAAGCTGGTAAAACAGGGCTGGAGAGATTTACTATGATATGAGTGAAAAGCTGGATCAACTATCAAGCTCAAATCACATTTCACGGATGACAGTTAATGCTTGAAAGTTAAACAGACAGCTGTAGTTCTTTAGGGGTTGATACTGAGTCTTCATATTTTTAAAATTATCTGGGAAACAAGAGTGAATGAATTCTCTCTAGGTCTGTGGAAAACACTGAACTGAAAGGAAATAGACCAGTAGGGCCACCATAGAGATCTCAACATTGAGTCAACAAGAATCACATGAAATGTGAAAAATTTAAAATGTCCTGCACCTTTGACAGAATAATCCAAACAACAATACAGGTCAGGATCCCATTGGCTAGGGTATAGCTCTTCAAAAAAACCCTTTGGGCCCCTGGTGGACAGCATTTAGGACATGAATCTTCAGTGCAACACTGTGTGTCCTCTGGTATCAGTAAGCACACAATGTAAGGGTTTAAGACTGCCTGTTGCGGTTTCATCCCAGCCAGGAACTAAGTACTCTAGGCATAGCGGGACAGCAGCAGTCAGTGGTGGTGAGACTTCATTCAGGACACAATAGTCTAGTCTCTCTTCTCTGTTAGACTTTTTCGCTGGCCATATGGGACTCTTATAAGGTGAGTGGATTCTGCTGATCAGTACTTGGCTCTCCAGTTGAGAAATCAGCTTACGGATCACAATAAGGGAGTTTAGATTGGTGAAATATTGCCACTGCTGCACCGTTATGGTAGCAATAGGCACCTGTTCTTTGGCTTTCAGAAACCCTACAACAGAAGACAGAGATCAGAAAAGACAGACAGCTGCTTAAGTTCCTCCATCTCCTAGGCAGCCGTACTGAAAACCTAAAGGTAGCCTTTTGTGTCTTTGAAAAACCTGCTCCTGAGAAAGTCTATGCCAAGGATGCATGGAACCTCTGAGTCAGTAACAATGGGATGCCTCTGCCACTCCTTCCTAGTCAGGTCATTTCACCTTCCAATACAAGTGGGTTCTGTCCCTGTATAGTTTGATGTCATAAGGATTCACTGTTCAGCAGTATCTTACTAGAGCATTATACTTCTGTCTGATATGCCAGGCCATCTCATCCACTGTTATGGGTTCACCTAGGTGGGCCTAAATTTAGGTTTTAAAGTTCAGACTAGGCCTGGAATTGTCAGGTGACTTG